>LOEQ01000630.1:517113-531725 GCA_001685075.1 Bramus lutescens | reverse complement strand
AGAGAGAGAGAGAGAGAGAGAGAGAGAGAGAGAGAGAGAGAGAGAGACTATACAGTTTAGCTCTAAGCTCTCTTGGGAGGCCTTAAAGATTTCCAGGACACATGTGATTGACCCTGTTTGAAAGACTTATAATGAAAAGATCATTTTCCTCTATACCCCCTCCTTTGGTAACAAATCCCATGTGTACAAAAGTTTCCCACTGTCCTTTCATCTTGGATGGAAATTTCTGAAAGTTCTGTACCTTCTGGAAGGATGTAAAAGGGAAGCAAAACATGGGATATTTTAGGACAGGATGTTTACAAGGGGGAGACACAGCAGGATGTTCTAAGGGAGTATGACACACTCCATTTTGAAGGTATGAGACAGGAAGTAAGTAACTCAAAATAGCTTCAGGAAGTCCCTGAAACTGACCAGATTCTCTAGGCTCTTCCCTTTCCAAATCCTTTTTGGAATTAAAAGCATCACACATTTGTAACATGGTTTACTGAATCTTTTCCCTGGAACATGATGTAGAAGACTTTAGAAATTTTTGTCCCTGCCCCAAGTGACAGTTTTAAGTTCTTGGAAATGGACTTCTCACCAGCTTCCAAGAAAACACTAAAAAGGTGAAATATTAGGGTACAACCTACAGGCAGTCAATATACAGAGTGTTGGCACAGAGGACAAAGTGTGGCTTGGTAAGGCATGAGCAAAGCCAAGTCCAGTGAGATTATAGCGGAAGGCCCTCACTTAGAAAACCATGCATCTACACACACTCATCTCCTTGGACGGGTTTAGCCTGTCTTTATCATGTTCCATCATCAAACATGTATGATAGTAAGTACAGCAAAGTGAAAAACGCTTCTGGCTGGTGAAGAGAAAGAACACAATGTGTTTGTCTTCTCTGGAAGTCTATACTGATAGGTTTTGTTTTGGTTTTAATACTGTTTTTATGTCTATTTCTGAGCTAAATATATCTCATTACTTTTGAGATGTGTGGCAGAGCAGGCAGAACCCCAATTTAGCCAAATAGCATTATCCCCACTGCGTGAATCATAACTCCAGTGACGCTAGTACCATTATAGCTGAACTCTGTCTCAGTAATTTTGTTATATTTTCTTCATCAGACTCATGCCAGGTCCTTCCTTTAAGGACAGATAGCTGCCCTTGGTTTTTCTGTATTTGTCAATCTCCCTTTGCAGACTAGAAGTGCAGCCCTGAATTAGGATGGTCCAAAGGGGCAAAGTTAAATATGTGTAGGATAGCAGCTGCCAAAGAGGAAGTGGCACATTGCATACTTTAGACAGCCAAAGGCTTTGATGTCCTCCTGCGCCAGCCCAGAGTGTAGCAGCACTGTCCCTAATCTCTGTGAATTATCTCCTAAGGCATTAATTAATATCCAAAACCAGTGGTTCTCAACCTTCGTAATGCTGTGACTCTTTACTACAATTCCTAAGGTTGTGGTGACTCAACCATAAAACTATTTTTGTAGCTATTTCCTAACTATAATGTTGCTACTGTTATGAATTGTAATGTAAATAGCTGATATGCAGGGTATCTCTCATTTGTGACCCCTGTGAAAGAGTTGTTCAATCCCCTAAGGGGTTGCAAGCCATAGACTGAGAACTACTGTTCTAAATAAGAACAAATATAAAGAGCGTTTTCGGCACTTAGGAAACTGACTTTCTTCACCATCAAAGGTGAAAGCTGGGCATGGTAGTGCTCACCAACACTTTACCTCAACACTCCGTGGCTCGAGACAGGCAGATTTCCACAGGTGCCAGGCTAGTCTGGTGGAGAGAATGAGCCCCAGGCCCAAAAAGGCTACACGGGGAGACCCCATCTCAAAAAGACAAAAGCAAAGAAGAAACAACTCTCAAGCCGTTGCTACAGTTTGAGTCTGGAATGCCCCCCACATGTTCATATTCTGTGTCCTTGCTCCCCAGCTTGTGGCTGTGCTAGTTTGAAGGCTGTGGCGCCTTTGAAAGACAGAAATAGGTCATTAGGGGTTGGTCTTCACAGGTCACGCCCACTTCTGGTTCCAGCTTGCTTTCTGTTTCCCATGGGCTGCCCTGTGATGAACATGCTATTACTGCCCTGACTGATGGAGCTGTTCTGCCATCCAATTATAATGGACTGAATTCCTCTGAAACTGTGAGCCAGAATAAATATCCCACCTTTAAGTTTCTCTCAAGTGTTTGAGTTGGTGACACAAAAATAATGCATACAGTTCTCCTGTTTGATGACTTTAGCTTAATATAAGCTTATCTATGTACACACTTCATACACACACACACACACACATACATGACTTTATGGTCGTTTCTTAGTGTCTGTGTGGACTGGGTCCAGTATCCCCTTCAGATATCAAAATACAAGTGCCTTGTATAAAATAGTGTATCACCTTTAACTTACTACACCCTCCTGCATAGTCTGAATCATCTCTGGATTACTTGTAGGACCCACTATAATTTATGTGCAATGTGTATAGTCATTATACTGTTTTTAATTTATGTTATTTTTGTTACTATATTGCCAGCTTTCATATTTTTCATGTGTGGTTGGTTGACTCCCAGATGCAGAACCTGTGGATAGGAGGGGCTAATGGCATGCACATTGCCTTTAAGAAATACTGTTATGTCTAATGAACCCTTAAAAGAATCTCAGTTTTTTAAAACTAATTTCTGTGAACTAAGAATGGTCACAGTACGATGTATGCTTGTATGAAAATGTCTTCATGTAACACAACACCACATGCAATTCCTATGCACAACAAACACTTGAAAGACAATAAAATGAGTTACTATAAACAGGATACGTAGCCTTAGTTATTGCAGACACACCCCACTGTTTTCAAGCATCATCGTATTAAAAATCATAGCACCCACTTTGCAGAAGACTTGAGTCTTCAAGTCCCACGGGCCTGTGTGTGAAGCACTTACGTTCTTTTTGTCAAGTGGCTGGAGAAAGTGCTGGGGTACACAACAACCCAACCATACAGGAACTAAACTGTCTGCCTGCTCCCTGCAATCTGAGACCCCCAGATTGCTTGTTCTCCCTATCCAGTACCCCTGGCCCCATCTTCTCTGTTTTATTTTCTTGCTACTTGTGAAGGGGATTCATAAGCTATTTTACAGTTCATGTTACAGAGTTGTTGACTCTATCTATGGTCAGTATGGAATAAAAGGGAGGTGATGAAACACAAATGTCCACCAGACTCCGAGTCCCCATATCATCATATTGCCAAACTGACCTGGGGGTTTTAGATACGGGTCTTAACAATCCTTATTGCTCTTTTTACTATTTAAATCTCTAAATCTCTCCACAGATACATTTTGCCATGAAAGGTTAGACTTTCCTGCTCCAAAAGTTTACAAGCTCCTTTTTTCTTTTTCCCTGTACCCTTGTGCTGGGGATTGAACCCACAGCCCCAAACATGCTAGGCAAGTGCTCCACCTCTGAGCTACCTACCCGCTCAGCCCCAGAGTAAGCTTGTGATGAAGGTTCTTTTCAGTAGGTATCCCAGGTCCAGGGTAGCACAATGTGAATAGCTAGTTCTTATATATTATACGACGACTGTACATATCCAAAAGACCTACAGATCATGTCAGTGTATCTTCTTTCAGTCAGTTTTAAATTTTCCTTGCTCATTCTTAAGATCGAGATGCTACTCATATGCCACTAATCACAGTGTCCAAACTTACTCTCACACCAACCATGGAATTTTATAGACAAAGCCTGCAAAGATTATGAATTACTATATTAAAACATATATATCCTACTTTATTGAATAAAAATCTTGACAAATAATACAAATGAACAAAATGCTTTTATCTCATAAGCACCCTGTAAAATCCTATGATCCTCTCTTGAAAGACAAAACATTCTGTTTACTTTTCTCCTTCAGAGATAAACCCTTGTCCAAATTCAGCAGCTTCTCATTTCTCATCTAAGAAGTCTGATCCAAAAAAAAAAGTCTGATTCATTTAGCCTTCACCTGCTTCATAAGCTGTGAAGTAAACTTGCTCATGTCTCTTTCTGACACATGTTTGTAAAAGGGGAGTTGACAATGTACACACAAAGTCCACTATTTCTTGCGAGTAACAGTTAGAACCCAGCATGCTATTTTGGAGAGATCAGTAGCTCCTGGCAGGCTTCCTTTGGTTATACTTCTAAAGCTTCATAGGAACTCTCCATGCCTGGGTTCTAGAAATTTTCCAGTACCGGCACCTGTCTTTTCATATGCTATTATTATTTATTATTATTTTTTATATCAATGAGGAGAGCATGCTAAATGAGAACGGACCAAATGCTACTCTCTGTTCTATGGTATATAGATCACGCATGGAGCTTTCGAATTTGCTGTGTTCCAGTGTCTCACCTTTAAGTGTTCATAGCTCTGAGATCAGGCATTTTATATCAGAAAGTTCCCCAAATGATTCTGATGGAGTTGCTCCATGGCTCGGTGTATTAGTTACTCCTGTCATTGCCATGAAAAACACTTGACGAAAGCAATTTTAAGTAGGAGGTATTTACTTTGGCTCACAGTCTCAGGAGACTTTAATCAGTCTTTCAAGATGGAGAAAACAAGACAGAAGGGGAAGCTCAGTCTGAGTTGGCTGGTGTGTGCTGTGAAGTGGCCATGCACATCTTGGCTGACCAAGAAGTAGAAACAGCACCCCCAAATGTTGGGTGGTAGTGATGTATGCGTTTAATCCTAGCACCCAGGAGGCAGAAGCAGACAGGTTTCTGTGGGTTCGAAGTCATCCTGGTCTAGAGAACGAGTTCTAGAACAGCCAGGGTTACACAGAGAAACCCTTCCTCGAAAGACAAAAAAAAAGAAAAAAGAAAAAAGAGGAGGAGGAAAAGAAGGAGGAGGAGGAAGTAGAGAAGAAGGAACAGGAGACTGAGAAGAGGTGGCGGCAGCAGCAGCGGAGGCAGCTCAACCAGAATCATTTGGCTCTACTCTCATAGACTCACTCTGGGTGACTCACTTCTGCCGGCTAGGCACCATGTCTCAGAGGCTCTATAACAACCCAAATCACATCATTATCTGGGGACGTAATATTTAAATACACAAGCTTGTGGGGCACATTTCAGACACGTGCTTTGGAGGCTGAGGTCACGTGAGTCAAGTCTAGGGCCTGGTTTCCTCTCAGCACCCAAGCTTTGACTCTTTGAGGAATCATTAGGGGTGTTAAGCTCCTCCTGAGAACATGGCTGCTGCCAGAGATCCGGTGGGTGTAAAAGGCCCAAAGCCAAGTTCTAGCTTGTTTCTGTGCACTACCAAGTCTCAGCTGGGGGCAGTCCTGCTATTCACAGGGCACTCAGGGCACCTTTGTCAACATATGAAGGAATTATTCAGGGGTGCTGAACATACTGTATCACAAAAGGTGCCATTTACAAGGAAAGTGAGCCATGTACTAATTGAGAAACGCTGCTTTACTTTTTCAGTTTGGCACCGTAAGGGATAATTCCCCAGTTAAGAAATATAGAAACTGAGGCCCTGAAAGGATAAGTCCAGGTTCAACAGGAAGAAGTTCAACTTTCCTCTACACCATGTTCCTCTTGAGAGTCAAGGAAAGAGCAAGCCTGGAGGACGATGGTATTTCCAGGGAGGGGGGAGCCTAAGAGGGGGAGCCACTTGCTCATTCACACTGGAAGCCTGTCATCTTCCTGAAAGTCCTACAGAAGAAAAGATGGCACAGACTGATCATATAGAAAGACTCCTGGATTTCCTCCTTGCAAGCATAAGATGAGAACCGACTGCCCTGGGAAGCCATTATGATGTGAATAACATTGAAAATAACTATACATTAAATTCAGATGAAATATTATCAGGTACTGACTCTTACCATTCTATGAAGTGGGATTGTTACTGACATCTTATAGATGAGGCAACAAAAGGTGAGAGGCTTTCAATGGTCACTGGAAAGAACAAAAAGGAATGGTCTCTAAGCATCCAGACTCTGGAACTAATGCTTGTTTGGCCCTCAGGTGAGACATCTGTGAAGGGCTGAGCCCAAAGGTGCATTTAATACTGTTCAATGTTTATTCAGCTCAAACACAGCTCCTTACACCCTGGTGTCTTGTGCATTTTTCTCACACATACACAGCATCAAAGGGGGCAGCAATTAGGCATCCATTTGAGATCTGGTGGGGCTGGTCAAGACTGCACTTTAAAGAATGCTTTAATGATGTTTAAACTCTTTGCACAGCTTTACTCGGATACACAATTTATAATAAGAATCTACTAACCATCCAGCTAGTTATTCCATCCTCTTCAGTGACAAGGTGACAATCAATGGTATTTCCCACTGGGCTCTTTCCTCATTTGGCTTTTGTACCTGTCCCAAGCGAAAAGATGTTTTTCAACTGTGCATACATGATCATGTCATGCCTCTGCCTGAGACTGGCCAGTTCTGTCTCTGTAAAGTGTGTCCCCATTCTTGACCTGAAAAGCATCTCTTGCCATAGCTGCTTCTAACCACTGGCTGCTTCTGCTACTCTCCCTGGGCTACATGTTTATACCTGCATCCCCCATCCCTTCCCCATCCCTCCCAGCATGCCTTTCCAGTTTCTGCTTCCTTCAACTTCCATCTTAACGATTTCCTCTGGAAAACATCCTTAATGGTCAGGGTGAAGCTTAATCATCAACCCTTCCCACTGAGACTCTCAGGAGCTTGCAAATGCCCGATCCCTGAGACAACACAAGTGGATGGCAGCATCCCTGTGAGTGGAGGAGAGGACCTCTTTGCTTCTTGCTCTCTGGGTCTCCGGTTTCCAGCAGAATGACTGACCTTGCATATCCATAAATATTGGAAGAATTGGTTAAAATCACAGAAAGTATCAATCTGAGATACATTTTAGTTTAAATGTGAGCCAGAAGGACAGTTTCATATTGAAGCATTTCAAAGGTTGAATTTCTAGCTTATTAAGGTGAGCCGAAAGGCATAAAGACCAATTGTTTAGTGTGCTTCTCACGAGGGTATGTGTTAAAATACCTGAACGAACGCACTGAATGAACACAGAGGAAAACCGCCCACAGCTGGGGGAAATTGTGTTTTAAACGCTCCTTCCGATGGAAGCCAAGAAGTCTTGGAAAGCTTCTATCAGCGTTTTGCTTGGACTTCAGACAGCATCTGTCCCAGAAGGGTAAGAAGATGGTGCAAGGATCGTTTCTGTGAGGGCTAAAGGGAAAATCCAGACCCTCTGCAGTGTTAAATTGGAGCTTGCTCTAGCTTGAAAATAGATCCCAAGTGTCCAGTTCCCCGAGAGGCAGGCTCAGTCAGGAAACTGGAGGAGCGGTTCTCTGTGAGGCCTCGGGTTCTCCTTGGTTCTGGGGCCCCAAGGGGTCTTAATACTGAGGTTCCATTCAGACCTCCCACACATTATTACCGTATTACCCCGTGCCTTCCTCTCACACTCTCAGAATCTGGAGGGTCACCAAGGAAGCATTCCTGGGCTAGGATGCAGAGGATAGCCTGCCTCTTCCTGCTGTGAATTCAGACTGAAAGAAGACCAATGATTTGGAGAAAGCATGGCTTCACAGGAGGAGTGTAGGGAGGGGCACCAAGATGCCGCCATTTGTCATAGTTCTGAGTCCCCATAGTCTGTGAGTTCTTAGACAACCTGCAGCCTCAGCCACTTGCCAGGGGTGAGGACTTGGATTAGTCACTCAAACCCCCAAGTCTGTTTCTGTGAGGGTAAAACTAGGCTGATTGGGATGGGGGATGACTCAGTGGAGAGAGTACTTGCCTGCACACGTGAGGCTATGAATTCAATCCCCAGGATCCACAAAAAAGGCTCGCATGGCAGCCTGTACCTGTGCCGGTGAAGGGGAGACTGGGGATCCCTGAGCCTTACCTGCCTGCCAGCCTAGCCTAACCTAGAAGCCCAAAGTTCCAGCAAGAGACCTTCTCTCAAAAAAATGGGTAGAGCCAGGTGGTGGTAGTGCAAGTCTTTAATTCTCAGCACCAGGGATGCAGATGCAGACGGATCTCTGTGAGTTCAAGATCAGGTGGTCTACATATCAAGTTCTAGGCCAGGCAAGGCTTCCTAGCGAGATTGCCTCTAATAATAAAATAATAATAATAATAATGATAATAATAATAATAATAATACATAGAGATGGCTTAGCAGTTTCAGAGCACCTACAAAGCAGCTTGTAACTGTAACTGTAGTCCCAGGGGATCTGATGCCATCATGATACATGCACACGGTGCAAAGACATATCTGCAGGCAAAACAGCCATACTTGTAAAAAATAAATTAAGAAGAGTGGATATTTCCTGAGGACAACACCTGAGGTTGACCTCTGGCCCCATACACATGTGCACACACATGCACCACAACATGAACACACATGCACACATTGATCCTTCCCATCTTAAGGGCTTTTCTTAAGGAGTACAGGCAGTAATATGGGTGCCTTAGCCACCTCAGAGCCCTGGGTCTAAGAGATGTGTATGGGAAATGGAAATACCTAATTGTCCTTCCTGCTCACTGGACACTGAGGACAAAGTGACTTGGCAAATATATAGGGTCCTAAGAGCTGAGTAATTGGCTGAAAAAATACGACACATGCAAGCTGAAAGAAAAAACCACCTTTTGTATTTGTGACCAAGCACACTTAATGAAGGATGCATTCGCTTGCTGGACTCTGCCTCCTGCCTTTCCCCTTCCATGTTGGTTTCTGTGGTGTGTGCAGCTCATCAGTGAACATTCAAAGACCAGACTGCTAGGATGTGAAATCATTTAAGGAAATGTGGTTAAACTTGTCCACAGCTTGGAAGGTCTGGCTTTTGATCAAACCATAGTCAGGACAGGAAATAGGTATTTTCCAGATAAATAAATCATTCTATTTTTTTCCTAGTTCTTATCTCTTTTACTTAAGTTCTCTGGATGTACAACCAAAGAAAACCAATTTAAAAAACCTAACTAACTCTTAGCCAGATTTGGTGGCACACGCCTTTCATCTCAGCACTTGGGAGATAGAGGCAGGTGAACCTCAGTGAGTTTGAGGCCAGCCTGGTCTACAGAGTGAGTTCCAGGACAGCCGAGACTGCACAGAGAAACCTTGTCTTGAAAAAACAAATACCCATCTCTTTTTCCAGGTTGACAGTCACCTGAGCCAGCATCGTAAGAAACTGACGAGCAGAAGGGAACAGGAGGAGAGGAGGAATGGGAAACTAGTTGCTATGTAAAATAAATAAAAAATTCAATAAAAAAACAAACAATCTGATGAGCTTCTGCACTTAGGTTGCCAGTACATGCTGGCTCTTAGAGAAATAACAGGGAGCTTTAAATGTAAGCTTGCCTAGGGCTTGATTTCCCACAGGACTGATTGTGCTTTTTTTTTTGTACACCACATCCCCCTTTTTTCTTGTTTTTCTTTCCTTCTCTTCTTTTTTTGTAGTGCTGGACATTGCACCTAGGCCTTTCCCATACTATCTATGTACTCTACCACCAAGCTACGGCTCTGTCGCTCCCTGCTTCTCGGTCTATAAATAATTTAAACTCTGTCACAATTTGCCAGATACATCTGGAACTCCTTTTTCTTTTTTAAGGAATGATATAATTAAATGAAAAACAGTCCCGCACTGGGGAATATTTGTTTATGAAAGATAAAAGCGTTTCAGCAAGCTTGGAGTTCATATTCAAAAGTGGAAAAGACAGGAGAAGACAAAATGTGAACAAATAGAATTGTGCGTCCAGGGCAGTTGATGGGGTGTGCCAGAGAACCCCACATGACAGGCTGGAGAAGGACAGCACCAGCGCTGAGCTCAGGGCTCCATCTTGTGTCAGTGGCAACTCACTATTCGTGGCGGCCTTGCAGACCTGCAGACAGCAGTAGGAAGGATTCGGAGGGAGCATCCGGGCTCTCCAGAAAACCATATGCCAGGATCCACAGCTGACCTCTGCAAGGGGTTGGATACCGATGGGCAGCACAGTTGCTCCATGTTTGCTACATCTGCTAAGCACCCTCTTTTCCCATTTCCAACAGGAAAATAAAGAGCCATAACTCATGTTTTTACTGGCTTATTTTAGTTTCATATTAAAAATAGAAAAGAAAACAAAAAACTAGAAACCGTTTTTCTTTCATGTTTTAAATAAGGTTCTTGGGCTAACAGAGTAGTGGAAAGACAATATTTTTCTACAGTAGAGATGACACGGGCCATTTGAGGGGGTGAAGACATCTTTGGGGAAACAAAAGAGAAATACAGGTAATTTTAAGGACACAATCACGTAAAAGTCAAAGAGCAGAGCAACGTCTCCAGCTGTTCTAAAGGGTGAGACGCACCTTCTGTAAAACACAGCTGTTGTTCTCAACACTCGCTGAAGGTCTTCAAGACTTGTTGGAATGGTCACTAGACGTAACCGAGACCTTGTCAAACTGCCTTCTAAAGGCAGTTTATACCATAGACGAGTGTTGGGCCCTTTCCGTGGGTCAGAGTTAACACAGAAACCTGGAACTTATAAACTGATCAAAGCGCCAAGAATTTGTGATGGTAGAGAGTGCCCACCCCTAATGAGACATCTGCCCCACCCCTCCAAGGCTCAGGGACACCTTGAAAGAAGGAGCAGAGAGAATGGAAGACCCAAAGACTCTGAGGTGCGAGGCCATGAGACCTCCTCCAAACATGATGTCTCTGGTTCACTCATGAAGCCACTGCAGCGGTCTACACAGGACTGGGCCTGCAGGTATTTCACCATGGGTGGCAGAAGAGGCCATGAGGTTTCATTCCTCTTTGAGGGTCCATTTTTAGTTGCTGATGTTTGGGGAAGGAAGAGTTCATTTTCTATAGTGGTGTCATCACATAAAAGTTGCCAGCTCTCCAAAGATCACCTCCTGTCTACATCAGGCAAGAAACACAGTGGCCACACAAAGAGAAGGCATAAACGGAAGAGGGAGACTTGGTAGAAGAGGGCCCCAGAGGGAGAGGGAGGGGAGGAAAGAGATAATGGGGCTAAAATGCTATAATCCATTATATAAATGCAGGAAATGCTCTAACAAAAAATAACCAATAGTCACAGAAAAAGAAAGAAAAGAAAAGTAGCAGAGACCTTATCCAGCCTTCTAACTCCATTCTAGTATCTTATTATAGATGCAGCACAGAAGTATAATCAAAACCTTGACATCTTCACAATATACCCATCTAGTCAGATTTTGCATATTTCAATGCATGCTTGTATTTTTACTTGATCTTTGAAACTTATTGAAAAATTTTAATTTTCTATGTATAAATTATTTTCTTAATCGCATGTGTGTACCGTGGTCTATCTACTACCCTCAGAAGTCAGAAGAGAACATGAGATCCCCAGAACTGGGGTTATAGACGGTTGCGAATGGAACCCAAGTCACCTGCAAAAGCAGCAATTGCCTCTTACTGCTCGGTCATTTCTCCAGCCCGTTTGTATTTTTAAAATACAGTTTACGACATATTCATGAACACCAAGAGTCAAGTCATACAGGAGTTCCGTTGCAAAACCTCTTGGGCACCCTTCAGTGACTGCACGTACCTTTCTATTCTCCTTGTGATAACGGCTCGGGAGCCACTAGACCTCCTTCCACCTCTGAGAGCTGCTATGTCAGAAATAATAGCCTTTTAAGATCGGCCTTTGAGGCAGAGGAGAACCTTAAGTGTCTTCTATTGGTCATCACCATATTGCCTTGAGACAGGGCCTCTTCCTGTTTGGGTAGGTTTGTTTCTGGGGAATTTGCCGGTCTCTACACCCAATGCTGGAGTCACATAGACGCTCACAGTTTTTTTCCAGAGGTGCTGGTATTTGAACTGAGGTCCTTATGTTTNACCTCCTTCCACCTCTGAGAGCTGCTATGTCAGAAATAATAGCCTTTTAAGATCGGCCTTTGAGGCAGAGGAGAACCTTAAGTGTCTTCTATTGGTCATCACCATATTGCCTTGAGACAGGGCCTCTTCCTGTTTGGGTAGGTTTGTTTCTGGGGAATTTGCCGGTCTCTACACCCAATGCTGGAGTCACATAGACGCTCACAGTTTTTTTCCAGAGGTGCTGGTATTTGAACTGAGGTCCTTATGTTTACAGAGCAAGGGCTCCTACTCAGGGTCATCTCTCTAACTCCTAGATTGGCTTTCTCAACACAGTGGTTGGCAGTCCCCTGAGGTATGTGCAGGGTGCTTGGCCCAGTAGCCCCTCCCCGTCACTGTGTGCTCTCCCACACTGAGCTTGTTTATCCAAACTTACTTATTGTAAACCCTCTGAGGAGGTTAAGGAAGTCAGTGAGCGGAAACGCCCAAAGCACAGACTCCATCCACATAATCCCTGAGTGTGGAATCCAGGAGTTTGCTAATGGGACGCTCACCATGAGACATTCCTACTCTGCAATGCTCTGCGTGGTTGGCAAGGTATCCTTAAAATACCTTCGGCTGGTGAAGGAGCACACGAGAAATAATGGGCTTTGAGCTGAAAGTAGGGTACACTGATGTCATCTTGGCCTGTTCCCAGGACGGCAAATCCATCTTGCTTCCAGTACAGATTAGGAATGACTGGCAGTGGCTGCCCCAAGGGCAGCAATGGAGAAAGTCTGGAGGGTGAGTTCAGGCTCAGCAGCATCAGAAGCTAGCTGATCTCTCAAATCTGCTACAGGTATCTGTGTCAGGTGTCTGTCATTAGTGGGATGGACAGAGCTAAAGCAAGGCCACATCCATGGGCAAAGTTAAGGATTAGTCTGGAGTGAAAACAAGAAAGCCAAACCAAAAATAAAACAAGGTTTAGAGAGACAAGGCTAACTGACCTATCTGACCTCTGTTGGGGCAAGAAACTTCCAGTAACAGAGCAGAAGAGCATTGACTGGAATTACCTGGTGGTGGAACAGCAGGACCTAAACCAGGAGCTCTTCTCTGAACAGACAAGTGTCAGGACAGTGTCTCTTTCTGAAAGCAGGAAGCACTGACCAAAGAAGGTGAAAGCCACCTTTCCTCCAATAGCCAAGTGCATGGTGAGCAAGAAGCAGAGTGTAGTAACCTTTACACATCACTTCAGGGATGCTCATGGGACCCTCTGCAGCTGCCTGGGAAGCAGGGTCCCATTTTATAAATGAGGGCTGAGGCTTAGAGAAATTCAGGAACTTATTAGGCTAGGAAATGGGAATTTCTAGTGTCTATCTCTATAATCTGTTCTTCTCCCTGGCTCTTCCTTTCTCACTGTAAGGCAATCAGCAGCAACTTTATACACACGCTGACGACTTTGGGTACACAGACCCTCCCTGTTCCTAGAGGCCACTCATCTCTGGGTAGTGACAACAACAGATGTACAACTGTCCAAGGTTCCAGGTTGGACCTGAGAAGCAGAGACCCAGAGAGCTTTCTGAAGCCGCCTCTGAGCTGTGAGCTGACCTTCCTCAGCTGTGCTAAGAAACTCCAGCACAGGCTCATCGCTATCAGAACCTCTGAGAAAGAAGTGCTGGGCTATGTTTTCACTTGAACAAGGTGAGGAAACACAGCCACAGTCACAACAGGTCTCACGAACTGGAACAAGTTTCTTCATGGGGCCCATGAAGAGTAAGAGAAAATAATTCTAAGGAATGAGAAGGAATGAGATTTAGGTGTTCTTGACAAGCATAATTTCTATTCCCCCTACAGATCTTTGTTCCCATTAAATCATCCCATAAATGATCTTCACTTTTAGATATGATGGTTATAAAAGAACTTCATATTTAAGAACTCGAATGGTACTTTGAGGAAAGAAACATTCCTGCAATCAGAAAATCATAAATATTTTATTTTTTATTTCATATCATAAAAGGTGATGCAATAAGAATATCATAATATGAATCAGAATATCTGTTCTATTCTTTGATACAAGGTATTATTTTACATACTATATTATTAATATTACAATTAATATTAAAATTAATATAATGCATTAAGTTATATCCACATGCAACATGCACATGGATAGTTATAGCAGCTTTATTAATATTGTCCCAATCTGTCTTCACAACACAACCATAATGTCCTTATGTAGGCAAACATATCAAGACTGGTACATCAGAAAATGTTAAAGAAAACAAAGGTGATATTATGTCATGAAAAGATAAGGAAAGCATTAGTGCACATAATTCAGTAAAAGAAGCCAGGCTGGGAAGGAGACATAACACACAACTACAGCCTTAGAACATCCTAGAAAAGGCCAAGCATGGAGAGGCTGTAAAGATCATGACTTCCAGAAATAAAGGGGGTAGGGGCACACACTATGTTTCTCAGGTGGTAAAATGATTCTTTATGGCTCTATGTTGTGGACCAATATCATCCATTTGTCAAAGCCCACAGAATGTATGATACTAGCAAGTTGGAATGGAAATGACAAAACCCCAGAGGTGATGCCAAATCAGACAGGCTCATCAGACCCAGCAGCTTCCTCATGTGGTTCAGGAGTTTGATAACAGGAGAAGTTACAAGTAGAAAGGAAAAGGAGGCAAGAGACTGTGTTCTTATGATCAACTTTGTCCTGAAACAAAACTCTAAAAACAGCATCTATTAAAAACAAACAACCAAAGCTGGACAGAGACAACAATGGAAGGTGACTGTTAGAATGGGATGGGAGGTTCTTTGTGCCCATTGCTGTAGTGATTAGGAGCATGGGCCTGCTTTT
>LOEQ01000630.1:462200-481918 GCA_001685075.1 Bramus lutescens | reverse complement strand
ACCTTTGGAAGAGCAGGCAATGCTCTTAACCACTGAGCCATCTCTCCAGCCCCCAGTACTTTTAGTCTTTAACATACAGTAGTGGAGTACAAACTTACTTTGATCCGACATTCCTTTCAATACATGACATTCACATTCAAGGTCTAGGATTGTCCAAGAAAGCGTTTTCATGGGGCAAAATGTTAAGCTTGAATAACTAAAAAGGGGACAGTTGAGACATCTCGTTTTACAAAGCATTTTACTCATGATGGATACGCTCAGCCTTTGAAAAGGGTACCCTGATCCACGCACTCCTTTGGATAAGACCCAGTTGGCATCAGAAGCGGGGCGTCTGCACAAATAATCCTCTAAATTGGTGTGGGGGTGGGAGACTGTGACACCTCTGTTTTAAAGGGTACCAGTGACACAAATCCAAGGCCATGCTTTGCAAGAAGCTGGGCACACAGCCTACCTCCTCTAGCTCCATTGCAAGCCTGGAAGCGAGCCTGTCTGTGCTTTTGTGAGTTTGAACCTACATTAGGTCAAACCAACTCAATCAGTGGGGGAACACAAATGACCACTTCATTTTTATTCAGCTGACCATAGTGAATAGCTTCATGGGATGGCATGCCAGAGAAGCCCCTGGAAGCTGAACTACCTTAGAGAAAGCTCATCCTGCTCCTGGCCACGTGGCTTCTCATGGTTGGATGGCTCCCTTCTGACAGGAGCTCTAGCTAGGGTACAGCTCTCATCAGTTAGCGCCAAAACACAAAAGACCCTTCTGTAGACAGCTAGCAAACACCAGAAAGTGAGCAAACAGGAGATGAATCTAAAGGGCAGTGAATTCTGAGCAAGGTGAAACTGCCCCATCGGCTGCAGAAGCAGAGTTTGGAGCTGTCCATCAGGCTTGGGATGCTTGATAATGGCCTATGCTTTACTGTACTCTAGAAAGGTGCATGGCACGGTACTAATGACTGCCTACTCTGTAGCCAGAATCTCTGGGTTTATGTTCTGGCGTCAGCCATGTTGTAGTGTTCATATTTTGAACAAAAATTTAATCTCTCTGGGCCTCAGTTTCACAGCAGTAAAATGGGAGAAAGAATCACCCACCTTATAACTAGAAGGTCAATGAATGAAGTATGGCTGGGACATTTAGATCAGGCTCCGATACATCTGCCCTTTCATCCCAAAGGAAAGTGGCTGCAGCTAGCTAGCATCCATCCCCTGTGGAAACTTCTTCTGTGTCATTGACATTAGCACTCCGTAAGCAGATGAAAACAAAGCCACCCTCTGGAACTACTCAGCCTGCTGAGCTGATGCTGGCACTTAGAATCCCATACTGAACGTCAGCTGGGGTGAAATGAAGTCATGACAGTCAAATAGTTACATAGCACTCCTGTGAGCGGGGCATTGTGGTCGGGCTTTGGCACTTGGCAAACAAGAGGGACAGGGCTCTTTTCTGTAGTTCAGCTGGGCCTTTAAGGGTATGAGAAAATTGGTAAAGACATTTGTACAAACAAACATCTTGGTAAAGAGATAACGTGAAGATGGCAGCCGTAAGGAGACAGAAAGTTGACTCTAGGCCAGTGGGGTTCTCAACCTTCCTAATTCTTCGACACTCTGATACAACTTCCCATGTGACCTGCAGTTCTAAAATTATTTCATTGCTACCTCACAACTGTAATGTTGCTACTGTTACAAATCCTAATGTAAATATCTGATGTGCAGGATATCTGATATGGGACCCCTGTGAAAGGGTCACTCAACCTCCACGGGTTGAAAAGCCCTGCTATAGGTGGCTTTTGTTTATGGAAGCCTAGAGATGACTGTGAACTCAGACAAGAGTGGGAAATACATTGGTATATACACAAAGGGACAGACAGACAGACANNACACACACACACACACACACACACACACAGAGGAGTCTGGGAGTATGGACAGCTTAGAATGGATTTCAGGATCCAAGGAGTGTCGGTCGGGTCCAGTTCTACAGTGGGGATGACAGATGACAGAAATACAAAGATGCATTTTCAAGAGAGAATGGATAGATAGTACATGGTGATTTATCAGCTAAGGAAAGAGGAAGAAAATGTGCTTTAGTGCCCTAACCAGCTGAGTTGATTAAAGCAGTAACTTGGCTTTAGATAGACCCTCTAGGCATCCTCAGTTAAAGGTAAACAGAGATGAGGATGGAACTACCACCACAGAACATTTGCATAAGCCATAGGGTCTGACTCTGAGCCACCGAGAAAGGATTCCCATTTGACTCCACAAAGCTCAATCACTGTTGGGTTTCTTCTCTCTCTTAGTGGACTATGCCTCATTTGGACTCCAAGGAGCATCTTTTCTTCTGGTTTTCTTTTTCTTTCTTTTTTTTTAATGTTCAGGACAAGGCCACACACATTAAGCAACTTCCAGAAGATTCTTGGAGCACCATGGGATTCCTTAGAAAATTTGCTTTGTAGCAATGGGACAAGGCATGGTTGCTTGCTAAAAGAAGAGCGATAATGTAAGCTGCAGTGTGACTCGGTGCCAGAGCTGCAGACAGCTGCGGCATAAGCCAAGCAGCAGTGAGTAAATGAGGCTTGTCCCTGCACAAGATGGATGCTCAGGAGCTAAGCAACAACAGAGCTGCTGAGCTCAGGGGCCAACTTCCAAGGCTCCCAACTTCAAAACCATTATAGCCAACCCTGTCATCTTAGAGGTGAAGAAACTCAGCCTGGGAGAAAATGAGTGGGAAGAAGTTTGTGTGAAGGGCACCTCTGTCCTCAGTCTCTACCTGGCTTCCTAGGACCACAGATGTGGGCCATCCAGAGCCAAGCATGTGGGTGGTACCCTTGTGTTGTGAATGTGGGCCAGAGCAAAACCAAACTTGGCTGATGTGCTGACCTCTGAGGTCCTAGTGGTAGCCAGCCAACTCATTCTGCTGTGGCCAAGAGAAGACGGGAAGCTAAGAAATGGGAAGTACCTTGAAGGAGGATTTATGTTTTCTTCTTGTGAGACAGATTTTCCTTGCAGTGGCTGGATTGCTCCTTCAACTTAACAATGGATTTTCTAATATAAATGGCTAGTCGTCATTCAAATGTCACCAAAACATCAAAGCAAAGAAGATGGATAAGTTGGGCACCACTGTGGGCCAGGCACTCAGCTAAGCTCTTTACACAAATCGAGTCATTGTCTCCCTGCCAACAATCTCTGAACCGAGGTAAGTTTTGCCAGGTTGATTTTTAAAACCAGGAAAACATGGAGTTGTGACAGAGAGTTAAGCTAGTTGGGTAGCACATTAAGTGGGGTCAGACTTAAAGCCAAGCAGCAAGGGTGGAGACCACAGAACATCAGCACAGGCAGGGAGTGGTTGGTTGCACAATGCAAACCAGGTCAGAGAACAGAGGAAAAGCCAGAAGAGAGAAAAGATGGAGGACACTCAGCATCATAGAGAAGGAGGGAGTGGGTGGAGGCAGCAAGGCTAACACAGTCCTGGGAAAGGCGATGCTGACAGACACTGTCATCTCAAAGGCTCTCCAAACACAGCCAGCAAAACAGGCAGGCTCAAGAGCTCAGGCAGGTGATGAACGGTGAGACAGAGCTTCATGAGCAAGGGCTCGTGACAAGAGACAACAGCCGCAGGAAGACTGACACCGGAGGGCAGCCTACAGGAATGTCTTGCAGTATGTACAAGTCAGAGATCACAGGACCTAGGGCTCAGTCACATCCCAGAGTGGCCACTCCCTAGCTGTGCAAGGGAATTTAAGTCTCCCTTTCCTTATTTATCAAAGCAATGAAAACCAGCCGTTATTACGCTATTATGGGAGATGGGTAAACCACATGGGTGCAGATGTTCACAAAGGGCCTGGTGCACTGACGAGAGCGATTACTACCAGGCTTTAGTGGGAGCAATCTCTGGAGGGGGAAACTTCATTTGCAGAGGCTACGGAGCTTTTGACTTTGGTTTCCCTTCAAGGACATGGGCATTATAGGTGGAATTCAATGCTACTGGATTTTTTTTTCTGTTCAGCTAATGAATTCACAAACATAGCACACAGGTAAAAGGGAATGCTCAGAGTTGTGTTTTGTTTACTGCTAAATAAACAGCAAAACTGCTGTTATAAATAAAGTTAGAGAGAGCTGTATATTTTTACACATTTTAAAATGTGCCTCCTATTGTGGTTGTGGGAAAAGGAGTATCTGTTAAGAATATTAATATCCAGAGTGGGGTTAAGGCACGGAAGAGATGCCTGAGTGGTTAAGGGTGCTTGTTGTTCTGGCAGAGAAATTGGGTTCAGTTCCCAGCACCCACGGGGCAGATCACAACTTGTTACCAGGAAATATGTGCATGGTGCATATACATGCAGAAAAAAACTACACACACCTATAAAATAAAGTAAAACTTGAAAGAAAAGTGGAGTTAAGCCTTAACTACAATAAAACTATTGATATATCATCACAAACTGCAAGATGTTTCAAATGCACAGCAAAAATGACTTTATTTTTCATGTTAAAAAAGGCCAACTGATGACTCTATTTCTTATGAAATGCTATACAATAAAAATTCTATTACAACCAAAACAAGAAGATGTGCCCAATAATTGTGAGATCCACCACTGGAGAATTGCAGCCAATACTGAGAAAGGCGTCGCCAATGTACCTGAAGCCCTCCCTCGCGCTTTGTTAAAAAGTTTATGTTAGCACAAAATGCCATGGCAACCCATATGGTAAAAAATCTGAGACTGGAGTTCTTACTCACAGTCATCGAGTTATTGGTACTAATCTAGCGCCAGGGTCATAGAACTGCAAACTCCCCGAGGTGTGCCTTATGTTGCTTGTTCGTCAGACACATCTATCATCTGTGTTTGTAGCTATAGTGGACACTTGCTGGCAATCTTGTGAGTCTGGCACAGCTCAGCAAGCTAAGTAAAGCAGCAGTGAGTTTTATGTGTGTGCGCACGTGTGTGAGAACAGGTTTCGACTTGCCTGGAGGCATATAGCCAGCAAGCCAAAGAGCCAGAATTTGACTGATTGCCAAGCCTGGGTCCTTAGCTGCTCTACCATGTAAGTCATTGAAGAAGAGAACTAGAGAAATTAGCACAAAGGAGGCTGGGAAAGGAGCAACTCCTGCCTTGAGGGAGTTGGATGCAATTTCTTGTGGGATATGAATGGATTTGACAGCATGGGTCAGCACACAGCTGGGGAGACAGGATGTGGAGAAGAGGGCACCTAAAGGTCCAGCAGGGAGCTCAGCCGATGGCATCCAGAGGGTACACCAGAGGTTTTGATGGAAATACTTTTGGAGAAGAATGAATATGGAGAGGTCAGCCTCTGATGACACCAAGAAATCTTATGCTATTCTATCTATCTGATCTGGTCAAGAAACGGAGGTTCAGTGATGGAAGCCACAATCTAACCAATTCGCCATTGAAATGACTATCAAAAGATTGGAAGACTTCAAAGCCATTTAAGAACAGCACATGAGAAAAGTACACAGCATATTTAATCTCTGTGATCTTCAGCTCTTTCTCAGCTGTCAGCATGACTCTGAAAATGCCCAATGCCAGAAATATTTGGGCTAGAAAAAGTTTATTCAATGGCTGAGCTAAATCTTCACTTCACCCTCCAGACCTTGTCTGGTACCAGTGAGTGATTGGGGAAGGGATGCCAGAATCCTTTCGATTTCTACCAGCTTTCCTACAAATAGACATAAAGTAGAGGTATTTATTATCAAACATAAATTGAAGACACTCTAGAAAGGAAGAAAGAGGGAGGGGAGGGAGAGAGAGAACCAAGATGCCATCTGCAGCTGATGGAGTCCATCCTACATCAAAAGTAATTGTTTAAAGATGCAAATGAGATCATGACCTTCTCCTTAAGCCCTGCCAATGGCTTTCCATTGCCTCAGAATAAATTCCAGATCCATTCCCACTGCTCGCCAAGCCTGGCCTGACCTCAATCTTCCAGCCTGCCTCTCCCTGTCCTGACTGGCTTCCTTTTCTGCTCATTGATTTTCTGAGTGCCCAGTCCCCCATGTCTGTTGTTGTCAATTTGAAATAGTCTCTCCCTGGATCTTCACAGATCATGCCATGGAGCCATCTCAGCTGGTGCACATCTGCCCAGGAGTCCTTCCCCAACCACCCAGCATGGGATTCTGCCTTGGGTTTTACTGATTTTTGTCTGCATCACCTGAAGTTAAGTTTCTATTTATTTGTTTTGCTAAGCTGTCATCCTATTGTTAATCTTGTATGTCTGTGCATCCTGGACACTTCTCATCTAGACCTGTGGCTATTCACTGTCACCAAGACACTTCCAATGTGCCTAAACCAAAAGTTGATCAAGAGAGTGAAAAGAACCATTTTGTATGTGTGCGTATGCATAGGTTCATGTGTGTGCAGGTTCATGTGTGTGGCTGCACTATGCATGCATGTATGTGGAGGTCAGAGAGCAACCATGGGTATCGTTCCTCATTTACCATTTACTTTGGTGTATGAGAACAGGTGCTCTCACTGCCCAGGCGCTCACCACTTCAGTTAAGTTGGCGCCCCAGGATTTGCATGCTACACACTGAGAGCTGAGAGTACAAACACAGCTTTTGTCTGGGTCCTGGCGATCAAACCCTGGTCCTCAGGTTTGTGTGGTGAGCACATTCCCGACTGAACTATCACACGGGTCCCAGTGAGCTCCAGTCTTCAGTGAGCCACACTGAAGTGGGCTGCCATGAAGGAGAAGGCAAGAGAAGAGTCAGGGAAAGAAATCCATTTTGAATAATTGGATCTGGCATTCTGAGTGACTAGAGTAGACTGAATCTGCTCTCCCTGTAATCTGAAGTTGAACTCCGAACTAAGTTGGGCTTTGGAACCAGGCCAAGGTACATTTTATTTGAACACACTCTCAGCTGTATTTGAAACTGTCTCACTAAACAGCCATTATTAGTAATAATATTTTTATCATGCTTAGCAATGTTATATATAGCCTCCCTCAATATAACAAATAATTCAACACAACAGGAAGGTGCACACCCCCTGGTATCCAAAAACGAAGACTGTTTGTAAGACCGAGAGGCAGGGGATGTGGGAAAGGTTGCCAGCAGCAAGGGCTTATTAGAGACCTTAAAACTCATTACATCTTAAGAATTATTAATATCGAACCTAAGCCTTTAATAGAAAACAAAGCTTCTAAGATACGATAGAAAATTACATCCTCAAGGCTATCTCTTATCTCTACACTATTTCATGTTTCATAACACTTTCTATATATTTTGTACTTTTCTCTGAATGTCCAGGTGGCAGAGTCAGGGATGCTCAAAATATTCATCACGGTACGGATGAGAACACAGAGATGTGGACACACACCCAAGATGCACAGACAGCAGAGGGGGCGTCAGTACACTCAGCTGCACGTCACAACTAATACACAGCAATGCAAAACAGACAGAGTAGTTTTTAACCGAAACAAAACTCTCTTTCTGCTACTTTTTCTTTCCACAGGAACTAGCTTTTCTAAACCCACTGGGCAAAGCCAGGAGCAGAACACGATATAGAACTCTTATCCCTTCACCTTGATAAACCACTGAGCAAGACCCATGAATTCATATTGTAATACACAACTTGATGGCATGAGCAACTTTAACTCAATCACAAATTAAGCTTCTGCTAACCATCTAAGTGTCTCATGACAGAGGAACAATGACATAACTCATCAATAATGTAACTTATCAACAACCAACAAGAGCAATGACACTTTTGGAAGCTACTTCAAGATCATGTGTGGAACATATAATAATAATAATAATACCTGTTCAATATTGAATTAATCTAATCCTTATAATAATTTTCAGGTAGAGATTATCTTGGGCAGAAGAAGGAACCATGACATGGAGAGGTTAAATAACTTGAAAAGGTTCCCATAAACGTGGAAATGTGAGAATTTGAATTTAAGTCACTTCTATAACTCATTGTCTTCCCAAATGTAGACATTGCCTAGAATGGTGGTTATAATCAAATTAATGGAGAAAAAAATCATATGTGTATACACACATGTGTATGCATATGTAGGTATGTGCATATACATGTATGTTTAGAATTTGACACAGAAATATATTTTGCTTAGAAAGTAATTAAGCACTATGCTTTATGGAGCATGTACTTAGTATGTTACGTACTGTGCCAAGTGTAGATTGTTTACCATCCCATTTAATTTTCCCAAAGTTTTATGTAGTGGGCTTACTTCACCATTTTGTAGAAAGACTCATTGAAAGTTACAGAATCTCAGGTTGTCTGTCTCCAGAGCTCAGGTTCCATACTCAGTAAGCTGTATCAATGGTTGACATTTCATAATAGTTTTTTTTTCTGGTGATTTGATGTTGTCTTTGTTCGAATGTTCAGACAGTGAAAACTTGTTACTCAAAACCAGAGGCAAACTATTTGAAGCATTAGGCAGACATGGGTGAGACAGTCCTGCATGCTGCTAGGACCAGAGTGTGGTTCTCAGGCTGAAGGATCCTCCGTGGCAGAGGGCATGTTGGAGCTGCAGAGAGGACACAATCCAAATCACTACTCGACATCTCTAAATGATTCAGGAGCCTTTCAAAGCCCAGCAGAGTTACATACACCAGGCCTTATCTATGGCCCCAGGGATCTTCTAAAGGCCTTGCACAGGCTAAGTCCTTTGACTCTGAGAATAACTACATGCTAGGTGCTGCTTCTGCTAAAGTCCGCAATTCCTTCCCAGTGCTTGTTCATTCATTGGATGCTACCTGAGTGCTGACATATACCCCACAGTAGGAAAATCAAAATGAGTGAGGCAGGTTTTAGCCAAGGCAGTCTTTCATTTTTATATGAAGAACAGGACTGATATAAAAGTCTGTGCCCACAGAGAACAGCATCTAAAACTTGCTAGGCTCTCAACACTAGGCACAAAGGCTACAGCAGCACTGACCCCTGCTTGACCCAGAATTGTTCTGCCAGTCTCCACAAACCATATCAGCCAAGTTCTGAAACCAACACCTCCCTCCCTCCCCCGCCCCGACTCTTTCCTTCCATTTCTTCCTCCCTCCTTCTTTCCACTGGCTTGGTCTGGTCTCTCTTAGTAACGTACACTTTCTGACTTAATTCTTAAAACTTTTCGTGTTAAACGACTACAACCATAAATTTCATTTTTTCAGTGGGGAAACAGATCCACTCGCTCTCTTCCCAAGGTCACAGACTTGAGATTTGACATAGATCAGTCTGACCAAAGTCAGCAGTCTCCAGCATGCTCCGTGACTTTGGTAGCTGCAAAGGAATGTTTCTATCAGAGAGGAGAAGGGAAACTCTCGTACATAAAGAGGGAACTTTTGTGTGACCTTGACTGCTCAGCACAAACTTGGATTTGTTACTATAAAGGGAGGGAGAGAATGGTGTGTAAAAGAAAGAAAATCACAAAGGGTTCTGTGTTGTGCAGGCAGAGCAAGGGGAAAAGACCGCCTGCGAGGGGCAGCTTCGCACGGCACATCCATCATGACCGGCTTCACTGGAGGCCACATGGTTTAGTCTGGTCAGATGAGTTAGTGGGGGGACCAGAAGACTGGAAGGGTTATCTACAACTCTGAGAACCCGTTGAGAATGAGAGGGTGGGGACAGGAATCAGGAAGGACTCCAAACAGTCACACGAGTTTAGTGACTAGGTATGTACCTCCACCACCCGCACTAGGGACAAGAGAAGCTGAGAGAGACTTGGAGGTTAAAGTCACAGCACGAAAGCAGCAACTTCCCCTGCTTGAAGGATTAGACTGTTTCTTGCCATTACTGCTGTAGTTCGTGCTATGGGCAATTTTTCATCTCCTTTACAGTAACTCACTGAGGGCATCTGTGGTGTGGGAATGCACAGCTAGACCACCTGCATTCTGGTTTTAGTCATTCTATTTTTACTCTGGGAAACTGGCCATGGGAGGAAACACAAAGTGATAAGCCATGTGCCAGCTCCAACCAATTCACACAAGTGTCCTGGAAGAAGGTGTCAAGATAGTTGTTGAAGCCAGAGAGAAAGACACTTAGGATTGATTAAGGATGCCAGACATGGTCAAAAACGGAGCAGCCTATCAGAGACACGGAATAAAGGATGCTAGAAAATGCTAATAAATTAAAAGTGGGTAGGGAGAAATGTGGAAGGCCTGTCTGCAGAGGTGGTGCAGTAACCTTCTCTATGACGGAAAGAGTGGCAAGAAGCAGCATTAAGCCTCTGAAAATGAACTAGTAACCTCAGGGGTAGAGCCCAGAGAAACAGTGCATGCGCACCAGCCTCTTTCAGATATTTTCATATTCATCATCTCAGCATGTTCTCAAAATGACTCTGGGAGGTGGGGACCAGCTCTGCTCCTACCTCATGTACAGGGCAGTGCCAGCACTCACTCAAGGTCACACAGCTGGTGGGGAGTTCAAGGCTTGCCCTTCTTTTCACAGGCACTGACAGCAGGTGCATAAGCTCACAGAGGAAAGCGCTATAAATGGCCACATTGTATGTGTGCTCAGTAGAACGATGACCCCAGGGATACATTCATTTGTGTGTCTTTTGGCAGTCGCCCAACCAGCCTCAGCACCTTTGAACCTGAAAGACACCATGGGTTCTCCGTCTTTGTCTATCCACATTTTTGGAATCATGACTAAAATGAACTTTCATTTATCTTCCAGAGAGAATAAAGACCCTTGGATAAGTTGCCGCATTTGGCGTTGGTTTCCTCAGCTATAAAACGAGGCTGGACCAGTCTGGTTAACCTTCAAATGATGGTGTACACTATCATATGTTCATGATAATAGCCCAAGCTTTCACAAGATGCCAGTGAAAACTGAGCTGTCCCACTAAGGGTGAAAGGGGCTTTTGTTCATGGTGAGAAGCAGGTTTTCTATAAAATGTTTTGTAGAATGTAAGCTGTGAAAGTTTAGAGTCCCTGGGAAGAGTGACACCACAGTGTGACCGTTGTCACCATAAAGTCCAGGGAGGACAATGAGTGCTACTGAAAGGAACAGAGCTCGCTGCTAAGTTAGGGGCCTTCTTCAAGCTGATGACTGGTTCCAAGGACCATAGGTGACAAAACCAACTTCCTTAGTTGTGAGAAAATGCCACACTGAGTCTCAACAGCCTGCTGCTTGCATGTTGGAGGCCCAGACTTCCCAGTCACACCATTAAGCGCAGAAAGAGTTCTTGACTGGGAGCCAAAGTCTAGCTAATGATGCTCATAGTTGTTCTGCTTAGCAAAGCCACTTAATCTCACTGAGCCCCGGTTCCTGTTTGTAATAAGGATGGTTACAGGTGCTCTTTCTCCCACACAGAGAGGCTGTGGGATTGCAGTGTGTGTGAGAAGGTAGCGTCTCACTAGGCACGATGCCAGACTCCAGGTTTCTAAAGACAGTGACTGCAGCTGGCTCCTTTCCCCTCTTGTTTTTAATGTAAGTATAGTACCTGAGACTAACAGAAAAGCTCCAAGTGGACTGGAGAAATTTTGGGTTGTATCATTCACCACTGAATGCACTGCACCTTGAACAAGTTGCCTGGCATGCATCCAATACCTAAGTTGTAAACCATTTGCTCATTTGAATGAATTGCTTTAAGAATAAAATAATTTTATTAATTCTTCCAGAATTTCATACAATCATGCAATGTATTTTGATCATATTCATTCTCTGCTCCTCCCGCTAACTCCTTTCACATCCATTCCCAAACCCTCCCCCCATGCACAACATCATATCCTCTTAAACAAAACACAAAAAATAGTTTTTATAACTCAATGAGTCCAAATCATGCTGTCTATATACACACAGATGTGGGGACATCTACTGGAGCACGGTCTACCAACCAAGGACCACACCCCCAAAGAAACCAGACTCCCTTTCCCCTAGCAGTTATGAATTGTCAGTAACTCCTCAAAGAGGGGTAGTGGCTTCTCATCTCCTTTCCCCCTTATGCAAAGGCCTTTGAGACACAGCCAAGAGCTCATTGTTTGACAAGCGATCCTGGTTCTGAAAGAGTCTTATCATATAGTATAACCTCTCTTTATTGGATATGTTCAAGCTTAGCTGAATGTTCAGCTCCGTGGATTTGGAATGATGAACAAAGACAAGAACATGACATACATCCATTTACTTAAAAGTGTGGGAAGAATAAGTCCAAGAGGCACCATTATCAGGCCTTTGGTGTATTGGCCTGATGATTCCCAGCCTCCTACAAATCCAACTGTCATAAGTATGGAAATGCTGACTGACTTAATTGTGTGCAGATCTTACATAGGTGTCTCAGTTAGTGTTCTATTGCTGTGAAGAGACACCATGATGATGGCAATTACTATAAAAGAAAGAATTTGATTGGGAATTTGCTTATAGTTTCAGCGGGGCAGTCCTTTATCAACATGGCAGGGGGCAATGCAGCATGCATAGTGCTAGAACAGTACCTGAGAGTTATATCCTGATCCACTGGCAAAGAGACTTGGCCTGGCATGGGCTTTTGAAACCTCAAAGTCCACTCCTAGTAACACACCTCCTCCAACAAAGACACACCTCCTCCAACAAAGACACACCTCCTCCAACAAGGATACACCTTCTCCAACAAGGACACACCTCCTCCAACAAGGACACACCTCTCCCAACAAGGATATACCTCTTTCAACAAGGACACACTTCCTCCAACAAGGACGCACCTCCTAACCTCTCTATTTCTTTCAGACCGTGTCATTCCCTGGAGACTAGGCACACACATGTATGAGTCTATTGGGGCCGCTCTTATTCAAACCACAACAACAGGCAACCATAGCTGCTGTGTATTCATCAGTGTATTGATCTTGTCATGTCCAGGAGACACAGTTGTGTTCTGGTACTCCCTAACCGCTGGCTCTTTTTGCCTCCTCTTCTGTGGTATTCCTTGACTCTTAAGGGAAGAGGTGTGATAGAGATGTCTCATTCATTGCTTTGTCCTCCAGATACTTATTCTCTATGTTTTCACTAGTTCTATAAATAATTTTAATGGATAAAAAAATAGTTCTTTATTAGGTTCTATAGGTGACAGGTACATAGATGCTTTTGTCCTCTAGTACAGCAAAGATGCAAATTTAACCTGTGGCATGCGTACAGAAAAACAACAGAAAAGTATTATAATAATGCATTTGAGTTCCTTGTGTGCTAGGCATACATTCTGAGTTTGGAGAAAGAAGAGTCCAGCCTTGAAGTTCAATCTTGGAGGGAGAAAATGTGGGAGACTCCAACCATTCAGCAGCAGCAATGGGTTCTTAGAGCTGGGCACTCTAGATATAGGACAGATCAATCATCTCACTCTGTCATGAGGAAACACAGCCTAGAATGTAAAGCGATTTCCTCAAGGCATCCAGCCAAGCAGTCCCAGCACTTAGATTCATACTCAAGTATTACTTCTGGAACGATACTCTTTATATACAAAAGTCTAAACTCCAGAAGTTTGGTGAACACACTAAACTCCTAAGATAGAAAAATTCTCTATTTAGAAATAAATTGGCATCTGCAAAACCTCACATTCTATGATGCTATCATTGCAAAGGCCAGCACATTGCTCAAATGCATACTCATTGATACTTATCTATCCATTTTAAGGTAGTTTTCATCATAGCCAGGCTTGGTATTCAAGCAGAAAAGAGGAGAAAGAACACAGGAAGGGAATGGTGGAGGGAAAATGGAAGAAGGGAAGGCACAAATATCAGGGAGGCATCCAGTGTATTGATAAAACTGACTCCGAATTTCTTTGCATAGGTGTAGCACAATGTGTCTCTTCCTATCATGGACTCATTTCTTTGGAATGAATTACCCAAACAATTCAAGCTCAGTACATAGTCTCAAATGAATGACCTCTTCTAGCACTTTATAAAACTGTCTAACTTCCTAATTGTGCTGTGTTTGTAAGTTTTGTGTCTCTAGTGAGAACATAAATTTGAGCATTTATTTTTCACATGTACCATGTACAGTATGTAGTTCTAAGGGCTATTTATTTATATCTAGTTTTGTTCGTTTATTTAATGAATAAATGTATTAGGCCTCCACTAGGTATGAAAGCTACAGAGGTGAATGTGGTAGAGCAGATACCTGTCTTTAAGAGCTTTCCTTCAAGTCCTAACTTCAGCATTGGGACTTCGTGGCCCAAAAAGTATGTTTGGCGTTTGGGGATAGCAAGAACAAAAGGGAAATCCTGACGAGGAGTGGAGGTTTTGCAGAAATCCTAAGAGAATTAGTTATTCTACAAGCTACGAAAAATGATTTTTGCAAAGCAAGAGCTAGGATGGAGACAAAAGTCTATTCTAAATACTAAGAGGCGTGTAGTATGATTATCAATGTTAATGAAGTACTAGCTGAACCTGAAGAAGACAGCAGGCTAGAGCATGCAAGCTCATGCAGACTGGATTCAAAGAGAATTGAAAAGGAAAGAATGGAAATTTCAAACAAGGAAGTTCATGATATTAGATATTTAAATATATGTGTTTTACATATTATAAATAAACATTTTTAAATATAGGATATTTCTAGTATCCTACAGAAGCAATGAACTAATGTTCAGATGCCAAGAATAGAGTCTCATTCCTTCCATATCTGTAGTACTTCTTTAGTAGCTGTTCCATTGCTAAGTAAGCTATGCTGCACCCATTGTAATATGGATGGTCAGTGCACAGACAGGCTAGTCCCAATGCCTTTGCCCACCCCTGCTTTCTCCCCAGGGGACCCTGTCTTCAACATGCTTCCTGTTCCTTTCTGTCCATGACCACCTCTTCACATGGCCAATTTCAATATAGGGTTCTAAGACACAGAAGTTAAAACACATCATACCCCGTTAAATATGATCTCCAATTCCTTTCTAGCCATCTCAGTAAAACTCTCCCTGTCTTCATACCATTTGGGAATTTATGTAATGACCTTTCAACTGGATGGTGGTTCCTATACAAAGTGGAATTAAGAAAGGGTAAGTCACAAGAATGGAATTGGAAAGTCAAACTGAACATAATTGAAAACCGACAGTATTGTCACAAGCCTCTAAAGCTTCATATGTAAAATAGTTTCTGGAGATGCCTTCAAATTTTGTCTCTAGCGCCTCGTTTTCTTCTAATTAAGTTTCCTGTGATAATAATTGACTTATATAAGCCATGTGGGAAGACTCACAGCAATATCCAAAAGCAATACTTGCAATTAAAAACACATCGAAGGCCATCACTCTCCTCTGCTGTATGGCTGTGATAGCTGTCATGTTCATGGTAAGGATTTAGCATTCAGTCAGAAGCTGGGCTAATCGCTGCTGGTGGACTAGTCTATGACTACACATTCTTTTCAGAGATTTAAAGTTGCCTGGTGGGGTTGGATAAGAACTAACAGTCTCTTCCCAACTTGCACCTGAAGGTGGAAAGAAGTTACGTAAATGATGGAGTAAGTATTAGAATCTCAGATGTACACTTAGATTTATTAAAGTAACCTCACCATTTAAGGGACGGGAATCAGTAGCATTTGAGGCACTCTCTCTAAAATCTATGAGCTAACTATAAAATGAGCACTCTTGTTCAAAACGCTTTGTTCCCTATTTTCATTATCACATCAAAGAATTTTCCAAATAGAAAATTCCATTTCTAGAGTTTACAGGTTTATTGCAGCAACAGATGTTCAGCTAATCTCAAATTGGACAAAAATCATCTAAGTAATCATTTGGGAGCATGAAAAGCACTAATAAGGAATGAAAAGGCAGGGTTCTGCCAGCAGTCATATTTTAAGTAGAGAGGAACAGAATATGCAACTGCAGAAACAAGGCTTGTTTTTCAAGGTGGCTGACATGCCTGTTCTGCTACAAAGTAAAAAGAAAAAAGTTCTTAGAAGCTGAAATCATGAGTTTCGTTAAATGGACTTGAATTCAAATTCCTCTACTGTGAGTATTTTTTTTTCTGTGACAATGCCTTATTTTTAATTTTTTAAATCTGTAAAAGTATCATAAAATATTCAATTAAGAAGGCACCTATATAGACATGCCTGTGAGTAACAAATTAAAACGTATTAGTCACCTTGAATTGAAACTAAATCCTTAAAAGCATGCTTTTTTCTTTCAAAACTGCCCTACAGAATGAAACCATTGGCACAGGGAAGGTGATGTTTTGAATGCAGCAGCACCTAGGAGCCTGAAGATGGAATTCAAAACAGGGAACACTTATTAGTTCTGCATGGGACAAGAAACGTACTTAACAGCCAGCCTCAAAAATAAAAAGATTTCAACGGACCTTAGTTTACTTTCAGTTGTCTTAGGAAAGATTTTATTTAATCTCATTTAAGATTTTTAATAATAACCTATCAAAGAATAGCCCCTGACTTGCTGCCCTAACCACATTGACCACATCTTAGCATCACCACTGCACAGACCCATAGCTCTAGTGTTCTCTGCTTACCACCTCGTCCCTCACTCCCACACTGCATCCGAGCAGCATCATGTAGTTTCCCTCAACAAAAAGACAACTCAATACCCACCGCTGTCAAAAAATAGAGAATTCAGGAAGCAACCAATCAAGTCTCTTAAAAGATATTACTTGCATGAGAATAACTGAACTAGAGCCATGGAGACACACACCGCTGGTGAGCTGTAAACGGATCCTGCAGTTACGGCGCTGCCTCTCGCAGTATTAGAACAAGAGGGAGGTGGTACCATTCCTCATCTAAGACTAGGCCTTCCCACAGACACTGGGTGAAGGAAGCCTATATCCTGTTCCAAACAGACACACTCATGAATTGGAACCACGAGCTATTCGACTAAATACGTATTTATTCTTGTTTCCCACAAAACAGAGGAGGGACGGAAAAGTTGCCTTGCATGCTTCCTCAAAGCAGTAGACAGAAACACTGCAGCAGGATAGCGACGTGCACACACGCGCACACAGAAGTACAAACTACAGCCTCCCCTCTTTAGCACTGTGTTTATGTGCGTGACTACACATGCATGTGTGACTGTGTGTTTGTGGCACACAGGAACTGGTTGAGAACAGACTGTGTAGACGTTCGGTGGTGCAAATCTCTACAGCACACGCCGGCATTACAGCAGACAGATGCCATGGCAGCATTCTGGGCACCTTTTGGTGGTTCCAAGGTGACTGTTGTTTGTGCAACAGCCTGGCTCTCTGTCGAGGTGAGTTCAGTAGACATAACTACCAAATCACATCTTCAGAGTAAGAGCAGTTTAGAGGAAGGATTCTGGGATGCAGCATCAGAAATCTACACAGACATTGCTAAAAAAAGTACCGGCAACGTGTTTGGAAGGCCACTGACAGGCAAATAGATTTCTGGTTAAGGCTCCTACCAGTTTTTTCCAAGGTCACTGAACAATTAATAGGAGACCATTCAGATAGGAATTATGGGTAGAGAGCATTTATTAGTTTCACATGAAATCTGAAAGCAGGGGCGGCACACTTGTCTACTTGCTCCCCCAAAGGTTCAATAGAAACTATACCCAGAGTGTCACCTCTGATCCCAACCAGTGTGAAGATAGCATCCTCCATTAGATAAATTTGGCAAGCTAGCCATGGTGCTACTTCAGCTCCAACACTAGTCTTTGTTAGAGTTCCCCTTTCAGTGTCTGCAGCTCAGATAAGCTTTAGCTCAGCTTCGAGCTGGCGTTCTGGATGGCACAACAGACCTGATTACCAGGAGAAGCACTAATGAGCATCAAGACACGCTACCAGCCCCAGGTAACTCATGGGATAGCGTCAAGTCTAGAGTAAAAGGACAGGTCCTCCAGTTCCCTACGGAAGGCTAGAATTGAATTGGAATGTATGCAGATGCATGTTAACAGACCCCTCATAAAATTTAGCTGAAAAAACATGGTACTCCTATAGACAAGGTTATTTTTCCCGACGAAGGTAAGTCATATGGGCTTTGAATTGAAAACTACGTAAGTTGTATTCTTTCTGTTTGTCTTGCTTTGTTATTCAAAGATTAAATTCATTTTGAATTAACTAAAACTGATTTAATCTTAGTCTTAACAATTATCACTTAGCTCTCTGAAAATGAGAGCAGGCTCTAAACAGAATGATATCCTGACTCCTTTTAAGGCCACTTCCCCAAATCTGTGAGTTTTTGCCTCAGAATTCTTCACTCCCTCAAATCACACTAATGACATTTGACATGTGTGTGTGTGTGTGTGTGTGTGTGAGAGAGAGAGAGAGAGAGAGAGAGAGAAATTCATTTCCGCCAAATGAGTACAGGCTACATTGCAGGTTTTACCGAAACCATCTTCCTTTTATTCCAGTTTAGTGAATTTCTAAGGTCCACTGCCCAGCCACAACTGGTAGGACAGACCTAGACTTAAATGTGGCCTCTCTTGTCATCTCAATGGCTTATTTGAGAGCCATTATGCATTGGATTCTGTATTTAAAACCCAGCCTGGGTGCAACATTTCTGCCTGTCATCTTAGGAAAGGCCAGGAGCTTTTGCACCATCCTGTAGTGAGAAAACAGAAAATCGAAGCCAGCGTAGAGCTCCCTGATTCTTCTCTGACCAATTTGTTGCTTTTGCTGAGGCTGTCACTATCTCAGGCGAGAAAGGGCAGGTTAGTAGAATAATACCTAGTTTAAATAGCATCTCGCAGGGAAAATCTCTCCTCACACTTAATGTTAAATGTAGTAAGATACTTAGCAAATAACCATTTGACGTTTAGCTAAGGGCCCTCTCCTTTCTGAACGGATATGATCCTGATTAAGGAGCCAAGAGGCCCAGGTGTTTTTCTTAGAGCTCTCATTATGCTGCAATGACAGCACCCATAAAACTCCAGTTTATGAACCAAATTTGTTGCACCCCTCACTCCAATATCATAATGCAAACCCCAGTGATCAAAATATCTTCTGAGGTATGGAAACAGTTCACTGAAAATGACAGTGTGTGCAGAACTCTGTCTATGACCTCTCCTGTCTAATGTCAATTTCTGAAACAAGTTCCCATTGCAAAGATTTAACCAGCGTGCTTTCAGGAACCTCACACACACACACACACACACATCCTTATCTTATTTTCCCCCAACTTTCTTGGTCTGTGAGCATCTTCCTAGCTGTCTCAGCTCCCTGCAAACACTTAGGTTTTTCTCTTTCAAAGGAGCTGGGAGCTGTGGAGGCTCTGAGCTAGGCAGAAACCCTGTGGTTTGATTCCATTAGTCTAAACTCTGGCCAGTGGCAAGCAAGCTGTCTTAGCTGCTCGCAAAAACCCTGGCAGCCAGGTTCTAGACACAGTCACCGGCTGCATGCATTCTTCCATGCTGGTCTACCCAAATCATGCCTGGAGTCAGCCAACCACAGCAGAGGGAATCCTACCTTCCATCATGGTGGCAGAATTGCATTCCTTAATTTCCAAGGAGTCAGAAAAAACACAGGAGGATACGTTTCCAGGTCCCAGCTAAGTCCTCACAATGCCGCTGTTGAGGTCTGCTTTGCTTACTGCCAAGCCAAAGGAGACAGTGTTAACCCGAAAGACAGGCCATGGATGCTGCTGGTGCTGCTTCACCTACAAGCTCCCAGGAAGATGCTGAGAGAGAAAGGCAGAGAACAGCAAGCCGGCGAGCTGCACCGCCTGCACTGCCTCGGCCAATCCCTTCAGCTCTGGACCGCGTCACATGGTAGCCAGCCTGCATCTCCTGACACAATACCCCCGGAGAGCGCACGGAACCCATTTCCCGTCCCCATTCCTCACCACCCCCACCGCCTCCCGCTCCTCTCCAAAAACACAGCCCCTTCCCCACCTGGTGACGCACTTCCC
>LOEQ01000630.1:440853-455812 GCA_001685075.1 Bramus lutescens | reverse complement strand
CAAGAGCTAGTTCCAGGACAGGCTCCAAAGCTACAGAGAAACTCTGTCTTAAAACACCAAAAAAATGAAATCATAAAATTTATAGGTAAATGGATAGAGCTAGAAAAAAAAATCATCCCAAGTAAGGTAACTCAGACCCAAAAGGACAAATATAGTATGTATTCTCCTATGTGTGGATGTTGGCTTTTATGCCTTCACTAGGCACGTTATAATCCTTATAACCACAAAGATTATGTGTAGAGAAAGGGATGATGGCGGGAGGGAGGACCACCAAGGAAGAGGAAATACAAGAGTTATGGGGACTCAGAGGGGAGACTGGAATGGGAAGATTAAATGGGGAGAGGGAGAGAAGAGAGGATAAAGGATAAATGATGGAAAGGTCAGCTAACACTAAGAGTCATTTGAGGAGTCATATGGAACCCTGCTTGCTACAGTACAAGATTCTTAAAATATGTATATGAGAGAAATGTAAATGGAATCACTAAATAACAGAGGGGAGAAAGCCCCAACTAGACATCTTTCACTACCAAGTGACTTCCAGTGCCAGGAATGGGTTGCATGTAATTAAGTTGTTAACCAAAGTGGCCCCATGGAAACCCCCAACAACTCAGGCTATTGCCAAGGCTATTGATTGCTCTCTACTAACTGAGGATAAGGCCCTATTGCCAGAGACAACACTTACATATTTCATTAAACATGGAGAAGTCAAACTGGTATCTTCATCTCTATTGACTAGTCTTCATTCTGGAAGGTACTCTGCATGCTACCAGAGGACAAAGGTAGCCACCAAGCCAGCTACAAACCCTGCAAGTTACAATCTTCACTTGCCACCAGGATATCTTGGTACAATAGTGGCACACATGTTGTATGAGTAAACAACCACCATCTGATTGGACTTAAGGCCACCCCATGAGACAGAACCCATGCCTGACACCACTAGGGTAGCCAAGAACCTGAGAATAGATAGGCCAAGGGAAGAGGGGAAACCCAAATACTATTGTTATGTTAAAGGAACATGGCAATAAAATGATTTTCAATAACATTCCACTGTACCCATAGATCAGCATCTTAGCTTCTTCCTGCAGTAGATAGGAAGTAATACTGAGACCCACCACTGGACAATGTGCAGAGGGTAAGAGACCTTGGAACACTCAGTCCTAGGTGGAATTTCTTTATCAAACTCCTTCCGTTGGGGCTCAGAAAACTATGCAGAAGACGAGACAGAAAGAAGAGCCAGAGGGGATAGATGTTACCGAAGAGAGACACAACAGGCTTATTGTGATGCCCTCTGTATGCTGTGAATACCATTGGTTAACAAAGAAGCTGTTTTGGGCCTGTGATAGGGTAGAGTAGAGCTATGTGGGGAAAACTAAACTGAATGCTGGGAGAAAAAAAGCAGAGTCAAGGAGAAGCCATGTAGCCCCTCCAGAGACAGATACGCACACACACACACATTTTAATATATATGCACACACATATATATATAATTTTTATAGTTTCTGATTTTGCATTTTTATGTTTTTTGGGTATAAGTTTCTTGTGCTTTTCCTTTTAAAATTATGGTTTGTTTTTTTGTCTGTCCTCGAGAGAGAGATATATAGAGAGAGACAGAAGAGAGAGGGACATGAAGTTGGATATGTGGAGATGTGGGGAGGTAGGGAGGATCTGGAAGGAATTGAGTGAAGGGAAACTGATAAGAATATATTCAGTGAAAAAATGTATTTAAAAAAGTGAAAAAAAAAACAGAAAGTGGACTTCTGTGATGAGCAAAACAAGAACCAGAAAGAATTCATGTAAGTAGCATAGAATACTTACTAAACACTTTTAAATATTTTAGCTTAATCAGTGATTTGATGTATACCAGGATTGAACACCAATAGTGCCAGTGCATTTAGAGCATAGATCCACAGTCACATGGTTGTCATGGCACTCAGGGTAGCCACTGCCCTGAATGATGGACTCAGATGCTGCTTTAACAGTCCAAGAATTTAGGCAACAGAAAAATCTCAAAAATTCACTTTGCAAATTATGAATTGTGACAAAATTGATAAAAGTAGACCATAATTTTCCTTGTTTATGAATACTGTTGCAAAAATTTTAAATAAGTTATCAGCCAACATAATCCATAAAACGTGACATAATATATCACAATGTATTCTAGTCTATGAATAATAAAAATAACTCAGCATTATCTACTAGTGCAATTAACAATATTAAACTACTTGTCCTGTTTTCATTACTGCTGCTGTCATAAAACACCCCTATGAAAAGCAGCTTAGGGAAGAAAGGGCTTCCTGAACTTTCAATTTTATGTGATGTTTCATTATTGTGGGGACATCAAGAAAGAACCTTAAAGCGTCACAGTCATGGTCCATTGCAGAGTGAGAATCAATGCACAAATCCTTTATTTGCTCCCAGAAGCCTTCTTTTCTCTTCTATTGTTCACCATACACACACAAACACACACACACACACACACACACACACACACAGAGCCTAAGGAATAGTAAAGCCCACAGTGGGCTGGATCTTCATATATCAAAAAACAATTAATGCAATACCCACAGACATTTCCACAGGCCAAATCAACATAAGACTTCTTTCCCATGTGCTTCTAGGCTGTGTCTAGTTGGTAAAATTAACCATCATGCTACCAAAAAGAAAGTCATATGCCATTATCTCCACAGATTTTGCAAAGGTATTTCCTAATTCTTTACTATGGCACTTATTAAATATATTAAAGTTTTAACAAAAACAAAAAAGATTTTAAAAACTTTCTGAGGATGGTAGGTTACAGAAATCGCTACCAAAAAAATCTTACATTCTGTCAAGTGGAGACAGAATAATTTATTTTTCATTATCAATAACAGAAGCCAAGAATAAGACTTAAATATACTTTCTCATTATTATTTAAAATGTGATACTCTTCTATGGATACCAGCCTAAAAACTGGAAAGAAAAAGAAACCAAATGTTAGAAAGAGCATTTTTCTCATCACACTGTTTTCTCTGTCTGGGTACATAGGAAGGCTGTATCTGCTTGCAGATGGATTTATGCGACTAACTCACTCACAGACAACAGAATTTTCTATACATAGATGCCACAAATATCCTGTAGAATTTCTACATTTTCCATTCACTTGCAAAGGAGCCCTGATCACAGGAGGTTAATACATATCTCTTCTAATCTTACCTCTGGACAGAGACTGTCTGGTCTTCGTTAAGTTACAAACATGAGCTAGCTAAGCATTCACTGTGACTGTCCATAGTCATGTTTGCAGTACACACCTGATGTGCAGTCCATGTCATGTTTGCAGTACACACCTGATGTGCAGTCCATGTCATGCTTGCAGTACACACCTGATGTGCAGTCCATGTCATGTAAGCAGTACACACCTGATGTGCAGTTCATGCCATGCTTGTAGTTCACAGCTCATGTGTAGTCCATGTCATGTTTTCAGTTCACACCTCATGTGTAGTCCATGTCATTGCCAAATACCACATGCTAATTGGTTTATAAACTAATTTCTTACAGTTTTAGAGGCTGGAATTTCAAAATCAAAGTGCCAAGAGCGTGTCTGGAGAGAGCTTTCTGGTTTGTTCATAGGTAGTGCTATTTCATGTGTCCTTGCATTGTAGAAGGGTTAAGGGTCCCTGGAGTCTCTTTTATAGGAGACCCTAATCCTTTTCATGAGTTCTTTATTGCAAGATATGAGCATATGCTTTCATAAATAATTTATTTAATGTATGTTCTAAACAGAGCTAGTGGAAGGTGATGCAAACTGGAGCCTTCATGTGAGGAAGCTGCTGACAAGCAAGGACTAACTTCATTTTAGATCTAGAAGTTGCCTGTACAGTATGGCAGTCTCTTGGCTACATGAAAAGTGCTTAATCTGAAAAAAGATGCAAATATAAAATACACTCTGGGTTTGAAGAGAGTACAAAGCAAACAGAATATAAAATATCTCATTATTATTTTATGCTTATAATATGTAGGAATAGCAATGTTTCTCTACATTTGATTAAGGAAAATGTAATAATTTGTTTTAAAATGTATTATTATTGAGCATGTATGAGAAATTTGTCAGGAGAGGGTGATGGGTGGTGAATATGAGCACATGATACATTTGAACAAGTTAGGAAACCCATTGCTTTGTCCAGTGAATAGACACGTAAACTGTAGGATTGGCAAGGTTGGCTGAACTACATGGAAGGACAGGGAGAAAATACAGTAAAATGCTAGAAACCGTAGTATAGACATAAAATTGTGCTAATAATAAAAGCAAATAAGAATGACCTCTGCAAGCTTGGGGCATAAAGTTTTGGGGACACAAAGGTGGGAAAAATGAGCCCTTCAAGAAGCTTGTCGCATAGGGAGGCGAATGAGCAAGCAAGTAATCGTGGCAGGGCCGACTGCCTGCAGATCTCCCAAGCTAAGGCAGCTCTCAGTGCATGAAGGAAGCACACACTGTAGTCTTCCCGGAGAGCCGCAGCTTGGGCCGCCCTTTAGCACAAGAGATATAATGAAGCTTTAAATATTCTTCCAGTGGTTTATTTTTATTTTACTTTTTATTTTTGGATACAGCATCTCTGCTGCCCAAATTGACCTGCCACTTGCAGTCCTCCCACCCGGAGTCTGGGATTGCAGGAACATTCCACCATGCTCCACTCTTTCAAGCCTGTCCCTGTTCACCCCTTCTCTCTTTCTCATTCCCCCTTTTCTCCCCGATTTTGGTGTCCCTTCTAATAACTCTTTGCGCAGCTGCTGAGCGGAAAGTAGAAGAAGCTTCCGCCGTCACACACTTGCCTACCGTCAGTGCTGGCTTTCCTTTGATTTTTCCCCTTTCCTCCAAAGCCAGCCTCCTGGTAGTCACTCGTCATTTTTGAACCCCCGTTTTGATCCACCCTCCGTTGACCCAATAAAGGGGCCGGCGCCATTTTGTTTCCCACCTTAGCCTCCGCGCCATTCATCCGCTGCCAATCAAAAGTATTCCAGAGTCCTGCCCTTCTGCTGTCCCCACGCTGGTTTTCTCATCTGCCTCTCACTGTTTCCAGTCAGGCTGCCCTCTGTGACCTCAGCAGCTAGCTCACAGCCCCGTCCCTTGGCCCACCTCCCCTTTCACAAGAGACTGCCACATCTCTTCTCTAATCAGGACACCCACCTTTCAGCTCCTTGGATTTCTCAGTGCCAGGACCTTACATATCTTAGTCACCCAATGAATAAACACCTTGCAAATCTCGTCTTTGCTTCTATTTAACATTCCACACCGCATATGTTCCTTGTCTATTTACCAGTCCATCTCCGGGCCACACAAACCATGTTTAGAATGAACATATTTTAGATTGTTTTCTACAGATTTTGATTCTTGCATTATTTTCTTTGTATTTTATAGGTTTTCCCCTATAGTCACCTCTCCAAGTCTTAGAAGCCGATCATTACAAACGTGTGGTAAGGAAAGAGGGAACAGCATTTCCTTCTCATGTTATTCCCTCTAAACTTGCCCTCAGTAGCTCCATTGATTTCTTCATGGTCATTTTCTCATGACACTCACTTAACCTGGATGGAAACACATGTACCTTTCCTTCAGTCTTATTGCACTAACTAGATCAGTTTTTCAAATATACATCCTAGATCAGTGTCCTCTAGAGAAAAAGAGCCAAACAGGCTGAGCTATAGGTACGCAGATCTACACAGATGCATGTGGAAAAAATGGAACATGAGGCATGACTCTGCAGGAAGAGAAGTCCTAGGACCTACAACATGTAATCTAGAAGCCCCAAAAGCTCATGACGGTTTTTCTATAAGTCCTAAAGCCCAAAGACAAGGAGGTCAGTGCCCAATGGTAGCAGAATATTGATGTTCCACTTGAGTAAAAAGAAAGATTGAACCCTCCTTCTGCCTTTTGGTTGCATTTAAGCCCTCAAAGGATTTAACGCTACCTCCCACAGTGTGAGGATGTGTCTGTTTTTACTCTGATTCAAATGCCAGTGTCCTCTAGAAACATCCCTACCATCAGCATACCCAGAAATAATGTTTTACCAACTGTCTGAGTGTAACTTAACCTAGTTAAGTTGACACAGAAAATTAACCATTACATAGCTCCATTACATTACTCCATGCTCCGTTGTCATTGTTTACTCGAGTACCTGATGGGAAAAGGATCCTGATGTCTTACTTGAATTTCTTGATTGTCAGAGAACTCTTTTTTGGCCAGGTAGTGTCATGGCTTAGGATACAAAGGATTACTGATCCAAACTAGGGTTAGGCAACTCTCTCTTGATCTGCCATTATGACTAAAGAGGCAGTCAGCACTGGTAGAGGATTGCTGTGAGGTAGTCACCGGAGAAGCCCACTCAGGCACAGGTTCAAGCCCATAGAAAGTCTTTATTAGCAGGTCAATGACTATGCTGGATGTTCAGGACCCAAGTGCAGTTCCCAAACCTTTCTCAGGGTGAGCTTTTAAATGTGAAAACCACCTCCTGTGTTGGCACACTCCAGTTAGCAAGAACAGTTAACCAGAAGTTGAAGTCAGGAAGTCAGGTTAGTACATTGAAAGACTTCCCCAGAATTATGGACTTGGATAGATTAGGTCTTTCTTCTCATTTTGGCAGGTGGTGCTGCCTGCATGCTGGGTTGCAAGGCCTGAATGGTACTTCTGTCATGGCAGTACTTGTGCTAGGGTCTGGGAGCCGGTTACACACCAGAAACCATTTCTCCATGAAGGTATGTAATGAAAAAGAAACCATTGCAGCTCAGATGGAAAGGTAACCTGGCAGTCAGGAGCTACAGAATATCACAAAGTTCCTGTAAATATAGCACTTTAACAGCTGTGCTCCAAGGGAGGGTCTCCTCAGTGCAAGTGTAACAACTCTGCTGGGGTAGGGGAGGGTTTTCCCAGAGTTCAGCTCTGCTCTGCTCAGGAGAATTGTTACAGCTCTGTTCCACCTGGGGAAAGTTTCCTTAGTAAAAGTGTTACAGCTCTGCTCCGCTCCAGTCCCTGGGAAAATCGTTACAGAGAGGCTCTGCTACAATGAAAGTGTCATACCGCACAACAAACCTCATTAAAGAGATTTATTGAGAAGGAAGCATCCAGAAGGGTGGCTGTCTCTAGGGTGAAAAGCAGCAGTGAACTGAGCAGGATACACAGCTTATATAGCACTTCTTGGGGGCAGGGACAGAGTTTTCCAGTGTGGCTTAAGATTGGTGGAATTTTGTGGCATGATTCTGGGGCAAGTTCAGGGATTGGTGGAATTTCAAGCCCTGGTCCTGGGGGTCAAGTCAGGATGCAGGATGTTTTTTTCTTAGCCTTTTTTACTCTACAAAATCTACAAGAAAGGACCATACAGTCTAATTCTTAGCTATTTCCCACACAAACAATGTTATGCTAGATGGTACATATATTTATGTGCACAATAGTTATTTTATAAACAGATAGGCTGTGCTTTATTTTGTTATGTAAATCCAGTAAAAAATAATACTTTTTTCATGCTTATCATAGTTCTTTATGGGTTTTGTTCTTGTTTTCCCCAGCAAAAGCTCCACCCATTTAGGTCTGGCTTTTGAGACTCAATGAAAGGGGTAATTTTCTGGGATTATTTCTATTCCTCCTGGAATTTCCCCAGCCTTTCTGGGGAAATCAAACGGAAGTCTTTACGGTTCTTTAAATATCCTCTGCTTGGAAAAGCCTGTGTGCAGGAGATAATGAAACTGTCACGGAGAGAAGCAGCCAGCTTTACTGATGGGCTCCTGGTTTTCCTATTGCTCTTGGTTAGAGGAATGTCGTCTGCTTGTGCTATTGTGATGAAACACCACAAGTATAATTCATAACAACAGAAATTCACCTCTCACAGCTGGAGCCTGAGCAGTCCAGGACCAACAGCAGGCTCAGTATCTGCCAAGGGCTGCTATGTTTCTAAGATGACCCCTTAGAAGACGCCGTTATAAGATGGGAGGGAATGAAGGGTGAATGCTTTAAATGCTGTGTGAAGCCTATTTTAAAGGCCTTAATCCTATTTATGAGGGAGGAGCCTGTATGATATAATCTTTCTCAATACTACTGCTTCATAAAATTGAATCTTAGCATGGATTTTAGAAGGCATACATACATTGAAACTGCACTGAGTGACAATGTGTTCCCCCATGCTGCTCAGATAAACATAGACTCTTATTCTGTCACTTGCAAAAAAAAATAATAAATCAGCCCACCCCAGGAAGTGCTGGAGTCTAAAACGCAGTAACACTGGAACCTGGAAACAAACTCAAGAAACAAATGAAATACAGAGCCTGAAAGAAAGACAAAAACAGGAAGATGTGAGTCAGACAGCACTAGAGGTGGGTCAGGGGGTGAGGATGGGATGGAAGCCATCCCAGACCATTTATTCTGAAACTCAGAATTCAGACAGCACCAGAAAGTGGGTCAGTGAATGAGAATGAGACCAAAGCCATCCAAGACCACTGATTCTGAAAGAATTTCTACCAAACCTGAAGTTCTCTCTCTTTTTTAAAAGGTTGCTAATCAAAATGATAATCAAGGGTCAGCTTAGTTCAGGGACACTGGTGGGGATTGATACTGTAGCTCAGTGGTAGGCAGTTCTTAGTATGTATAAAAAGACGTGGTGTCTGTTCACCGACAACCCAAAAACAAAATCCAAGAAACGAAACAAACACAAAAACACCAACCAACAATAACACTCCCCTAAAATATAGATATGAATGGAAGGACAGCAATTAGGATTTCGTTAGACAAAGCATTCATTTTAGGAATGGGGTCTGAAAAGGTGAGCCCCACTTCAGAGTATTATTTTCCACAAGTATTTATACTTTTAAAAAAATGACCATTAAAACCTAAATTATGCTCTAGGTCCAAAACATAAAAGTAAAAATTTCAGAAGGACAATTAAAGACAATTGAACATGCAATGAGTCCTGTTAACTGAAGAGCTTAGGCTACACAGAACAAACCTCGGAAGAAAAAGTTCCGTGGCTCTTGACAAATTTAGTGTCACTGGGATGCTGGGGTCTAGGTTAGGAGATAATCAGTCTGTGATGATAGACCTAGAAAGCACACACCATATCTAATTACTTAGCTGTGAAAAAAATATAAAAGCCTTCTCACTTTGTGTTTTCATTTTGAAAACATAATTTCATAAGCTCAATTTCCTAACTGAGTTTAACTAGATCAGTGTCAAGCCATCAGCTCTTAGAATGTCAATATTCTTTGAGTTCACCTTGGGATTGCCATAGCTACCAAGGACCTTAGCGATCTGACCTCTGGAGAGGAGGGGTGAAGGCTTGGGTGGAAGCTTTAGTTAGCAAATCCTTTCCATTTAAACCCCATAAGCTCCTTGTCCCTGTCAGCAGGAGCCCAGAAGGGGTCTTGTCAACAGATCCCATTAGAAGGGGAGTAGAGAGCCTTGAGAGTGTGTGCTATAATTAAATCTGACATGCATATGCATATGTTCACATGCAGTGTGTGGATGATATACATACATGCAGATGTGTTGATCAGCTGAAACTGAGCTGCCTTGCATACAACAGAGCACAGTAAAAAAATTAATTAATTAGCCCTGAAACTGCTTTTTATAAATTGAATAATTGTGGTTCAGAAGAACAAGGATATCCAGTCCAACTCACAGCAGAACCTACCACCTTTAATATGTGAACCATAGTTTTGAGAGTTGTTAATGAAATGGATCAAGGTGTGACCATGATGTAACATATTAGTCATGCAACCTATCCACTGAAAGTTAAGGTTTGGGAGGGCTCAAGGCTGACACACAAAGAGAGAGAAATGATCTGCCACCAAAGGGGCACAGCACCAAGCTCTCTAATCCTATTGTTTACACAGATGAAAATTAAACCACATCACTACATTTGTAAACTGGAGTGAGAGAAGAGCCTGGCTGAAGGAATCAATGGCTTTCAAAGTTGCTTGAATAATAGCGGCAAGGATGCCAATCCTGCGAAGTGGAACACTGCACTTTCAGCTGGATGTGTACATTAAACTTGAGGATTGGATGGGAACTGATAGTTTCTTCTGTGATCTAAAATAACATATGGACTGTTACTTTCATTACAGCATTTGCTGACCATAGTTCAGTGTGTTAATTTCTTATTGGTGATAAGTCTTTTCCTCCTTGTAGTTTTGGACTATAATAGATGGGAGTGTATTTTACCCCCATTTAAATCCACCGTTGTTGATCTCTTTTGTCTGCAACCTCAGCTATGCCCACAGTGAGTCTAACTTGAGAAACGCTGTAAAGAATGTTAGGAGTTGTGCTCACTCCAAACAGCAGGTAAAGCCTGGCCTTATTCGTTTGTAGTAAGCTCTGTAGTTCGTGGGCAGCCTCTGGATTCTGGAGCATCGCCTTCCGTTTATCCTGGCCTCTGTCCTTGATCTAAGGTTGGTTGTCTTGCTGACATCTCCATATGGCCCGCTTTTCAGACACTCACTTTGCCCTTACCAAGCAGTTTCCCACACCCACACCCATTTTCTGCCTCTAGGTTTACATTGCTGGACACAACACCCACAGAGGTGGTGGGGACTGAAATAAATCAGCAACAGATGGCCACCCACTGACAGAACTGGCTCAAGATAACAGAACTTCCACATCTAGTAGAGGACATGCCTTGAAAGACAATGGGGCTCGTGCAGAGATGGAGAGAGCTGAAGACTTTATAAAGAAAACAGGGCACGTGCAAATATGGAGAGAGTGCAGAATAATAATTTGGAGGCCGGAGATTGGAGAGCTGGGAAATAGCTGCAGTGAGGAAACCTAGGACCGTGGAGAGAATGGATACCTTTAGGGGAAAGTGTTCAAACCAATGTGGCTGCTAGGAAAGAGCTTGTGAAGCGGTATGGGATCTCTTAGCATAGGAGACAGCACTGGCTTCCTCGAACCTCAATTATTTAGCAACTATCTTTCACATCTCACTTGAGTAATTCGTATTGGAAAACTCTAACCCAGAGCCATGCAAGGAAAGAGATTTTAGGCACGCATTTCCCTGGTCCAAAGGGAAATGACTATCAAGCTGCTGTCAAATTAACAGCAATCTAGCTCTCTTTGGAATTTTGGCATTTACTCCATTTCTTTTGACAATATTTAACTCATGAATAATAATCACAGAAACAACATCATGCTTTTCCTTCACACAATGCAACCGACATTTAACAACAAAAGATTTAAACACCCCCTTTTCCCAAGGAAGAGACACTAAGCCCCACACATTGTTTGTAGGATGTCTAGATAATTTCTATCCCTCTTTAGCTACATTTGTGCCTTTGAAATCCTTTGATGCAAATACCAAATATGTGAGTGACATATAATTATGAAGTGTTAGGTGACATGAGATGGAAGATAGGAAAAAAGAAAAGAATAATCCGCTATGGAAATGCAAACCAAAACAATAAACAAAATGAACACAGTCAGTATTGGCACCTGATGATTTGATTATAGAATTTTCATCTTTCTTACACTGTTCTTGGTTGCTTGTCCTCAGAAAGTAGGCTTATTTGCCTGAGTTCTTTGCAAATATCGTTTTTGGAGGACCCTGCTCATCAGCAATCCTGTCTGTATTAGATTTCTATAGTTTTCCCTCTTTGCTTGCCATACGGAGATATTAAAATGTATTCAATTGAATAAATATTCAAAGTTCTAGTCTGAATTCCATAACTCCTATTTTTCAGCAAAAATGAATTTCCTTCTATGATGATTATTACTCTCCCTATTTTGCAAGTGGTTTGGTGACATAAGCTACCCATGGTAGTCAGAGGGCAATGTAGTATTTTAGTCAAAGTAATTATTGCATATTCATGGATGTGAAGAGGTTTGGTGGCACATAAGTGTAATCCCAATAGTTGGGAGGCAGGAAGATCAAAACTTTGAAGCCAGTTTCAAAGATAGCAAGACTCTGTTTCAAGCACGAAAGACAGATAGGCAGTCAACCAGAAGCCTAGCCAGGCATCCAGCCAGCAAACAAATGAAAAGCAATAAGCCAAATGGCAAGAATGAGATTTACATTTTAAAAAAATGTATTTCTCTTAGTTTTTGAGACTATCATACATTGGTACCGTGTTTAGAACATTTTAACCAGTCCCCTTCCAATTCCTCCCACGTCTCCCAACTCCTCAAATTCATGGATTCTTATTCAGAGTTATGACCTACATATTTATAAGTACAGTCTGCAGAGTCCATTTGGTACTTATTACTTATATGTATATGTGATTATGACTGATTACTTGGGATTGGATAGTCTATCCTGGGGCTCTTCCCTGGAGAAGGCTGCTTCTCTCCGTATAAAAATTGTTTTTGATGGGTTCTTAGGTATAGAATGAGATGAGCTATTTCGTTTTCACACTGAGATTCCCAAATCCATGCATCTGTGTGTGGGTGAAATAATGTCTCAACAACAATAGACTAATTTATGATTCAGAGAACAGGCGTCATCCTGATGTTGGTGTTTTCTGTAAGCCTCGTGTGGCCAGAAGGCTGTGCAGGGTGAGAGCAGGGCAGCTGCTCAAGGATGGTGGGAAATATGGGAAGCCAATAGAATGCTTGGGGAATGGGGCTAACTTAACCTTGATTCATGGTAAATTTGTTTTTTTGATTGGCGACAATACCTGCATGGAACAAACACACTGCAAATAAGGAGTTCTGGGACTCCATAGATGATGGTTCTAGCAGAACCACTCAAGTAGGAAAGAATATTTGTACACATGTCCATAAATGTTTGTCCCAGTGAGAACAAATCGTGACCTGCCCCCCACTCCGCCTCAAGACTGTTAGCTGATTGACCCTGGGGACCGCCATGCTCATGCTGGGAAAAGAAGTGTTCATCTTTGCTTTCCTTGGTTTTCTGAACATGCTACCAGCATCAACACACATCACAGGGAGACTTTGCCATCCTCCTGAGCCTTACCCCACTGGGGAAGCTTTGACACTTTCCTTCTGGGTCTGAGGCCATGGTCCTTGAAATAGCCACACCCATGTCATACAATGCACATTCCCCCAGGACTTCACTCACTCAAGGCTTTCTTGCTACCCACAATAATATCTCCTGACTAAAAAAATGGTCCAAAGTGGGTGGTGGTTAACACGCCTGTGATCCCAGCACTTAGGAAGTAGAGGCAGACAGATCTCCAAGAGGTCGAGGCCATCCTGGTCTACAGAGTGAATTCTAGGACAGTCTCCAAAGCTACACAGAGAAATCCTGTCATAAAAAGCCAAAACAAATAAACAAACAATAAAAGAGAGAGAGAGAGATAAAGAGAGAGGGGGGAGGGAGGGAGGGAGGGAGAGAGAGAGAGAGAGAGAAAGTGCCCAGAGAAACAGACAAACTCACTGAAGAATTCTACAAAGCCTATGAAAAAGAACTAGCATCAAATTCTCCTCAAATTATTCTATATAAAAGAAAAGAAACGAATGTTTCCAAACTTGTTTTGTGTGTGTTGTGTGTGTGTTTGAATCTAGTGCTGCCTTGATACCAAAACCAGGTAATGGAACAAGATAGAAAATGATCAACCTATTACTTTTATGCACATAGACACAAAAACTCTCAATAAAACACTTGCAAATCGCATTTAAGAAACACCAAAAAGATTACATGCAGTGACAATGTTGGTTTCATTTTTTATATTTAGGATGACTTGATACAGATAAATCGATAAGTAAAACAAGTAAATCAGTACGTAAAATTTATTGACACAGATGAGTCAATAAATACAAAAATCACATAAATGAATTCCAGGACAGAAATCACATTATTGTCTCAATAGATGCAGAAAAAGGCTTTTGACAAATCCAGCATAACTTCATCATAAAATTTCTAAAGAGACTAGGAATTGAAGAACGTCTTTTGACATAACAAGGGCTATTTACTATAAACCTATAGACAACATCATGAGAAATGGAGAAAATTCCACACAGATCAAGAATAGCAATGACATAATCATCCATTATCTGTATTTAATGTAACTCTTGAAGTCTTATTTAGAGCAATAAAAAGAAGAAAAGGGGATGCAATTAGAAAGGAAGAAGTTAAAAATATCCTTATTAGAAGATGAGGAGATTTTTCTGTATGTAAACAAGCCTAAAAACTGCATCAGAAAACTTTTAGAATTCATAATTTCAGCACAGTGGTGATGCTAAATTAGTGCACATAATTCAGAAGTATGCCAGTGACTAACTCCCCAAGGAAGAAATCAGGGGTACAATTCTGTTCAGAGTAGCCTCAAAAAGGTACCTTGGAATAAATCCAGCAGAGTAAGTGAAAGACTTACACAATAAAGGCTTTAAAACACCAAAGTAAGAAATAAAAAATGCCAGAATATGACAAGACTGTCCTTGCACATGGGGTAGAAGAATGAATATTGTCAAAGTGACCATTCTACAAAAGCAATCTACAGATTCAATGCAATCTCAATCAAAATTCCAAGGTCATTTTTCACAAGGAAAAAGAAATAATCCCTAAATTCGTATGGAAACAGAAAATCCCAGGTAGCTACAGCAATCTTGAGCAAAATGAGTAACACTGGAGGAATCACTACGCCTGATTTTAAGTTACATTATAAAGTATTAAAAAGAGCATGGTACTTGCAGAAAGACAAGCACACAGATCTACTGAATAACACAGAGGGCTGAGATACAAGCTTTCACAGTTACATCTACCCTCTCCTTTTAAAAAACAAAAATGGCAAAAATACATACTGAAGAAGACTGCTTCTCCAAGAAAGCACTGAATGTTTATGGGTAGAAGAATGAAACTAGATCCATACCCCTCACTGCGTGCAAAGCACAACTTCAAGTGCAATGAAATGCTCAACACAAGACCAGAAGTTATTAAGCTGTTTGAGGAAAATTATGGAAATCATGTCATGACAAGACCTCAGGTAAAGACTTACTGAACAGGGCTTAGCTGGTCAGAAATAGTGCCAAAAAGTGACAAATGGGACATCATGAACC
>LOEQ01000630.1:405997-417737 GCA_001685075.1 Bramus lutescens | reverse complement strand
TTTATGTTGAGGTCTTTGATCCATTTGGACTTGAGTTTTATGCATGGTGATAGACGTGAATCTATTTTCATTCTTCTACATGTTGATATCCAGTTATGCCAGCACCGTTTGTTGAATATGCCTTTTTTTCCATTTTATATTTTTTGCTTCTTTGTCAAAAATGGGGTGTTTGTAGGTTTGTAGATTGATATCTGGGTGTTTGACTCAGTTCCATTGGTCCTCCTGTCTGTTTTTATGCCAATACAAGGCTGTTTTTAGTACTGTAGCTCTCTAGTAGAGTTTAAAGTCAGGGATTATGATGCCAGAAGTTACTTTATTGTACATGATTGTTTTGGGTATCCTGGGTCTTTTGCTTTTTCATATAGAGTTGAGTGTTGTTCTTTCAAAGTCTGTGAAGAATTGTGTTGGGATTTTGATGGGCATTGCATTGAATCTACAGATTGCTTTTGGTAAGATTGCCATTTTACTATGTTAATTCTGCCTACCCCAGAGCATGGGAGCTCTTTTCATTTTCAGGTTTCTTCTTCAATTTCTTTCTTCAAAGATTTAAAGTTCTTGTCATACAGGTCNGTCCTCCTGTCTGTTTTTATGCCAATACAAGGCTGTTTTTAGTACTGTAGCTCTCTAGTAGAGTTTAAAGTCAGGGATTATGATGCCAGAAGTTACTTTATTGTACATGATTGTTTTGGGTATCCTGGGTCTTTTGCTTTTTCATATAGAGTTGAGTGTTGTTCTTTCAAAGTCTGTGAAGAATTGTGTTGGGATTTTGATGGGCATTGCATTGAATCTACAGATTGCTTTTGGTAAGATTGCCATTTTACTATGTTAATTCTGCCTACCCCAGAGCATGGGAGCTCTTTTCATTTTCTGGTTTCTTCTTCAATTTCTTTCTTCAAAGATTTAAAGTTCTTGTCATACAGGTCTTTCCCTTATTTGGTTAAAGTTACTACATGATATTTTATGTTATTTGTGGCTATTGTGAAGAATGATGTTTCTCAGTCCTTTTATCATCTGTGTAAAGGAGGGCTACTGATTTTTTTTGAGTTAATTTTGTATCCTGCTACATTACTGAGGATGTTTGTCAGCTGAAGAAGTTCCTTGGTAGAATTTTTTAGGTCACTTATGTAAACTATAATATCATCAGTAAATAGTGAAAGTTTGACTTCTTTTCTGATTTTTGTCTCCTTGATCTCTGTTTGTTGTCTTATTGCTCTAGCTAGAATCTTAAGTACTATATTGAATAGATATGGAAAGAGTGAACAACCTTGTCTTGTTCCTAATTTTAGCAGGATTGCTTTGAGTTTCTCTCCATTTAGTTTGATGTAGGCAGTTGGCTTGTTGTATATTGCCTTTATTAGGTTTAGGTATGTTCCCTGGATCCCTGGTCTCTCTAAGACCTTTATCATGAAGGGATGTTGTATTTTGTCAAAGGTTTTCCATCATCTAATGAGATAATCATGTGTTTTTCTTTTTCAGTTTGTTTATATGGTGGATTACATTGACAGATTTTCATATGTTGAACCATCCCTGCATCTCTGGGATGAAGTCGACTTGATCATGGTTAATGATTTTTCTGATGTTATTGGATTCAGTTTGCCAGTATTTTATTTTTGCATCAATGTTCATGAGTGAGATTGATCTGTAATTCTCTTTCTTAGTAATGTCTTTAGGTGGTTTGGGTATCAGGGTATTGTAGCCTCATAAAAAGAGTTTGGCAATGTTCCCTCTGTTTCTATTGTGCGGAACAATTTGAGGAGTATTGGTATTAGTTCTTCTTTGAAAATCTTGTAGAATTCTGTGCTGAAACCATCTGTTCTTGGGCTTTTTTTGGTTGGGAGACTTTTTATGATTGTTTCTATTTAAAGAAAACATTTAATTGGGGTGGTTTGCTTATGGTTTCAGAGGTTTTAGTCCATTATCATCATGATGGAGAGCCTGGCAGCAGGCATGACAGGCAGACATGGTGCTGGAGCTAAGAGTGTTATATCTTGCAGGCAATAGGAAGTCAACTGAGACACTGGGAAGTATCCTGAGCATAGGAATCCTCAAAGCTCACCCCGCAGTGTCACACTTACTCCAAGGCCATGCCCGTTTTAATGAAGTTACATCTCCTAATAATGCCACTTTCTATAACATTATGTGGTCCCATTACAATCAAACTACCACACCATGTATGGCATTCATTTAAAATATGTATTAAATAGCTACTCTAAGCTTAAATAACTTATGGATGCATGAAGAGTTTTATTATGTTTATCAGTTATGGGATATCTAATGAATTCATGCTTTTGAGGAGAGAGGAAACATGTCGGATTGCTTATTTCAATATCAAATTATTTCAAATACCTATGTATCAATGATATCGTAAGAATAAATTAAAGAATATTAGATTTTGAGATTAAAGAATATATGTCATATGGGGAAAGTGAGCTCGTTTTTATACATTTGAAGGATTTTCTTGAGAAGAAGGGTGAAGCCTGTTTTGTGCTGGGGGAAGAATCAGAAGCCATCTCTGAGGACTCCAGATCCTAATGAAATCTCTGGTGGGTAGAAGTGGGGCAGAGACCAGTTTGCCATTCACCAGGCTCATGCCTCCTTATTAGTGGTAAATGGCTTAATATATTCCCTCTTCTCCCAGGCAGTCTGGCTGGTTGAGTTCTAAACAGTGGAGTACAATACTTACCACTTTCAGGCCTTGGCCACTGTTTGTAGTCTTCTGTTCTTCTCTCTTTTCACTGGACTGATGATATCAGTAGCCTTAGAGCTACCTGCCAAGCATAGAAGGAGCTTACATCCCAGTTCAGTACTTAGCACAGACCCTTTACCTGACTGGATCTATCTAATTAGTAATATCAATTGCTTTTCTCATTTCTCTGACAAAATATCAAACAAGAAGCAATTTTAGGAAGGAAGAGTGTACTCTGCTTTGTTCAAGGGGATGCATTCTATTATGGCAGGCAAGACATGGGAGAAGGAGAAGGGGGATGCCTGGTCACATTGCATCCACAGCGAGGAAGCAGAGAGTGAACAGGAAGTGTGGCTGAACTGTAGGTCCTGAGTGTCCCACCTCTACCATCCTTAGACCTCTGGAACAGGTTTGTGAGAGGAATGCAGACCATTTTGCAGCTGAGAGCTAAAGAAACCATGCAAGGGCAGTGTTTCTACCTTCCTCCCACAAACCAGTTCTAAAGGAAGGAACTTAGAACTTGATGCCTTCCGTTCTAGTGGGAATGGCACGGCAGGAGGAACAGGAGCCCATTTAATCATGGGCTGCATTTGCAACCAGGAAGTAGAAAGTGAATCAGAAATGAAGGCAAGCTATAAAACCTCCAGGCCTGTACCCATGATCCATTTATTCTAAGGAAGAGTTACTTCCTAATGTTTCTAGAGCTTTCACAAACACTGTTCCCAGCTGGGGGTCAGGTGTTGGAACTACTGAGCCTATGTGGGTTAGTTTACATTCATACCCTAGCTAGACTGTCTGCTGTAGACACTGGCTGTCCTGACACATATAAACATGTCTGAAAATAGAAAGGTCTCCACTGGGAGGTGCCTCTAAGGGATTCTTTTAATAGGGATGCCTTAGGAATGATTAAATACTTTATGGAAGGGTTGAATTATACATTTTTTAAAAAAGTTTTCTTTTACTGCAGTGGTTTGCCAGTGGGTCTCCAAAAAATATTTGCATTATGATACATAACAGTCTTAAAATTACAGTTAGTAGTAACAAAAATATTTTATGATTAGGGGTCAGCACAGCATGAGTAATTGTATTAAAGAAGTTTTTGTATTTTACTTGCCCAGGTATCATTTTAAATTGACTATACTTAAATATTCACCTTAGAGTCAAGAGCTTGTTTTCCTCAAATATCTCTTCCAATTTTGTGTTTGAAAAAATGCCATGAGTATTTTAGGCAACCAGAGTTGTTAACTCATGTTTAAAATAACAGCAAAACCAAGTGATCCTATGCCACAATAGAACCCGTAGCTAGACAGAGAGAGAACAAACTTCTTGCAATTAAAGGCATGAAGAAGCCAGTGATAGTTAACACTGTGTTCTGGGATTGCTGTTGCTATGTACTGGATTTTTCTTTACATTTTCTATGTTCTATCTAAACCAAAAATTAAATAAACAAAAAATAAAACAAATCCTTAGTAAGCCATCAAATCTATTGGATATTTTCAAAGTTAGGACACATATATACACTTTAAGCTAAGATCCTTGGTGTCGATCCATGAAATAAGGAAGTCCACTTCACACTGTGGATCTTCTGATCCCCATGATTTGTGTGCGCATAGGATGTGCTAGCCCTTCCCTGGCCTTCAAGTAAGTGATGAACTTTGCCCTACTTCCATTCCTGTATCACTGACACTCATCACACCTTCTCCATTTCTCATCGCTGTGTAAAAAGGCCCAGGAAAGAAGTAGCTGCTTTTAGAGGAGATGTTAGTGCCATTTATCTCATTTTTAAGGCTCGTTTCATTAAGCAGATGTTTACATACCACCTGTTGTGACCTGACTGACTCTTTGATTAGAACAGTTGTTTATGATTGCAAGTCTTAAATGAATGCTTTTGTAGCCAACAATTTTGATGGGGTGAGGTATTGATTTTTATTCCCCACAAAATCAGAATTGGGTCACTCTCTTTATAATTCTCTTTTGTTAGTCCCTGGCTCCCAATTTACCTTTGAATTACCATCCTGTTTATTTGTTCTCCTCTTAGATTATGCCTGCTGTCATCTTATATAGCTGTCAGAGGACAGGAATCTCCTCATGGGAGGAGAGAAAATAACTACACAATGATTAAATGACTGGTGAGACAGGCCAGTGGGCTGAATGGTTGAGCCTTGTCTAAACCGAGCCCTGACAGTGTCGTATCAACCATGATTGAGGGGACACTGTCACCCCACATTCACACATTTGCATAGATGGAATTTAACGGTTCAAGCCATAAATGTTCAGGAGTTTTGACAACGAAACGATTTGAGCAATTATCAGAGAATCCCAGACCCAGAGAAAGGCTCTCATACAATTCCTGGACCCAGATTGTCAGTGAGTACATGACTTCCCCATAAATGATTGACAGTACTTTCAGGGGGCTCAGGCCTTCCGGGATGATGTGAATCCAGAAGGAAGTGCTTAATGACAGTCACACTAAACAGCCTTTTACCCATCCTAATCAGGAAGTAGGCTTGACAGCTGAGAAGGGGAAAGCACTTAATGTAGATGATGATAATGGTGACAAGATTTCTCTTCTGCAGAAAGAATTGGAGGTAGATAAGAAATAGAATTTTTCTTACAGATAAGAAAACTGAAGTACAAAAAAGCTTAAGTTGCTTATCCAATGTTAAAAATTCACTTCAACTTTTTATATTAGAGATTAAAATGGGGACATGTTTGATATTGAAGTCACAAAGTATATATATATACACATATTATAATGATTGTCATAAATTTCCTCTAATTCCTGTAGGCTGGCATATTTATTTTATAGTGAAGGATCATCTTAGGCTTAGTTTTAGTGATGTAGCCATGGTCACTCAATATGATGGTTGGCTGGTCATAATGTCAACTCGACTGGATTAACAGATGCTTAGAACTGGTGGAAACAGTTCTGGTGTGTCTGTGGAGGATTTCTTAGAGAAGATTCGCATATGGGACATCTGACCTAAGTATTGGTAGTGTCATCCAACAGGTCGGGAGCCAGGATAGAAAAAGGTTGAAGGAGGAGGAAGGGCTCACTAAGAATAAAGTCCCTATTATGTTCTTACCAAGGGTACCCATCATTGTTGTCATTGTCCTCAGACACCTGACTCCAGCTTCATACCAGCTTCCTTGGACTTTCAACATGGCCCCAATGCCAATGGCCCTCAAGTAAACCCCAAGCCTTCAGTGAAAGTCAATAGCTCTAAGGCACTCAGCTTCATGGATTGAACAACTATTGAGTCGCTGGATTTCTGTTTGCAGGCATCCACTGTTGGACTACTTAGTCTCTATCATGTAAACCAATTTCACAGTCTCCTCCTCTCTATATATTAAGATATGTTTGATTTCATTATATATACTAGATATATTTTATTTTTAGTTATGTGTATTGACTTCTGGCCTTAGCACATATACACACACAAGTGCATGCATACATGTAGGTATCATTTGTATATATCCGTATGTACACACACACACATACACACACACACACACACACACACACGGAGGAAAAGACGAAGTATTGGAACAGTTTCTTTACAGGTTCTTAAACCTTGGAAACTGCCAGTTATATATACCAGAGAGGAAGGGTCTGCTATCCTGAAGGCCCTTGTCTGTCCTGTGATTTATGCTGGTGTTTGGCTTGTCCTGGACAAAAATCTAATGTCTCCAACTATCTTCACTTCTTTATGTACCAGGAGCCCTAGCTAGCCATCCTCCACTTTGCAATCTATGACCTGTGCAGGTTTCTCCCCCTCCTGAGACCCCCAAGATGGAGTCTCTGCTGTGGCTAATGCTGTAGCTGGGGGCCCCTCAACTGCGATAGGGGATGGGAGGCAATCTTAGATCTCTAGAGGTGGAAAGCTGGTCTTTCTTTGTCTGTGCACTTTCAATGTCTCTGTGTTAATCAACCTGCAGGCACCTCAGCGTGGGGGCTGGACAACCTCGAGTGGCAGATAGGGGGCTCCTCAGGTTGGTCCCCTTGTGGATGCCACACTCCAGTTGATGAGATCTGCCCCAACCGCTGGGGGTAGGGTTTGGCTCATCATAGGTAAAGCCAGCCTCCTGCTACCTACACTTTCCAGCTGTCAGTGTCTCAGCAGGCCTCATCCCCTCCAGAGATGCCTCTCATGCCTGTCTAGATCCAGGGGAGCTAGTGGGTTAAAGCCAGGCTTCCAGACCGTAGTTATTCTTTATCCACAAGCGCCTAGGGTGGTTGGGTTTTAAAAAGAACCCCTCTCTAGACAGTGCCCAGCCACTGACCTCAAATTCAAAGTGACAAAAATGAGCTCCATCAGCACTGTTAGTCCATCTGCTGGAGGGACGCAGTCCCAAGAAAACCTGGGAATTGATCTAAGGCTTGTATTCCAGGACAACCCAGTTTATGAGCTTATGTTTTGGAAGTGGCTTCTGCTTGCCTTCACACAGAGTGGAGCAACTGTGCTCAACTATTATTTTTCCAGTATTGTCTGTCTTTGCTCTTTCCAGGTGGTCTGTCCCAGCCCAAAGCTCTTCCCACTTTCCTCTTTGGAATATTCTATGCTATTTTTTTTTAAACCCAGGTCCCAAACAGGTAGCTTCTAGTCTCCTGTAGTAACTGGAAATCAATCTCCTTTTATATTTCCAGTATTTTGCAATAAAGCATTAACTTTTTCTACCGATCATGACTGCAGCATATGCACAGTTGATTCTAATTCGTGAGCTATTCAGCTACATTTGTGTTTCAATCTTTTTTAAATTTTATACTTTATTGGTGTTTTGCCTTTATGTATGTCTGTGTGAGGGTGTTGGATCCTGGAGTTATAGACAGTTGTGAGCTATCATGTGGGTGCTGGGCATTGAACCCAGTTTCCCTGAAGGAGCTGTCAGTGCTCCTAACCACTGAGTCATCTCTCCAGCCCCCAGTGTTTCAACCTTATTTATTTATTTATTTATTTATTTATTTATTTATTTATTTATTTATTNTGGTTGTGAGCCACCATGTGGTTGCTGGGAATTGAACTCAGGAGCTTTGGAAGAACAGGCATTGCTCTTAACCTCTGAGCCATCTCTCCAGCCCCAGTGTTTCAACCTTTTAAATGTAAGAATTAAAAATCATTCTAAGCCAGGTGAGGTGGCACATGCCTTAAAGCCTTTAATCCCAGCACTCAGGAGGCAGAGAGGCAGGCGGATCTCTGTGAATTTGAGGTCAACCTGGTCTACAAGGGCTAGTTCTAGGATAGGCTCCAAAGCTACAGAGAAATTCTGTCTTGAATATATATATATATATATATTCTCTTTCATATTTTAAGAACTCTACTCAATTCTCTAGCCTAGTTTTAAGTAGTAGATTTAATAAAAGATATTTGATCAATGAAGAAGAAAAACAAGTTCATAAGCAACTAAAAGAAAATGAATTCTTTATAGGTATTTATGTATGGGCCCTTCAGCAGGTAAATATTATTATAAAAATTAAAAACATTTTAAAATGATATTTGAAGGGGGAAACTATGTCATAATCACAATTTTATTTTTAATTCATCCTTAGTAACCTTAATCTCTTAAGGTTATTATATTAATTATATATTAATGATATTTATTATGACATCACCACAGAATAATAACTATATAATCATATTTTTAAATACTGTTTAGCTGGTCTCATCAACATCCAGTGATCTAATCACAGTAGAAAAACAAGGGATGAAAGAATCATGGGAAGGACTGGATTAGGGAAGGGGCAGAGAAGCCAATGCCCTTAGAGCAGTGGTTGTCTAAGTCAGTCACACAGCCAAGCCCATTTTTTAAATTGAGTTGTTTGTTTCCTTGTGGCTTGGTTCCATTGTTGTCTGCTTTGTTTTAGTTCTTTGTGTGTTCTGGATATTAATTCTCTATCAGGTGTAAAACTATCGCAGATTTTCTCCCATCCAGTAAGTCAAATAACATTGCTCTTTGTTTGGGCTCTGCTTGTGAAAAGACGTGCCTAGGCATCCCAGGTTGCCTGCAAACTCCTCCCCCCAGCATGATAATAAACATTTTTTAAAAGTGGTCAAAAGCCTTAGTTATCAGGATAATACAAACTAAAACTTCTTTGAGAGCCTATTTCTCCCCATTCAGAAAGGCTATTACGAAGAGAAACAATAGCAGCTAATTGGTAATTGGTGAGGATGTGGGGAAACGGGGACACTTACTCGCTATTGGTGGAAGTGTAAACTGGTGCAGCTACTGCGGAAATCGGTGTGGAGGCTTATCAAAGCTAAGAAGCAAATTACCAGCACATTCAACAATCCCACACACCCAAAGACTATATTCTCTTCGGATACATTTGCACACCCATGTTCATTGCCGCTTCATTCATAACACCCAGGAAGTGGAACCAACCTAGATGCCCAATAGCTGATGAGTAGATAATGGAAATGTGATGCATATGCACAATAGAATTTTACTCAATTAAAAGAGAAAAGGAAATGAATGAAACTGGAAAAAATTATACTGAGGTACCCCAGGCTCAGAAGGACAGACTGCATCTCTCATATGTGAACGCTGGTTTTGTACTTTCATAGTAGCATGTTCAATGTTGAGTACCTGTAATGACCAGGAAAACAGACCATTAAAAAGGGATGGGGGAGGGGAGAGCTTCTAAGGGAGGGGGCACAGTAGAATGCATGGGTTTAACTGAAATTAGGAGTGGAAGGCAAAGGGAAAGGTAACCAAATATGGGATGTTGAAGAAGCCTTATGGAAACCTGTTTTGTCAGCTTATTAAGACATACAAATAAAAAAAAGAAGAGTTTGAAGAGAGGCACTGTGCATGGGGGTCGAAGAGTCCTCCCAAAAGCCATATAGGCTACTAAATGAAAATCCCAGTGCCATATGGGGGACACCTTTTATAGTCAGTGAGGGCCCAGAGGCCCCAAGATCACGCAGAACTAAACTATTAGACCCTGTTGCTAAAGATGCTATACTCTTGGGTTGCTAGAGATAGCAAGAGCAACTATAATCGAGCTGGAAATTTCCTTCCTGTTTTATAGCTTCCATTAGTGCCAGATGCTCTTCAGGCTGCTGCGGGAAACGAAGCAACAACTGTCTTACCCAGCTGTGACCCATACAGCTACAGTTTGAACCTGCCAGTCTGATGTGCCCACTGGTGCAATAGAGCCACTACCGTTTTGGGGGATAACCAACTACTTTCTTAGTGGATTTTAGGACTTTTCTACATGAATGCACTTGTTTTTGAAACTTTAAACCTGACCAAGAGTCATGGGATCTAGGGAGGGACTTATTTTTTATGTCTCTCTGTGTGTGTGTGTGTGTGTGTGAGCACACACGCACATACACATGCACCAGACTTTCATTTTGAATGTACATTTGGGTACAATATAGCATGTAGAAAAGAGAACAAGAAAGGGCAAATATCAGAGGGTGAGAACAGACTAAGTGCAGATAAATAGACACAAGTTATGGAAGAGTATATGGAACAATTTTCCTGGTTCTATTTCTTTTGTGGACTTTGGGTGGTAGTTAAGTGTATGAATATATGTTTGAAAGTGAAAGAGTAAAATCCAATGTGAAGTGGCTGTTCTAGGTGTGAAGCTGTTCTCTGAGGCAAACTTTGGGCCTGGTTAATTTGAGTGTGTGTGTGTGTGTGTTTTTTTTTAATTTGCAAGCTTTTCTTTATACTACACTTTATAAACATTCAAAACATACAGCACCCACTTATTGGTGCCCTTCAGAGACCTCATCAGAGAAACTCCCTTTTGCAGAAGATGGTGTTAAATCAGAGACTCATATTGGACACAGTGCCAAAGCTAAGTGACTGTTGAGTGCTTGGCTCAATACCACCCCTTCCAATGGCCAGGGGACATCAAGGAAGAGGAGGCAGAAAGAATGTAAGAGCCAGAGGTGTGCTGCAGAAACCTCACATCTGGACATTACAGGGATGCTGCCACGATCAACTCACAGTGCCAGGGCCCACTGCACAAGAGCTACACAAGATTGGATCTGCCAGCATTTTATCACAGATGTGGAAAAAGCTTATGAGGCCCTCATCATCCCTAAGGGACTAGAACAGTTAATGGTTACAGGAGGAGCAGTGCCATTTTCTTCAGTGATGCAGCCCCTGGTAAGTTGCTCTTAACTCTAGTAAATAAAGCCTCACCCACGGTCATGCAAATAACCATAATTAAATTCAGTGGGTCACTTACCCAAAGAGAACAAGATATGAAATTAGGAGAACTTATCGGGAAGAATAGTGTAGTGGGAAAGAGAGGGAGATGAGAGGGGATAATGAGGGGAGCAAATGACAGCAATTCACTACATCCATGCACGGAATCATCGCTGAATAAAGGACACATAAGAAATCTCTTTCACAAAAGAATTTATGGGTAGGCAAAAGCTTTCTCCTTTATTGAAGGGATATTTGGTAAAGCAACAAGTTATGCTGTCACCAAAATAAAAACAACACACGAAAAGCAAGACCTGAATATGCAAACATAAATGGGGATGTGCTCTATTTCCTTGCGGAAAAGCAACAGGGAAGGCTCTAACTCTGCATTCTGAGGGATCCTAGCATCACAATGGAGGTCAAAGGCTCTGCAGAGGAATCCAGCCAATAAGAAACTGAAGAGAAATAAAGCTTGAAAGCTGCTAGGATTTCTGAGTGGCAGTAATGGACAAGGTGCTAGAAGTAACTTTTTATCTTACTTTTAACTAGTTCGTCATAAACTCAATTTCCACCCACATTTTTGTGAAAGTCTTCTCTACAGAGAAGGTTTGCCTTTGCAATGACTTGGGTAAAAGGTGTGTTAAAAACATTTGAACATTGAGATCATATTATACCTATAGAATATAGAAAAACCTTTTAGGGTGTTTTCAGCTCTTAGGATTTTTCATGCCATTTATGAAAATAAAGTTTTAAATTGTTGCTGAAACAGTTTTCCTGTGGAAGTACTAATTTTTAAATAATTCCTTGGTGACTGAGAAGCCAAGGACAATGGCACTGGATTTTGATTCTACTGCATGTACTGGCTGTGTGGGAGCCTAGTGTGTTTGGATG
>LOEQ01000630.1:379362-391009 GCA_001685075.1 Bramus lutescens | reverse complement strand
CTAGTTCCAGGACAGGCTCCAAAGCTACAGAGAAACCCTGTCTCGAAAAAAGACCAAAAAAAGGTAAAATTCTGGCAGATTAATGTGTTTTTTTTTTCCACATCCATAGGTGAGTCAAAATGATCACTAAATCCTTACATAGTAGACCCTTCTCTAATGAGTATGATATGTTCATCTGAATCTTGTTGCGTTCCTTTCAACAAGCCTCAGGTCTGTTAGAGCTGAGGATATATTTTCTTTCCTCTATCAAATTCTGCCCATCTCTCCAAGCTTTTTCATGCTTCCTGTCAACACTTCCGTACCCACCCTCCACAGACCTAGCACAGACTGGAAAATACAAATGCTAAGTTGTTTGAAGATTGAACGTTGTCCCTCTCTCCATTTCCAAATAAAGTGTGACAGTGCCATGAAGATAAAGCTTACATAGTCGTCGTGTGAGTTGTATTTCAGAAGTGTAACTTACACTGCCTTTTTAATGGCTGAGATGTGACTTGGTACAACTCTTCTGCTTAAAGAACCAAGCTCCTACACACCACCATCATCAAAAGTTCAGCATGCCCCCGAGGCTCAACACAAGCATTGCAGAAGATGTCTCATTTTCCAGTTCTTCAAAAAGCAAATGGTTTTTGAGTGACTTCTGTAGGCTGGGCACCATTCTAGATGCAAGGGCAGATGCGGAAGACATCTGTGTGCAGATGAAGAGAAGCACCATGGAACACGATAGCTCTCAGGCTGGCATTTTCCTTGTGTCTCTGTGATGCCACTGTTCACGTCATTCTGCCTTCCAGGAAACAACACTTTCCCAGATCAGATTGTCCATCCCTGCTACATCAGCAGAATGTTCTGGATTTCGGAGTTAAGAATCCAAAGTTCACATTGACATTGTCCTCCAAAGCTTAGAGTTGAACTATGAAAAAAGAAATCTTCAACAACAACAACAAAAAATCTTCAAGTAGTTTTATGTCTATAATATGACTTCTGATTAATTTTAGGGTTTTAATAATGTTCCTTGTGGTCTAAATTTTACAGTGATTATGCATGAACATTTAACAACAAAATACTAAAGAAAAATATCACATTTTAAGAAAATACATCTGTAAACATTAATTTCCACCTAGAATACAGGAGACTGAGACTAATAGTATTCTTACCTTACAAAAGAATGATCTATAAAGCCATTATTTTTGTCCTTTAAAAGAACATATATCTGCACATACCTGGAGTACATAGTGTGATAGTTCAGTGCATGCATAGAATGGAGGATAAGACCAGAGTGGTTAGTACCCACAACTCAATATTTGTCTTTGGAAATTTTAAGTCCATCTCTACATAGACTGTGTAATAGGTTATTGAAAAGTATAGTCATTCTGTATGCAGAACCCTGGGAGTGACTCCTTTTGTGGAACTTGTTTTGGTACTTGCTACCCAGACTTTGTCTGTGCTCTGTCTACCCCACTCTGCTTCTGATCTGCTATAATCACTGTTATTCTCTTTCTATTTCATGCTCAATATTTTTAACTTCTGCTGACGATGGACAGCAAGCTTAGGTTTCTGTGTCTGACTTCTTTCGCTTAACATGGTACCCTGTAGTGTTATCCACTTCCCTGCAGTTGAAAGGAACTAATTTTTTATATATAGGAGAGTATCCCACTGTGTATGTGTGTATATAAATTTGTAAATTTTTTATTTTTCATCTTGTTCTTCTTTTTCTTTCACTTAAAGTTATTTTGTTCTTTTTACTTTTATTATTTTGCCATGAAGTCTAACAATGTAACCCAGGCTGGCCTAGAACTTACTATGTAGCCCAGACTGTCCTTGAACACAGCAGTTCTCTTGCCTCAGTGCTGAGATTATAGGCATGAGCTACCTTCCACATAACATATTTTTTATCTGTCTATCAATTGATGGCTATTGTAAGTTGTGCATCAATAAAGATGCAAGAACAAACAATCCTTTGATATGTGAATTTTAGCAAGAAAAAGCATAAAAGCCATAAACATACAGAGATATACATACACATAAAAACAACACAAAATCAGAAACCATAATATACAATTAAAAGATCAGCATGGCTAAAAATGCCCAAACAAAACAATATGAAACAAATCAACAAAATCTACAAAAATACCATTGAGTTCATTTTGTGTTTGCCTTCTACTGCTAGGCATGGGGCCTGCCTAAAGTGTGGTTTATATATCCAGTGAGACTCCACTGGAGAAAACTAATTTTTTTTTTGCAAGCATTGTCCATTGAGGATATCTACTTGGTTAAAGGTGGGAGGTTATGTTCACGTCTCCCACTCACCCCTGGGATCCTGTCTTAGGTGGGGTTTCTATTGCTGTGAAGACACACCACAGTCATTCTTATAAAATAAAACATTTAATTGGGACTAGCTTACAGTTCAGAGGTTTAATCCATTATCATGCCAGGAAGCATGGCAGCACACAGGCAGACATGGTGCTGGAGAGGTAGCTGAGAGTTTTACCTCTGGATTCTCAAGCAGCAGAAGAGAGAGCAACACTAGGCCTGGCTTGAGCTTCTGAAATATCAAAGCCCACCCCCTGGGACACACTTCCTCCAACAAGGCCACACCGCCAATAATGCCACTCTTATGAGTCTATGGGGCCATTCTGCTTGAACCTATGTAGACCCTGTGTGTGCTGCTATAGTATGTTCATGCGAGTTCATGTGTGTGTCAGTCCTGTCGTGTCAGCAAGTCACTATTTGCTTGGTGTAATTCATTCCCTCTGGTTCTTAGCAATCTTTCTGTCTCCCCTTCTGCATAATTTCCTGAGCCCCAAGGGGAGTTGTTGATGACTGAGTGTTCCAAAGTCTCGCACTCTCTGCACATTGTCCAGTTGTGGGTTTCTGTATTTGCTGCCATCTACTGAAGGACAAAGTTTATATGACGATGCCTGAGCAAGACTGATCTATGAGTACAGCAGAACACCACTGGAGGTCATTTTATCACCATGTTACTTTAACAGAATGATAGGATTTGATTTCCTCTCGGTTTATGGCATATCTAGTTTTAGCTTTTTGGCCGCTCACGCAGTACTAGGCATAGGTTCCGTAGTGTAGAAAGAGCCTTAGATCCAATCAGGTAGTGGTGGTTTGGTACTCCCTCAATGCTTGTGTCCCTATTACCATGCGTGCAAAGCCAGCATTGCAGAGTGCAGGGTTTGGTTGCCTTTCTCCTCGGGTGTGCAGAGTAACTTCTACTGCTATGAATACCAGTCAGTAGGAATGAATGTTCTAATTGGGCTCCAGATCCACTTCTCCTTTTTAATGAAATATGTAAGTTTTGTTTTCAGCAATAGGGCCTTGCCATTGGTTAGAGAAAAAAAATCAATCAAGAGCTTTGGTAACAGCTTGAGTTGTTTGGGGGGTTTCCATGGGGCCCGTTTGGCCAACAACTCATGTCGAGGTCTGTAGTAGAGGCTGTCCATGGAGAGTGTGTCCATGGTCTGTGCTGGCTCCAGAAACAATGCTGATGTCCACAACCTTTGCTTCCACTGAACACATTGTTTCCAATTTTGGGCCATTATGAATAGGACAACAATGAACACGGATGAGCAAATGTCTCAGAAGTAGGATGTAGCAACCTTTGGATATATGCCCAAGAGTAGTATAGCTGGATCTTGATGTAAATCTACTCCCAGCTACCCAAGGAAATCACACTGATTTTCATAAATGATTGTACAAGTTTGCACTCCCAACAGCAATGAATAAGTGCCCCTTTTCCCCCATATCCTACCCAGCATGAGCTGTCATTTGTTTTATTTACCTCGGCCATTCTGACTAGTGTAAGATGAAATCTCAAACTAGTTTTGATTTGCATTTTCCTGATGACTAAGGATGTTAAATATTTCTTAAAGTGTTTCTTAGTCATTTGTGTTTCATCTTTTGAGAACTCTGTTTAGTTCTGCACCCCATTTTTATAATTGGGTTGTTTTCTTATTGTTAAATATTTTGAGTTGATTTTATATTGTATGTGTAATTGGCAAAGGGCATTTCCCATTCTGTAGGCTGTCACTTTGTCCTAATGATGGTTGTAGTGAAGGGGGCAAATACAATTTGTGTGTTGTTATTTCTGGGGCTAAGCTAGCTGTGCAGGAGCCAGGCGGGACGAAAAGCAGGCCCACTCCCCCTTCACTACCGATGGTATCCTTTGCCATACAGAAAATTTTCAGCTTCACGAAGTCCCATGTATTAATCATTGATCTTAATTCCTGTGCTGTTGGTGTTCTGTTCAGAAAGTCTTTCTCTGTGCTGGTGAGTTCAAGGTTTTCCCTGCTTTCTCTTCTATCACATTCAGGGCGTCAAAACCCTATTGAAGTTCTTGATCTATTTGGATTTGAGTTTTATGTAGAGTACTAAATATGAATCTATTGTGTTCTTCTACATGTAGTCATCTAGTCTGACTAGCACCATTTTTTGAAAATGCTATTTTTTCCCAGTATGTGTTTCTGAAGTATTTGTCAAAAATCAGGTTTTCATAGGTGTTTGAGCTTATGTCTAGGTCCTCAGTTCATTTCCGCTGATCAACATTTCTGTTTTTAAAACAGTAGCATGCTGTTTATTACTATAGCTCTGTAGTTCAACTTGAAATTAGGGACCTCCAGCCATTCTTTTACTAATCATAATTACCATGGTAGCTTTTATTTGTTTGTTTGTTTGTTTTGTGACGGGGGAAATTTCTTGAGATGTCAGCCCTAGACAAAGAGCTACAGAAAGCTGGAGAAAGCTGTGGGAAGACGTGGAAGACCTAGGAAAGGGCCTCCAAATGGCATCCAGTACCAAGGGGTAATCCCTGAAAACAGATACAAAGAACATTATACAGACTGAGGAGTAGGCAGTCTTTGTATATTTAGTAATATATTATCTATACTATATATTGTATATGTATGTATAGCAGCAACTGTAAAAAAATGGTCATGAATTTGAGAGAAAGAGTAAGGTAGGTGTATGGGAGGAGTTGGAGGAAAGAGAAGGGGAAATGATGAAATTATAATTCCAAAAAATTATTTACAAAAATCAACTGTCTCTAAAATGCCTGTAATAAAGAGATATCAACCATGTTTCTCACCTTCAAGAGACAAAGCAATCAATATAACTAAATTCATAGATATTGGAAACTAACAGATAAAATCCAGTTAGTTATCATCATCATCATCATCATCATCATCATCATCATCATCATCATCATCATCATCATCAACACTGTGGAGAAAATGTGAACAACATATTTAAACCATTTGGAATGCCTGAGTAGAAAATTTGAAGAAAACAAATTACACAGTTCAAAACACTGGATTAAAATCGTGGTGACAGAGATGGTAAAGGACTCTGGTGAATTTGCCAGGATAGTTGATACGCAGGAGGAAACAACCCATGGACCTGAGGAAAATACCCAGTCTGAAACACAAAGAGAAATAAAGAAGAAATGACAGATGATGCAGGAATCGAAAGAATAGCGAATGATCCAACATTCATGCCTGTGGGTCCTGCCCCAAAGAGGGAAGGTTTAGTCAGGAGGCTAATAAGAATAGAATATGAAAGTCACAAGTTCACAGCTGACATCGAAAAACGCTATGCTCCTCTCTCGGTAATGATAGTACAAATAGCTTTTGGCTGCCAGTTATCATTGAGAAGATATAAGCACCATGATCCAGGATTGTTATAGCTCACCTCCTCAGATTGCTCTCAGCAGCCTCAGAACAGACAGGATTTTAAAGGCAGCTGCAAGCCAGCCAAGATGGAGCCTTTCGGGGCAGGACATACAATGCACATCAAAAAATTTAAATGAATTAGATTTATAGATATGCCTACTTTTTCATTATGCTGAAATTGACCTAGAGGTCAACAGGAAAATATTTTTAAAATCCAGAAAAAAGTGGAAATTAAACATCAGAGTTTTAAGCAGCCTGTGGTTCAAAGAGCAAGAAACAAGGCAGATGCAAGATGCTGAAATTGTGAATGAAGAAATTACAAATAACACATTTAGATTCATGTGGCACAGCTCCAACACTACTAGATGAAAGACAAATAACGTATTAGAGTCGTGGGGTAAGCTACAACGCTACTAAAGGAAAATACGAATAATGGATCGAGATTCATCTGGTACAGTTATAACACTGCTAGAAGGGAAAATTGTGACATTAAATGTATGCATGTGGCTGGAAAAGTCTCTGGTCAGTCATCTAAGCTTCTAAAGAAGAAAAGAACACACTATATCCAAAGATAATAGAAAGAAAGAAAACATAAGGGGCAAGAAGCTGTCAATCACAGATAAGTTGATAGGGAAACTGTGGAGTGGAAAGCTGGTTCGTGGAGATGACTCCTAATTACTTAAGCAGATAACAAGGAAGCCAGGCACACATGATGCTGACATCATCTCTGTAGCTTACACAGATGTTAGATTAGATGCTAAGGGGAGATGTGAGCAAATGCCTAGCAACAGAGCAGTTTGTTTGCACGAGCTCTTTGTTTCAGGCAAGTGTTTAGATGGGTGACGACGAAGTGACAAAATGGAGAGTTTATGGGAGATGAAATTATTCTATGTCTTAACTGTCGCACTGGCTTAACCCCCATCTTGATTATAATAGCTGTATACTCCTGCATGTGTTTGTCAAAACTCATAGGATTCTATACAGCCGAGGTTGATTATTTCGTATAAACTAGCTTCTGCAGGTTAAGCTGGTGTGACTGTTTTTCATCATTATTGACACATGTCATCGTCATACATAACCTTTGTACCTTTTCTGTAATTTAGTGATAAAGATGTAGTAAATATCAAAACAGTTGCTAAAATTATTGGATTGGAGATTGGAAGAGGCTCCGCAGACATAATGACTTCATGCAATGTGGAATGTTGAACGTTCCTCTGGAGTGGATAAAGCACATGCTAGGTAAAGCTATTGATGATAGAAAAATGGGAATAATACAGTTTTAAATATATTATTATTATTATCATTATTATTTTGGTTTTCAGAAATGGGGCTGCTCTTTATAGCCCCGACTGCTACTGGAACTTTCTCTGTAGATCAGGCTAGCCTCAAACTCAGAGTTTGATCTGCCTCTGCCTCCCGAGTGCTGGGATTAAAGATGTGTGCCGCCACTACTTGTGCTATTATTTTTAATCTATTTTTTAAATTAACAAATATAAGAAATTCCAATGAGAAGAAGAAAACTCAAAACCGAAGGTCAACAACACACCCACTTTGGCTGGAATGCCTACTCATGGGCATCTCACAAGGCAAAGGCCACAAGGCAAAGATGTACCACCAAGTGTGTGCAACTTATCTCTTTTGGATCTGATTCATGGTCATGTTTTATGGTTCTTAAGAAGCAAGTCACACACTCCCACAAGGGAATGACTGAAAGAGAATGGCTAAGGCTCACCTACACCTTGTGACAGCAGGCTTGATGAAGCCTTGTGTGGGTTTATGAAAAATTAGTTATTCACAATTTAAAAATCTGGTTATACATTTTAACACAGTACCTATAATAGGTGAAAAATCGTATTTAAAAACATTTCAATTTTATTATTATATGTGTCTGAGTTTTGCCTAAATGTATGTATGTGTACTGCTTGGTTAGCTAGTGCCTGCAGAGATCAGAAGAGGATGTCGGGTTCCCTGGGACTTGAGCTCCAGACAGTTGTGAGCCACCATGTGCTTCAGAGAATCTAGCCCAGGTCCTTTGCAAGTAGTACTTTTAAATGCTAATCCATCTCTCCAATCCCCAGATTCTTATTTTGAATAAAATATCATCTTGTTGATATAACTTATTTCTAGGCAGGTCCAGGAACTTCAGAAACTACCCCCACATTCTTTACAATCTTCATGCTTTCCTATGGCATGGCATTCACTCTTGCTGCACAGGTACCATCTAAGCCTTTAAAAAAATTTCTTTCCTTATAATACTTCCTCAAATATCTGTATTTTTATGGTCTATATATCGACACCCACAATCTTCTGATGGAATTTCTACAGTTCATACACTTATTAAAGGGGGGCAAAGCTTCTGGGGGGCAGTGCCTTTAAGATGTTAATGCATCCGCTCTGAAAGAATGGGCCAGCACCACCAACCCCTTAATGTGCAGTGAAAACAGACATACCTTCAAATTAGAAGAGTCTACTCCTGAATCTGATCTTCAGGACAACGACCATTTTTATCATTCTGATAACCCTTGATCCATATCTCACTAACAAATCAACAAATTGTCAGGGCAACTCTGCAAATTGAAGGTATTTTCTTACTTTTATTATATTCAATTACAATTTTCCTACACATAATTCCTACAAATTAATGTTTTCCTTGGTGCATATATCTGCATATATATAGTATTAGTTTCTTTCCCTCTAAAACAAAATATAATTTCTTCCTTAAGCTTATATTCCAGCAATAATGGGACCCAATGCTGCCAATTTAGTTAGCTTCGTCATATGAGGGTTTAATTGATTAAGGGTAAACACCATCACTTTACACTTCCCACCCAACCTTTTCTTTATCTAATATAGCATCCCAGTTTCTGGGGAGCCCTCAGAGCATTATGACAATGACATAATTGTGGCCATGTCATAGTTCCCAGGCACTCCAAATTCTTCTGTCATTGGGCTCACCTTCATGCTCCTCTTGGAGATATGAAGAGCATATTGTTTCCTAGAATCAACCCTCCTGCTAGTGGGTAATGGAACTTAGAATTTGCCCCTGGTCCATCAACCTGGGAGCCCCGCAGAAGCTCCTCTCTACTCTTGTAACCACAGTGGTGTGGGAAATCCCATGGGTACTTGCTGCTGTCTAGTGCAAATAAAAAGACTAAAAGAACCCCCCATCATTCCAAAGACCCCAGTTTCTCTGAGTGTGTAATGACTTTCACCCACTTCTTTGGCTTGGAACCCAAGGAGCATAGGGATTGGACCTCACAGGTTGCAGTAAATTTAACCTGCTAACTACGGTTTGTGTTAGCTAAAATGCTTAGAGCAGATTTTGACACATTTTCAGCTTGGTATGAATATAATGTATTAATAGTCATACCCAAATTAGCTACTTTGTACTTTTATGGGAAAGAGTTACATTGAGATTCAAAATTATTGAGATATACTGAAAAGTAGATTTATCGTATCAATTACCATTATTTGCTACAATCGTTATGAGAGCAGCACACCACCCGTTTCCCTCTCAGTTCCAGCTCCACCAGTCTAAACTATGGCATCCTTCTTCAACTCTATTTTGTGTAGTCTGCTGCCAAGAACAAGGAGAGTGTCAAAATAAGCCTCCCCACTACGGTCAGACTCAATCAGTCTTGTCTACTCTCCCTGCTAGATTTAGATGAAGGTCATTGTTTTAAGGACTCTGTTACTTGCTGTACTGGAGCAAGGGGACAAGGTATTTGACCAGTCATCCTTCCCAAAGGATAAACTTCTGTCTGTGCTGTTTGCTTTCTTAATTAAGAGCAGCAATTAAGGGAGTGTTAAAGCCTCAAGATGTAACTTGTCCCTACAGGTGTTTATAGTTCAGGGGTACATCTAGTCACTTTGAGTACTGGTCATATATATTCTTCTAAGACCTAGGAGAGCAATTGTTTGAGAACAGAATGCCTTTCTATTTGGGTAAACTCGGAGTAAGGACGGTCTGTCTCAGTGAAGTAAGAGCCCCTCGGGTCTCCTTCTGTTCTTTCAAAGCCTCTGTACTTTGTGTCATCACAGCTGGTACTTTCCTGGTCCTCTGTGGTGCTCCGCTTTAATCCTGATCTTTCCTATGAATAATAAACCTGTGCAAAGAACCTGTAACATTGTGAATATGTGAATGTCAAAAGTGTCAGGAAAAACAGTTGAAAGCAGTGGGGGACAGCAACAGACAGAATCTGCATTAAAAAGAACTCTTCCTTTGCTTTGACACTAGTTACAAACTGTGCCAGGACCTTGCTTAGGGAGACACATGTTGTTCTTTGGCCTTCCTGTCTTGTTCCGGGCACTGCCTTTGGCTTGTGTGGTTTTGGGTTAGGGTAGGGGACTGCTAAATGACCATATCTTTTAAAGTAAAGATCATGTATAAAGTATATATGTATATTTTCTTGTAAGTGATACCATAGGGTGGATCAAGAGCTGCCTTGGATATAGGCTAATAAGATAAAATCTCAAGTCACAGGGGTTGGAGGAAGTCTTATTCTATTAGATCATAAGGGAGTTAAGATGTGTGTTTTAACTTTAACTTTAAACAAAGATCATCAAGAAGCTACAGTTTCACTGCTGTGTGAGGACTAAGGCTAAACTTTAAGGCCCTCAGTGTAAGGCATGACCATGGTAATTGCTACTTTAACATTCTTGCTTGAAATATCTCTATAAGAAAGGAATATTGCCTTTACATAGAGAATCTTCAGAGCAAATGTTAATTGTGCTGTTGTTAATTCTCAGACAAAGAGAAACTTCAACTGGACTCTGTGGGAAACCTCCTTCCTCCTTTTTCTTTTCACAACCCTTAATATTTCCTATCTTTCTCTCTTGCCCAAGTTTCCCCTTGAGACAATGGTCCCTTAATCTTAAGGGATGATGATGCCTGAAGATCCAACTGAAACTTCTTCATTGCTACGGATCTAAAGTCTTGACCTGCGGGGATCAAGGGAGAGGACAGAAGACAATTCTAGCTCGGAGAATGGAGGTTCATCATTCCTCAAAAGCCTTCATTTAATAGAAATCTCCTGGTTCCCTTGGCTCCTTTCAGAAGCATCAGTGAGCTAAGGGAGGATAATATGAAGTAGAAGTCTAAGAAAAAGGAGCATCAATCATCCACCCCTGAAGACATGGGAGCTGAAAGAGATGCCCTTCTCAGCCTCCACTGGTCACCCTGTGGCTTCTCTTTCATGTTCTGCTATCCCTCTGCACTGCTCCATTCTGGCTCTGGTTCAGCAGGGACTTGTTCAGGGAAAATGATCAAGATCCTAGAAGAGTCCAAAACATTGTGTCTTTAAAACTTTTGTCTCAATATAGGTGAAAAGGTTACAGGAGCTGTATCATGGAGTCACCATCAATCTACTTTACAAAATCTATTTCTTTTATTTGACACTTACTCAGCTAGGAATCAGTTAGAAACAGAGTCCTTGAGTGGTCATAGTTCCAAAGCAAAATACATAATATGATTCTGATGAGACAGCATAATTACAACATTATGTCTTGACTTAAAACTGAATTAATGAGCTACACTAATTTTTAAAATCACCTATGGGTAAAGCAATTTTCTAGGTGTCAAGTGTATAGCAAGAAACTCAGTTTTTGCAACAACTATAGAAGCTGCTATGGTCCCTGCATGAGTCATACTAAGACTGTTCCTTGCCCCAAACCACAAAACTAAGAAAGGAAAGAACTAGATGTTAAGATGATGAGCATTGTCCTTGTGAGTCCTTGTGTAGTGATTGGGGAGCGGACCTGTCTTTCTTCCGGCCCAGCTCCTGCACGGCTAGCTTCTACCCAGAAATAACAACATATAAATTGTATTCATTTAAACATCGCTTGGCCCATTATCTCAGTCCCTTATTGGCTAATTATCATATATTGATCTAATCCATTTCTAGTAATCTGTGTATCATCATAGGGCCATGGCTTACCGGGAAGATTCTAACCCATGTCCATCTTGGGCCGGAGCT
>LOEQ01000630.1:349351-370486 GCA_001685075.1 Bramus lutescens | reverse complement strand
TTCTTTCTTTCTTTCTTTCTTTCTTTCTTTCTTTCTTTCTTTCTTTCTTTGGCACTGTCTTCTTGCCGTTACTCTAAACTTTGGCTTCCTGACCCAAACCAAGTCACCACACAAGCCAAGGGCTTCTGGAGAAGGCCTGGAGAAACCCAGACCAGAGACAACATGGAACTAGAAGTAATTAGAGAAAAAAAAGAAACCCTCTTCTTACAGTGAACTAGAGGAAGAATGAATGCAAGTACTGAATGTCAAGGCCCTCAAGCAAGAAAGCATCAACCTAGGGCAGGCTGTGCGTGGAGTGAGGAACAAAATGCACAGAGAAGGGACTGAGGGCAAGAGAGAAGATGATGAAAATACAAAACAAGTGTGTTCTGAGAGTCCCTTGAGTGCTGACGCTGGGGACATAGAGAACTCTGTAATAAAATCTCAGGAGATGAGAAGCAGATTTATAACTGGAGAGCTACCAGATTGTCTACAAGTGTTTTGAGAGTAGACGGGATAAGATGCTAGGACGATTCCAAAGAAGCCCAGTGTCGGCTGGTTTGAAAGGATTCCTGGAGGTACTAACATGACTCAGGGACCAGGGTTACAGTCACTCTTGTTCGGTTTTTGGCAGAAATGCTTATGTCCCATCAAGGACCCATTTTCACAAGTGATCTCTGTTTCTAGATCTATAACCAGACTTAAGGCTCCTTGGGACCTTAGAAATAAGCTACAGAGTGTGAGCAATGAAGAGATGCACTATACCCCTAACTTGAGTTTTCGAATTAACAGAAACAGAATATGTAGGCAGATGGATTATAAGGATGTGGAATAATGGGAGAAACACAAAACTGGATCAGTTTGTTGCTGTGGGTTCCACAAGGCAGAGATTTTGACTTTACTATTGCAGTTCACATAGTTTTAAAAGGTGCTAAGCGTTTATGTGACTGGTTGGCTAAAGCCTGCATTCAAAGAATCGAATAAGCCCGCTATCTCTTGGCTTAAGGTTGTTCGTGGGATTCGAAAGATCAGAAGCCTTAGAATGGTGGAGTGGATTTGCTGTGTGAAGTCTATCCCCCACAACAAGAGGGTCCAAACAATGGTTCTTCAACAATACTATAGAAAACAGATTTATGAGGAGACAGCTCAGCCGGGAAAGTGCTTGGCATAAAAGCATGAAGACCTGTATTTGGTCACCAGATCCATTTTTAAGCATATCATGGCACCCACTTGTAATCTCAGCAGTTGGGAGGCAGAGACAGGCAGATTATTATAGTATTGGCCAGCCAGGCCATTCTAATCTAACCAATGAGTTCCAGACCAACCTAGAGATGTTCTCCGAAAAAACAAGGTTGATGACATCTGAAGAAAGCATGTAAGGTTGGTTAACATCTAGCCTCTGTACACATGTGTATGCATGTTATGTTATGCGACAAACTCTTTCTGGGGAGACACAGCACATATACCTACCCATCACAGATAGCAAGCCCATGACAAACCAAATTATGGATGCCACCAAAGTCCAACTTGGTGAACCAATAAATTTTATTGGCATTACTTACAGGAATAGAAGTGAGGGGTTACTTACAGGAGCAGAAATGACTCACAGACAGCTAAATCACCAAAGCTTGGTGATGTCACCCATGCTGGGTGATATCTCAGGAAAACTGGGGTTCTGGAGCACACTGCACAGCCTACAGGCAGCTCAACAAACAGATGGTGTGTCCTTTCTAAGAGACTCAATTGGTCCAAACCTCTTCCAGGCAGCTTAGCTGGGTTTTGCTTCTTCGGGGCAGTTGCTCTGCTCTCAGAGTCTTCTTTGCAGCTTGTCTTCTCTAAGACGGACTTTCAACAGCTTACTCTCGGAAAGAAGAGTCCAGTGAATCTGGTCAGTTTCAAGGATTTCCTATGCTATCTCTAGTTATTTGCTTTCTGGCTTATGAAGCTCTCCTGTAGGATGGAAGGTTTCAATCTTGGAGAAAACTGTTACACAACACAACACACACACACACACACAAACACACAAACACACACACACAGAGAAGAAATTGACAAAATTATTACATGAACAGTGTTGAAATTTTTTAAAAAAGAAATAAACTCATAAGATGAGCACCAGGGTATCTGAAGAACTCATTACTACTTTTCTATGTATGCCAGACATTCTAGTGGGGGCTACAGATGCTTATTTTGAGAATCTAATTGCCATGGGACTATTAGGAGCCCAGGTGAGCAAGGGCCAAGCGGCAGTGCAGAACCCTAAAGGCAAAGTGAATGTAATAGACGGCACAGATAAAGTGACATTCATAATGGTCTGACATGTGTACACCTGTGGCACTAATTAGTCATGGTGTTCCCAGAAACGAAATAGATAGGAGGCCTCCTAAGTGAGTTGTTGCTTGATCTGCATAAGCAGAAAAATTCCAGGATAAGTGAATAACAAAGGCTACCTTAAATGATAGTCACAGAAAATCAACCAATTTCCTCTCAACCAATTTCCTGGTTTGAGCAAGATTATAGACTCAGAACTAGTTGAATGAAGAGCAGAACATGTCTCCTTGAAAAGGGACCTTGTTACAATGACTATAAGTTTTGCTATTAAATTTTCAACCAAAGAGCCATACAGTCTTTCTCTATGGTGACTGTACATGTGGGAAAGGAATAAGACCTTTGGGGCCTATTAAATATGAGATCTGCATTGTCATTGATTATGGGAAACCCTAAAAAGCACTGTGGTCTTTCAGTTAGGAACTTATAGAGGTCAGATCTTCAGTGGAACTTTGGCTCAAATCTGAATCATGGTAGGAACAGTGGGTCCCCAAATTCAGTCTGTGGTTATTTCTCTAGTTTAGAACACATACTTATGATAGATACTGGCAGAAAATAAAGATTGGCTCACTGACCCGTGGAATAAGGGTTGGAAGTCAGTGGAAGCCATCAGAACTTCCTCTTGCATGGAAGACAGCAAACCCAATCCAATATCCCATCCCTAAAGAGATTCCAGACATTAGTGCCATCAACAAGGACTTGCACTGGGTAGGGATGGTGATTGTTTCTCCTTTTAACTCTTCAGTTTCACCTGTGTGGAAGACAGGTCATGGAGAATGGCAATGATTATAAGGTAGCAGCTCCTGTGCCACAGGTAGTTTCCTTACTTGAGTGGATTGTCATGCCTCCTGGCACCTGGGAGGCCAGTAACAATCTTCTGAATACATGTTTCTCCACACCTGTTAGTAAGGACCAAGCAATTTTCTTTTATTTAACATCTTTATTATTTTACCTCGAGGCGATATTAATTCTCCAGTCTAGTGTTATAATTTAGTTCACAGAAGTCTTGAGAGCTTTCATTTTCCACATAGTATCACAGCAGTTCATTATATGGTTTACATTACACTGACTGGACCAAATGAGTTAGAGGTAGTAACCACTCTGGATTTTTTGTGAACTGAAGGGTGGTATATAATTCCAGCCAAAATTCAAGAGCCTTCTACTTTACTAAAATTTCTAGATGTCCAGTAATATGGGTACATGCAGAGATGTCCCTTCTAAGGTGGAAAATATGTTGTTACTCTTGTCTGTGCCCACCACCAAGAAAAACATGCATTGCTTAATGGGCCTGCTTACATTTTAGAGGCAATATGTTCCTCACTTGGAAGTGTTATTCTGTCTCATCTATGACAGCCAACAGACCCAGTGGCACTTGAACCATTAGTGCAGGCAAAGATGCTGATACTCTTTAGATTCTATGGCAGGCCCCTCTATGTGAATCAAAGTGAAACCCTTGGTGTTTTGGAGAAAGACTCTGCTGTCATCTGCAGACTACTATTCTACATTTTAGAGACAACCCTTGTCTTTCTATTGGACCTTGGTGGATACTGGAGACTTAGCCCTGGACCAATGAGTTCTTAAGTAACCTGAGCTATGATACCTGAGCAGCACAAGTAAGTTACTTGGAAATGTTCCCCCTAGGACCTGTGGATCTTATTCCTCTTGAAGTGCCTTCTACCTGCAAGAATGTACCTAAGGCCTCATGGGATGTACCCTATAAGTTAACTGAGGAAGAGAACACTAAGGTGTAATTTACTAATGGTTCTACATGCTACACAGACATGATCTCATAAGTGGACACTCCTGAAGGACAGCGTGGAAAGGAAATCTTCACAGAGGGCAGAACTCCGAGTAATATAAATGATCATCACTTTGAAGAAAAAATCAGCCAGGTATGTGATTGTATACTGACTGACTCATGGGCTATATAATCAATGAACTTGGGAGGAGAATGACAGAAAAGCTGGTGAGAAAGACATTTGTGGAAAGAATATATGGACAGATATCTTCAAATGTGTAGATGTGAAGAAGGTTGTATCTCTTTTAAATGCTCATCAAAAGCTAACCTCAACAAAAGAAGAGTTAAATAATCAAATAGGTAAGATGGATGACCCATTCTGTGGATATAGTCAACATATTTTCCAAGGCATCCCTGTCATTGTTCAATGTACCTAGGAACAAAATGGTCATGGTAGCTCTCTTTAAAGGTGCTTTGTAATAAATCTCACCTAACAAGTCAGTTTCTTCTATAATGAAAACTTCAAAACTCAGAAAGAAATTGGAGAAGACATAATAAAATGTAAACACATTCCATACTCAGGGATTGGAAAATTAATATTGGGAAAATAGCTATTCTACCAAAAGCAATATATGAATTCAATGTAACCAAAATTCCCATGTGATTCCTCACAGAAACAGGAAAAAAAGTCTTAAAATTCTGATCAGAGTTCAAAAGATAACAGGTATATCAAACAATCCTAAGTGAAAAGAATATTGGTGATATTATCAAGCCTGGCTTCTAGTTATTCTACAGAGCTACAGTAATAACAACAGTATGACATTGACACAAAAACAAACATTTAAGTCAATGGAACAGAATAGAGCAATAAGATGAAGCCATGCAGGTGCCAAAGACTGGACAAAAGGCAGGCTTTTTAAAGATAACTGTGTTGGGAAAATTGGGTATGCATAGGCAGATGAATGCACCTAGATCCCCATCTTTCTCCTTGTATGAGATCAGGTATTGGGCTGGAGAGTTGGCTCAGTGGTTAAGATCATGCTCTGCTCTTACAGAGGAACTGAGTTTGGTTCCCAGAACCCATGATGATGTCTTTCAACTGCCTGTAACTCTACCTCTAGGAGATGTATGTGCATGCACATAGATACCCATACATAGAAATAACCAAAATAAAATAAATCTCAAATAAGAGCCAACTTCAAATGGATCAAAGACTTTACTGTAAGATCTTAAACTTTTGAAGGGAAAAATTAAATGTTTAAAGATAAAGGCATTGGCAGGAACTTTTTTAAAGTCTCAGGTACTCAGGAAACAAAAGCAAAAATTGACAAATGGGACCTTATAAAGTTAAATGTAAAAATCTTTGTACAGCAAAGAAAACAGTTAATTGGATGAGTACATAGTTCATAGAATGGTAGAAAAACCTTATGTAGCTATATATCTGATAGAGGCTTACTATCTAGAATATGAAAAGAACTCATGAGCCTATATTTCTTACCAGATAAAACACAAATGACAGTAAACACATGAAACAATGGTCCACATCATTAGCCATTAGAGAAATGAAAACTAAATCTACTTTGATAGTCATTCAGAAAATAACAAATGCTGGCAAACCAACCACTATAGAAATCATTATTGAGGTTCATCAAAAAAATAAAAATAAATGAACTGAATGACTGCCTGTGGGTATTGGTCCAAAAGATGCAACACATCGTAGAGATGATTGCACACAAATGCTTACTGTCGCAGTATTTACAATAACTAGTTTGTGGACTATCCTAATGGCCAACAAAAGTAGAATGTATTTTAAGGTGGTATATAATGCAGTGATTTGAATAAGAATGGCCCTTATAGTCAACAGGAAATAGAACCATTTGAAAGGATTAGAAGGATTAGGAAGTGTGACCTTATTGGAGAAAGTGTGCCATTTGGGGTGGGCTTTGAAGTTTCAAAAGCCCATGACAAGTTTCCTCTCTCTTGCTGCCTGCTGTCTGAGGATCTGGACATAGTTCTTAGCTGCTGCTCCAGCACCATGTCTCTGCCATGACGATAATGGATTATAAGCCTTTGAAACTAAAAGTGAGTTTTCAATTAAATGCTTTCTTTTATAAGAGCTTTTGTGGTCATGGTATCTCTTCACAGCACTAGAAAAGTGATTAAAACAGGTAGATATGCACAAACACACACAGACACATACACACATCTTACAAAAGTAAAAGTGAAATTGTTTGGAGGAGCAAGAGGAACTAACAGGAAAGAAGAGGAAGGGTTTGAGAAATATGGAGTGGAATATGCTTAATTCATAATCTAACTTGTATACCTTTAGGTAATATTACCATTCAAAATGAATATATACAAAGAGATATTAAAATACACAAATAATAAGTAAACTGAAAATATTATCTAAAAATATTTTTAATGAATTTATGTTTGCTTTGGCAGCTTCATACATGCAGTGTTTTTTAGTATTTTTTATTACCATTTTCCTATTTCATCTCTCCCATCTCTTTCTTTTGTGGAAAACTACTTTTTCCCCCAAGAAGTACCCCTCCAGCTTTCAGGTGCGCGCGCGCGCGCGCGTGTGTGTGTGTGTGTGTGTGTGTGTGTGTGTGTGTGTTTCACTGAGTTTCATTAGAATCACTTGTGTGAGCATGAGAGGGGGGTTATTTTCAGAAACATGGGTCACTCTACAGTGGGTATACCACTGACAGAAAATGACATCCCACCTCCAGCTATAAACTGCCAATGGTCCCTCAGGGAGTTGCACCCCATGCACCCCTCTGTCCTCCATGATTAAAAGTTGAATTTTTTCCTAATAATTCCAGTGCTTCAACTTTTAAAGCCAATAAATAATGAATATTTGATTTAAGCAATTACATGTTATCCACAAAGCATTCATTCAGAATTTTACTGGTATAACTAAAAATTGCGGATTTTTCTGACATGGTTTTTCTCATGCCCTTTACCCTCTGCCTTCTTCCTTGGCCAAAAGCACTAGGTTGTCTTGATATGTTCATATCATCCAGTGCTTCAGTTTCTCATCTACAAAACAGAGATAATGATTTTGTACTGAAGAATCCCATTCAGACTTAATATATATTCCCTAAATAAACTAACGAGCTGATTTCACTAACACTAAAGTGCTATCAAAGATCACATCAATGGCCGTAATGCTGCAGGGACTCAAAACGCCACAGAGGATGTAAACTATTTCCTGACTTGACCTGTAAAATCGTGCTTCCTCCTTTCAACAGAAGTGACACATTAACAATGTCAATGGCATGGAAGTGTGTATTTCTTAGCACCAACATATTTTTTTCAGTGGTTTTCCCCCTGCCTTTTAGGGTTGGAAAGAATTCCAGAAGCTGTCTAGTTGCTACTGCTCTTTGACATTGGAACACGGTGAGGCCCTTGTGATAGAACTACGTGCTTAAACTTAACACAGTGAACCTCAACAATATTGATCTTTCCCTACCCAAGCTCTGCTGTTAGTAGAATTCACCAGCCTCAGTTAAGTGCCAATAAAAACAAAAGAATCTAGCATTCCACTGTAAGTACTGCTGAGATAAGGTGACAGATGTAATTGGTTGTGACAATCACGAGAGAGGGCTTAGGAGTCATCATAATAAAGTAGTATGGCGACCTGGATGGCTTAACCTCCAACTGCTTGAATCATTATGAGGTTCAAACAAGGAAGGATAATTTTGATTTCCTAGGAAATGGATGGGCAGGCAGAAATGAATAAATTGATAAGGTGTTCAGTTGTTGTGGGAGAAACCCATATTAGTCAAGCTAGTCACAAATCACAAGATCCTGAGTCAAGGGCAGGGAGAGGGAATTTGTTGAACGTAGATTTTTATTTTCTTCTAAGAAAGAGTCTTGCTGTGCAGTACTGGTTGTGTAGTCTGTGGTGAGATCACAGGCATGGGCCACTATGCCCAACTTCAGAATATGGAACATTAAGACAAGCGACAAGGGAGGAGGAGAGGACGGTCACAGGCATACTGAGGTGTCATCAAACCTTCCAAAGCGGTGTGACAGGCTTCTGACTGAACTGTGCTTTCTAGTGACCACAGGGAGTCCTTCCTGTGTTTTGCCTGCCTACTATGAGAATTATCCATTCCTGGTCATGCCCAGAACTGCCCAGCATCTCCTCCTCTGAGCTCCAAGAAGACTCACAATTCAGAACCAGAACATTAGAATGAGAGGAGATTTACAATAAAGATCCTGTCACTGCCATTTGGGGACATATGATGTTTTCTGGGAGAATGTTTCTCGTGCAATGTGGGCAGCAAATCAGCATTCCTGGTCTCCTTTCATTGCATATTAGTAAATAGCTTCTCTGAGGTGGCATCCAAAATGTCTCTGTATATCATCAAAGGCTCCCGTGAAGGGAGGTAGGTGGGTAGAGCCATCGCCCTAGGACACTGCGCTCGATCATCTAGTCACAACTGGCATCTGTAGAAAATGAAAGGCAGGAAGAAAATTGCAGAAGATTTAGAAGTAAGTATTAGACAAAAAACCTCAGTGGAAAAAAAACATTATACTTACATAGAAAATAAAAGTGTCAAATATTTAAAAATAAACATCACATTTATATCAACATTCCAAATACAATCACTTCAACATTCAAATGAGAATGTCAAATGTCATCATTCACTGAGGAGTCTTTACCAACAAATACAATGCTTTAAGTGGCTACCTATAACACTGCCCAAGACTTTTGTTGATCATCTCTTCAAATTCTTAGTGGAACTGATCAGCGAGAACCTACATAAAGTATAAAACTGTTAAGATTGCAGAATTTGATCCTGCAGAGGCTAATGGTGTAGCCCTTTCTAAGGCTGCCCAAAACAACATTTATTTACTTATTTTTATTAAGTGGGTGTATGTGTGTGTGTGTGTGTGTGCATGCACAGATACCAGAAGAATCCAGAAGGGGTCAGAAGCCCTAGAATCAGAGTAGCAGGTGGTTGTGAGTCACTGGAGAACTTGTGCTGGGAACTGAACTGGTATCCTCTAGAAGGGAAGCAAGTACTCTTAACCACACAGTCGTCTCTGCAGCTCTCAGTGTTTAATTGTATAACAAAGAAAAGGTTTTGAATTACAAGCTTCTGCACAGCGCATCTTAACATAATGAGTTTCTAATGTGCACATCATATATCCAAATGCCTTGTAAAACCAGTTGCCAAGCAGCTAGCCTGAAGCCCACTAAATGGACTTCTTGTTCATCACTACAGATACAACATCTGGTATGTGTAAAGATAGCAATCCTGGATCAGTGTTTATTTATGGAAAGATCTAGAGCCCCCACCATGCTTCTTCACTAACTCATCCCCAGCTGGCTGTGCCGTAGGCTGAGCTGGTCTCGTTGATCCTCAGACCTACCTAGGCTGCGCTGTAAGGCATTCTTCAGCAGATTGATAAGAAGCAGACACAGCACAGCGCCTCTTGACTACACTCAGAACCTTGCCCTGGAGAACTGTGGGTAATGTGCCCATTGTCCAGTGCCTTCTCCCAGGATTTCAAGGCGATCTTCGAATTCCTACACTACCCATGATCTCTCCAAAAACTCTGTGGCAAGGATACCCATGCGCAGTGTCACACTCCAAACATCAGGGGACCCAGTAATTCATAGCACACACGTCTTTTAACCATGGTATCCAATGTAAGTGGGATGGGAAGTTCTGCCTGAGAAACCTCTGCCTAGCTCTGGGTGAGCTTCCCGTAGCCTAGCAAGGGATGTGACTTCCCTCAGGTCACAGTCTAAATTAGAGACAGAGCTAGGGACAAAACTTAACTCTCGTGTCTGTGTCTCCCCGTACCACACCCCTGTGGAGCCTTCATGTCTTGTCTTTATTTTCCTTTCCCATCTTCCTTCCTCCCATTGACGCACTCAGCACAGATCCCTCATGTGCCTCGCCTGTCAGTCAGGAACATTGACTTGTGCGGCTCCACGTCTAAGCAGGGCAGCGCTTCTTATGCTCTGAGCAAGTAAGAATGGAGCTGTCAAAACAGATGCATTTTACTGCTGTGTGTTTGTAGAGAGCGGAAACAGGAAGACAGAAGAGTGGGGGTTCACGAGAGAAAGCCTGAGGTGGGACTTATGTTGTGCGCCATCTAATCTCTCCATCTGGGGTCAACGCAGAGTGCTGAATCTCAATGGTCTTGAAGGAGCAATAGAGACCAAACAACCACAAATGCATGCAAGTCTGAAATAACAGATTATCTATCTATACAAAGTACAGGTGATCTCATTGCTAAAAGGGCTTTGCACATGTTTTCCAAATTCTAGTCTGCCTGGGAATCTTGCTGACAGCCTGCTGAATTTACCTAAGCAGAATAGTTTTAAGGCAATTGGTTTGATGTGAAGACTGACTAGATTGGGTTTAATAAGCACCTAGATTATCTCTCTGAGAAATGCTGAAACAAGAGCAAGACCTCATGGCTTGGGCTTTATGATGTGGACATTGCCAAAGACTGTGAGGAAACAGAACCCTTTTACATTTATTTGTATGTGTGTATGAAAGACGGAGGGAGGAGGGAGGAAAGGAGGGAGAGAGGGAAGAGGGAGGGAGGGAGGAACGGAGGACCATGGCATATGGAGGCCAGAGATTAGTTTGTGTGGGTTGGTTCTCTTCTTCCACCACGTAGATTGAACTTAGGCCACCATGCTTGACTGTAGGTTCCTTTATCATCTGAGCCCTCTCCCCAACTACGATTTTTTTTAATTAAAAAATTCTGATGTGTATAGGGCAACTATTATTTAGTTAGTTTGTGCTGTAATTTTTTTTTTCCTAATGGACTGGAAAGATGGCTCTGTAGTTAAGGGCATTTGCTGCTCTTCCAGAAGACTCCAATTCAGTTCCCAGCACTATGTCAGGAGGTTCAAAAACCACCAATAACTCCCGTTTCAAAGTATCTGACATATCTTCTGGTCTCTCCACCTATATGCATGGGGCATATATATACACACACACGTTCACACAAATTTTAAAAAATATAACCCTGGGGCTGGAGAGATAGTTCCAGTGATTAAGTTCATGTGCTACTCTTCCAGAGAATCCAAGTTTGTTTCCCGCTACCCATGTTGGGCAGATCACAACCATCTGTAACTCTGTTGCCAGGGCCTCCAACTTGGCTTCTGTGGGTATGTGCACTCACAGGCACATAACCCCAACACACACACACACACACACACACACACACACACTATGCACTCACATGGTTAAAAATAAAAATAAAGCTTTAAATTATTTCCTAAAGCCAAAACAAATCCTAACAAGCAACAAGTAAAACAAGTAAGGAAAGTCCTCCCCTCTCTTTGCTCCTCTCCTCTCCTCATATCTGTTCTAAAGGTCGGGGCACTGCCCCATTTGTCCTTACGTGAGCACAGAACGTTTGTATAAAGCACTTGCCTTGAATGGAATAAGCAGGCTGCAGGCTTGTCCCGGTTTACAGCAACCCTATTGGGAACATGTCTGCTAAATGCACTGTGGTGCAGAGACGGGGAACTGCTGACAGACTTTCTGAACTAGGCTGTGGTCGGCACCACTGCAGGGGCATGGCTCCAACACACTGCACAGGCTGAGTTATAGTACAGTCTAGAAATGAGCATGTAAGCTTACTTCTCCTCTGAGTTAATCCTGTTCAGAGGCTCCAGGAAGCCAGTCACAGACACATTCCCAGAGGGGTTCCTATTAATACCTGTACTTTTGTGGGGACTCTAGGTCTGATTAGCCCTTAGCTCAAATATGACCGTCTAATGTTATACAGGTGTTGTGTGTGTGCATGTGTGGTTTCAGCCATCTTACTAATAGAGAAAGAGAAGATTCAGAATGCCTGAAATCCATATGAATTTATATGGTATATTTTTTACATCTACTTCCTTACTTGAGCCCCATAAAATCATTGTGAGGAAGGCAGAGTTGATACACACATTTTTTTTCTCATTTTGAGGAAATAAAAATAGAGATTGAGGTGTCTGTCGTGTGACTTTAAGTGGGTTACATTTTCTGAACTCGGTGTTTTGCTCTTTCTTTGTTTAACCTATAAAATACCAGTTTATCCCCATAGCAACAGTATTTCATAACTAACTTGCCCCATAAATCATAAATCAAGAAAAAGATCTGGACCTAGATCTTCATTCTCTGGCCTCATCGCACAAACTTTTGGATAGCATTGTCAAAGAGGGCAACAATGTTGTTGAGGACTCACAAATTTTAATCTGTGTGCCTGGGATAATAGATCCCACAAACACTCTACACTGTGATGCATTTGAAAAGCCAGGGCAGTTTGTTTAGATTGGCTCCTCCTCCATGTGGTCATATGTTCGGGTTCTGCTGTCCTGACTGAAGACGTTCCCAGAAGGCCATGTGCTGAGGGTCTCAGAGCCATGGTGTGATGAGAGCGCCGGGCCGTGGCATCAGCCTCTCTATAGAATGGTCCAGCTGTGCCTCAGCAGATAATGTTAGCCTGCCAGGGTTTTCAGGTGCTCACATCTGGATCCAAAAGGCTTTAAGTTTGGTCTATCTCCCCCCTCTCTTTGACAGTAAATGAAACAGAACCTTCTTTGAAATACCTATTAGACGTACAACTTCCACAGGATAGCAGCCAGCCGAGCTGTGAATTGGAATGCTTCACCCTAGTCCAAGGTATCAGGTGACCTTGGGAAAGTCATGTGACCCTGTGAACACCAGCCTCCACACTTTCAAAGCTAACACAGCCAATTAACTTATCTCCAAGTCTTAGAGTGTTAACAGGTCTTGACAAACATCTGGAGACCCCGCTCAACTGTGTCCAGACAGGAGTCATGACACTGGCCATGTTGTTTTGGTAGGCTGACGCAGCCATGGGGCACAAGATTCTGAAGTTAAGGGAATATTCTAAGTGATTCTGCCAGGGGTGGTCTGTGTCAATGGTGCCAGAAATATGGCAGGGCAGGGGACCCTTCAAACCCAGACCGTGTAGATATTTGTTTTTCTCGAGGGAACCGGACGCAAACAGTGGGTAGTTAGTTATGCATGTACAATCTCCCTCTCTCTCATCTAAACCTTCTTTGCCAGGCCAGCTTTATGTGCAGATAATGACAATGGTTCCAAATTTGAATTCCCACCTCCATTATTCCATCCTTCGTGTCTGCCTATTAAAAGCCATCTATAGTTTTCCTAAAATCTTCAAACCTCCACCAACCAACTGCTGGCTATTAGCTGTCTGTAGGATGAACTCCAAACTCACCAAGTCCCCAAGTTCTCCTCTTTCATGATCATCCACACCAACTTTCTGCCCCGTGAGCAAGTGTGGTGCTCTTCCTCACAGCAGCTCTCCTCTCCCGTTCCCTTTCCAGCACAATCCCCTCCTGCTCTCCTTCTGCACCTGCCAGGGAAATTCTGTTCAGTTTTGAAGTCCAGGAATTGAATCACCTTCTTGAGAATGGTCTTTTTGACCATCCCTCGTGCTTTGAGCAGGTTATTATTCCTTCAGCTGTAGCCCAGCACTGTGACGCTGCGGGCATTCCTCTCGTCTGACTTCCTGGTGTGCTCTCTCTGCATCCTCGCTCACATCCGGTGGCACCTGGGGGTGACTCACAGTGCTGCACTTCTGTGTTCTCCGCAAGGCTCTACACAGAGTCGGAACTCCCTTTGGGTGTTCTGTAGTCTTTACTCACAGAAGGCCTGACTGGATAAACAAGAAATCTAGTGTGCCTGGGCTAATTAACTTCTGACATTCGCCTCTGTTTACAAAATAGAAGAATTAAAAACAGGATGCCCCGCATCCCAGGATGTTATAAGAAACATTTTTAAATGAATAGTTGTTGACTAAGAAATAAGATTCACAGGTGCACCTGCCGGTTTAGATTAAGAAAACTTCCTTTAAATAATCCGGCAGGCTTTCTTCCTTCTGTGAAGGGTTTCCTGACAGACATCCTCAAAAAAGATTTCTCATTAATAAATTTAATGAATGGTACCAAGAATTGGGGCCTTCATGGACACTGTTTTATCTGTTTTTCACAGGCACCTTATATAAGAGTCACTATTAATCTTGTTTTATAGATGAGGACATTGAATTTAAGAGATGACATACTTTAGCAAAATTGTCAAGTGGTGTGAAGCCCAAATGTGTACACTCTCATTACATTACCCTGCTTTGCTGGGAAGGCCTAGTATCCCAGGGCTTTTTAGCTGTTGCCTGCAAGCCAATAGTCTGAGGAGACTAAATTCTTGAGAGGGGGCTGTCTTGTTGTATCCTCAGTGTCTGGTACATAGTAGATGTTTTCTGAAAGCTAAATGAATGTAGTCTGGAAGGAGAGGAATAAAACATAGACTGTGATATGTCCTAGGTTGGGTCATGATGGCCAATGATAATAAGCTGTATCATCCATGAAAGAAGCAAAGAACAGAGGAGCCCTTTAGCTGCTCTCAGAGACTGAGTGGAGAAAGTTTGCTGTATCCTTACTGTAGCAAAACGACACCTCTCCTCAGCATCCACTAAAGTATCAATGGCCAGTACAAGCCTCTCATCAAAAACCAGTAGAGCAGGCACAGCATAGGGTTAGATCACTTGCTGGTTGCAATCACCTGCATCTGCTTTGATCACTTTAAGAAGAACGGAATTTACTGGGGACCTATGAAAGCCCAAGGCATTTCTACACAACCAGACTTTGAAATCATGCAACTCCTGGTGGACAAGGTGGTGGGGATATAGAACAAGAGCCTAGGAAAATGGCAGTCAAGACTCCTACTTAACAGCCTGCTGAATGAGATGGGCCAAACACTGAGGATGCCTAGAATAAGGAAGGTCAGAGTATGAGGTATGTACAATCCACAGGGACAGGCAAGAAAAGGGTCAGAAATACCACTTGTTTAGGGATTTACGAAACTGAGCTGTTACTAAGCTGGTTTGGCCTGGAGAAGCACAAGGCATATACTTTTAAAAGAAAAATTTGGGTCTCTAAAAGTACAGAAAATGCTAATTTAAATCTACTGATAGCTTCCAGAAACAGCATGTTTTCTCTGCAGTGCCTAGGAACACAATCACTATTGAGAAGGAGTTCAATGTCTCCTGGAGAAGGAGAGGTATTTCCAGTCACTGATCAGTTATTTTGTTCAACATTTACTAAGAACTATAGCAAGTTTGCATTGTGTTTGACATACACATAGAAAACGAGAGAGATGGGGGAGAAGAAGAAAGGGAGGAGGAAGAGGAGAAGGAGAAAGAGATTATAATTGTTATTTGGTTCCAAGTAAGGACATAAAATTCCTCTGTCCAAATTATTGTCTCTTAGAAAAAAAAAAACAAACCCCAAAACTCCAAGAGCTTCAGAACTGTCCTGAAATCTAACTTCTAGTTTGTACATGGCTCTCCCTCCAGGTTCATATTGCTCCTTGGAGTGTGCAGATGAATCTTGCCTTGTCAGTGGGAGATTTACTTCAGCCTGGTTTTAGGGACAGCCTGCAGTGGGGCGTGAGGGAGGAGGTACTGACACAGCAGAAGGACCCGTGTGATTCCTTTATGTACAATTCATGTGTTTCACACTAATGCTTGAGACAGGCGCTGAACTCCAAGGGCAGGAAGCATACACTAAGGGCAGTGAGAATGGAGAGCTGGCCTCCTTCAAATCCTAGCTCTATTTATGCTTGAGGTTCTTAGACTCTAGTCAAGGGCCTTGAGGTCCCTGCTGCCACAGCTATCTGTGTTAACTGGAGCTATCGGTTGTTCTGAGCTTCATAAAGCATGGATGAGAGAATGCATGGGAAAAGATTCTTTTCTTTCTGCAAATGAGAGTCAGTGGGACTTTGATTTCACTTCGTGGAAGGAAGCTGGCACTTAACTCAGGGCTATGTTTCATGTTAGTCAGCTTTATGTCCTCAAATTCTGGCCTGCTGCCTAGGTTACTCGAGCTCAGCAAATGTTTATTGATGAAGAAATGGCCGAGGGTTGTAATCTTTGCCTGGAATTTCTTTGATATCTGATTCCAAGAATTGGAAATTACATCTGAAGTCATCTGTTCCATGCCTCCTCATCTAGCCTTACAAGAGAGGCCCTTTGGTGTGGAGAGACTGTTGCTCCAATAATCAGGTTAGAGGGCCTCACTGTTGATCAATAGAGGCAACAGCACCAACGGGTTAGAAGGCAGAGCAAACCTGGTCCATCTTCAGGGAAGGCAAGTTACTTTCAACACAGGCCCTTGTAAGGTCCAACACCTCTAAAATAATTTTACTGTCTGTATCTTCCTGTTGGGTTATGGGAAATTCCTCTTTAACCAACACTGTTCTTCTCAAAAAAATATTTGTGTAAAACCCACAGGTTCCTAAATCAGTCATTTGCATTTTTATGGAAATCTCTAGGATGCTTACTTGGGCATATTCCAAACAGATTAGAGCCATAACTCACAGATGAGGGAGTTTCTGTGTGAGTGGGATGCCCTGAGATGTGGCCATCCCATCCCGGGTTCCTGGATGGCAGGTCTAGTTGGATCTCAGCCAGAGAGGCCTCATTGGCTGCCTGTAACTTTTCCCATGTTGTCAGTCACACTCATGTTTTCTTCCTGAATAGACTGGTCAAGCAGAGAAGACATCATTGGCTCAATAGAGTTTTTGCACACAATTGAGACACTTTCGGTGATATGCTAGAGTCTTTGTGGTTGTGAAGATCCCTATAGCCCAGTATCTTAGACACATTTGTAAAATGAGGGTAGAAACAGCTTACTTCTCATCCTGTGATCCAGAATGTTTGTTCCCTTGGCAAACATTACACTGATATCACATATATTGTTTGGAGGGTATTTGAAGAATAATTCAAATATATCATTTTAAGCTCCAACTTCTTCCCATGTCAAGCATTCTACTTGGGCTATCATCTCTGTTCTTTAGGATTTCTGGAGCTCTGTTCACTCTTTAAAAGGGACTAATTTTAAATGAGAGCACAAGCCTCCTCTTCTAACCCATAATAATGCCAGGTCACCTGCATCGTTCTGTATTCTACCAATTAATATCTGCTATATCGTCAGCAAACCTAGAGGAGTCTCAATGCTACCAGAGTCTTGTTGAAGGCCGATGGAGGGGCTGGAAGAAGAGCTTGAAGCCTGGCCAGGTGCCTAGCTTGTGGGTTACAGTCATCATAGTGGTTTTGTCTCCTAGGAGAATTGTAAGGCACAAGAACTAGATGTGTTTGATTAGAGAATATGATAGGAGCAGCTGAGAGAAGGAGAGAGATTGGCATCGCAAGTCATTTTGGGAGGGATGGGGCAGGTCCAAACATCCTGAAAACATCCCTGGGCGGGCCGGAACTCTAAGTCTACACACTGACGCTGTCTACGTGAGCCCCCGAACTCTCAGCATGGTGTATGATTGACTCCTTGGAATGTGACCAGATCTTGTCTTCTCCACTCATTCTCAAAAGATAAGACAGGGGAAGCAACGATGGCGGGTGGGTGGGTGTTGACATAATGCCTTCCCAGTATGGTCAGAGGGGCTAGTAGAATCGTTAGGGGATGTTATTTTTATGCAGGAAATACGTTGCATTATCTCAGAACCATCTGGTGGCAGTACGAATGAGAAGGGAAAGGAGGCTGCGTGCACTGGTCACGTAGCCTTCTCTTGCTGTTTGCAAACACCAACAATCAGGCTATTTCCTGCCTGAAGGTCAGGGAATAGCTTAGTCTCAGGAAAGAATGGATCTTCAAGGAATGAGAGCAAGAACCTGCAAAGGCTGGAGGGGGGTCCTCTGACGAGAAAACTTGGAAACTCTGAAATGTGTGAAGCTCCTTGGAACATGGAACAGTGAAAGTGTGCATGATCTTCCATTTGGGTCTTTCCACATGAGGCAGATCGGGATTCAGCGGAGCGGAGGCTAAGAGTCAGGGTCAGATGACATCAGCGGTTCCTGTGGCTCTTTCTAAATCCACGCTGATGATGGAGGGGTTGGATTTGCCCTCAATTTTAAGGGTGTTGTGATCTTCCACGCAAAATCAAGATCTGTGGCTGCTCCTGAAGCAAGCAAGGATGGGCCATCTGGGTTGATGCGCTCACATAGGAACATCTGGCTGCAGCCGAGCAGCCGCTGTCTCCAGAAGCAACCACATCTGCTGTCCCACATTCCTCACTGACCACTTCACTCTGCCTCTGTCAGCCTCATGTTTGCAGCTGCTGCTCCAGAACATAGCAGCAAAGGAAGCTGGATGGCACGCACGTGTCCCAAACGCAACTTTAGCCCAGAACACTCCTGCAGAGTGCTGGCGGCACGTAGGCCTTTAATACATATTTGTTTAATAACAGGGAGGGAGAGAACACAACTCTGTCAAAGCAGAGCAGATCTGTGTTTAAACTCAAGCTGTTTGATCTTGAGGGAACTTATTGAATTGTCTAAGCCTCTGTTTTCCTCATTCGTGAAACCAGGATAAAAACACTCATCCTCCAGGGCAGTCTCAGAGAATAACATAATCCATAGACCCCCAATGCGTATATATTGAACCCCTGAAAGCATGTTTATTCAAAGGGCTGTTTTCTATGGACCTCTAACTGGAATAAAGTAAATATTCATTTTATTTTAATCAAGTAAACAAGAGAATTGAGTTGAACTAGAAAGGAACACTGTGGTAGAAAAAGGCAGTTGTCTCACAGTAAGGGCTCAGTGGGCAGAGAACCTGGGGTTCCCCCTCAGGGCAGCAGCAGAGTTTACAGGAACAGAGAGGAAGCTGTTGGGGAACCTGTAGGTTAGGCAGACTCTAGAGACAAACACCTTTAGCATGTATTAAGTACTTTGTTAGGCTCCCAAACATACCAGCAACCTCAATTTTCTTCATCACAAAAGGAAGATGTTGATACCTATGGTGTGGAGTTCCATCCAACAGTACAAATCAAATATTCAAATGCAGCATACTGGCCACATTGGTCAGAATAAAGGATCCAAAGCAGGTGGGGTGTGCATTTATTTGCTAAGGCAAGGAAAACGTTGAAGACTGCTGTCCTGAGCACAGGACTCTTCATTCTGTCATCTCACTGTGCTGCTGGAACAGGAGTCCATGGTGTGTGGTACCCAAAGTACTCTCAGTGTCCCAGTATCTGTCAGTATTAGGTACTGATGGGCCATCTCCATGCTTTTCTTTAAGAATTCCCCTTTCTCAACCAAAGAGAGTTGCCTATCCCAAGGTGATACATAACCACTATGTATAGAGGCAAGTGTATACATAGCTACCACGACTAACAAAGAGCAGAGAGATTAATTAGGGACAATCTAAAGGGCCATCCCAAGTGCATAGATCTTTGCAGGACAAGCTGAAACATCTCTCACTACAGTTGACTTCTCTCTCTGCCCGTCCTGTTTCTTTCACCCCTTACAGTCATCCAAGACAGTACTTGCCAGGAGTCCCTCAGGCGCAAGTCTTCCTCTCAGAGCCTGTATCTAGGGAACTTGAGCAAGGGTCCTTCAAGCAATTTCTACGTTAGCCTTTCTGAGCTCAAAATGTGTTTGGCTTGAATTACAAGGGATTGGCATCTATCATCAAAAGGTCAAATATTTCTTCCTGATAATTCTCTACTGAGGACCTTGAGTCTATAGTAGATTAAGGGAAATATTTTCCAAAAGGGCACAAAGCAAATGGCATACCTTATTCTGAGTGGGTGACAAAGGATCTGGAGCATGAAGCAGTTCACAGTCTGATCAGACATGCCTGTGAGAGCCTCCCTAGGAATCTGACTGGGAAATCCTGTCTCAAGTCTAGAGGACACATGTGTGAAGCCCTTGAGGTTCCTTCCCTACACAGCAGCAGGCAAGCCTATGGAGGTTCCTTCCCCACACAGCAGTGGGAAGGCCTATGGAGGCTTCTTTATGCTCCAGCAAGAGAAACAGGGCAGATGCTGCTTCTGTCACAGGAAGAGGAAACTGACAAAATTATTTGGGATAGGGATAGTAAGTACCATCTCTCAGTACCAGCACTTGAAGGCAGTTTCCTCTCTGACGTCAAATGTCTTCATGCCAGGCCTGGCGAGGGGAGCCCATCCTTTCTGTAGAGAGGTGGACATCTTAGCCATTGTAGGAAGATTCCAGTTGTCCTTTCAGAAGCAGGAAGGCATACTCAGCTCCTCTGAGTGCGGTTAAAGCCCCTTCAGAAAGCGATGAGGGAGGAAGGAGCTGCATCTGGCGTTTGCACATGCTGTCCCTAGAGACATAAAGTCCTATGAGTCGGCAGCCTGATTCACAGTTAAAAAGTGCAGAATCTGGAAGCTAAATTTGTCCTTCACAAAAACTCCCACAGGAGGGGAAGGAGAACCCTGTAGCCTGAATTCAGGGGAAGCCTCACCATGACTGTGGACTGGGAGTCTGAAGATGAGAGGTTCCAGCCTGAAGGTCTGTGTTGCCATGTTTCTAGAGATTCTTAAATGTCCCAAGGCCTTGAAGAGGGGAGTTTTCCTCTGGTAGGAAAACTAAGGGCCCTGCATGAAGTATTTCACAGTTTGAATTTCTATTCTCTCCTTTGTGAGGTCCCCATCTGTGAGGACTTGGTGAGAGCTCACACCTGGTGCCTTCAGAGCAGAGCTCACCACCCTTCGGCACACCATGCCCTCAAGTGACTTGTCCTCATTCTCCAGGCTGACTGACTGGCTTCAAGAGGACGGGAAAGGAGTCTAGCAGTTTTGAGTGCCCTGCAACACAAAGTCATTGAGGCTTGGAGCTGTTACTGGGAACAGACTGGACCATGCTGTGTGTAAGTCTGAATTACTATCACTGCCAGAAAAGATGCCCTCTCCCTTCAGGTAGTCCACATGAGCTTCCATTGATTCCCACGGGTATCCAGTTCACCCTAGAAGGAACTAGTGGAGCTGGTTTATCTCTTTTGTCTGCCTTTATTATAGTCAATTGTGGCTCACTGAATGGGTACCGTGTGCTGTCCATATACATGGGAGCGTATACTCCCCATGCTCCATAATGACCGAGGCAGCTCCATTACATGTGATGAAAGTTTCGTGGAATGGGGATGCCGGGTGAATGCACTCTGGTAACCCTGACACTTGGTGGAGAGGCAGGAGTTTGAGTCCACCCTAGACTTCATTGGGACAAACACACACACACACACACACACACACACA
>LOEQ01000630.1:334847-349305 GCA_001685075.1 Bramus lutescens | reverse complement strand
CACACACGCAGGGATGGGTGAAGAAGCAAGATGGTAGCCGAAGTGTCTAGGAGATGCTTAGTGTTCAAGTAAACAAGAGTAGCCACAGGGCACACTAGAGGGTCCTGCCTCACTAACTCCGTGCCAAGGTTGGCATTCTGCTGCAAAATTCCCTACTTGCCTTCCTGTGTCTCTGAGCTAGAGTTTCTCCATGTCAAAGAAAACAAACAGATTCTTAGCCCTCAATGTTTTCTTTGATTTGGGGGGTCACCTCCTGAATTAATCCTTTCAGTCAACAAATGCCTTTAGGGTGGCCTCAGGATTACTGGGGAAAAAAACCCAGCCTTACTCCTGAAGGTGGATTTCTTCCTCAGGATTTCCCAGAAGCTTCCCTGGGGATTTCCCTCCAGACTTGTTCTCCTTCTGTGGAACAGGCCAGGGCCTGCCAGGCTTCTTTTTCTCTAGAAAGATCTTTGAAAAGTGGTGATTGCCTTTCTTTCTTGCGTTCCCCCTTCTCTCACCCCTCCTTCCCTTTCTCCTCCTCTCACCCCCTCCCTTGTTATTTCCTCTCTTGTTCCCCTCCCCACCCCTTCTTCTTTCCTTTTCTTCTCCTTTCTGAAACAAAACAACAACAGCAACTGCAAAAGTCCTTCCCAGACCGAAGGCTGAAACAGGAGGATTGTGGGTTCAGAGCCACCTTGAACAAAGACACAGCAAGTTCTCATCTCAAATACAAAACAAAGCCCTGGTTTTACCACTCCAATATCTATATGTTTGGGCACATCGTTCCATATCTCCAGGCCTCTGATTCTATCCCTTAAAATGTTTGAAGTGCCTTTTAGCTTCCCTTTCAACGTAAGATCAAAGTTAATGCTAGATACCATCACCAGCAGATGAGACCTTAGCTGCCAGAGTCAGTCACCACACAGCATGAAGCCCATCTTTCCCACTTCAGCATCTTCTTAGGCCAGAAAAATCACTCTGCCACCCTGGATTTCCAGCATGGTAAAAAGGTTTTGAGGCACTGAGTCTGTGCACCCCACTGTGTGTTTGCTTTAGCTCTAAACCATCTGCAGTTGCTGACTTGGCTAATGGACAAAATCACCCTGCAAGAAGACTCCGTAAGCCTTTGCCCACTTCTCTGGTTCTTACTTGCTCGTTTCTTTTAAATGATCTTTTTTAGATTTATCTATTTTATTTTACGTATATGAGTGTTTAGCCTGCATTGGGTACGTATGCCATGCGCATGCCTAGTGCCTGTGGAGGTCAGAAGTAGGGTGAGAGGCCCTGCAGCTGGAGTTACAGGTGGTTGTGAGCCACCATGTGGGTGCTGGGAACCAAATCCTAGATCTTCTGCATGAACAGCAAGTGCTCTCAGTTGCAGAGCCATCTCTCCAGTCCCCTTGTTTGCTCACTGTATAAACTTAACTCTGTCACTCCCAACTAGAGCTCAATCATAAATACAATACAAGCTTCTTGATCTTCAATCTTTAAAAATATATTGCAAAGGTTGTGGCTAAGAAGATGATATTAAGACAAACGTACTAAATCTTCGTATGCTAGAAGAAGGGGAATTTCTTAAAGTACTCATACGGGTGTTGTCTGTTCCAACTAAACAAAGTCTGAATCTCTGCAGATAGACCCAATAGGATGTGCTTGTTTCAAAGTTCCCCTGATTATTCTAACTATGGGTCAGGGCAGAGCATCCCTCTGCTACATCCTGAGCCCGTGATCCGGGCCTGACTAATGCACCATGAAGGGATCCAGGTAAGGGCTGATGATGACGATGACCCGGAAGCCTTCTCATTCATCTCTGCTTCCCTAAGTCCCAGCTGGCTTATGTGCCTCAAAAATCCAAACGCACTATTTTTAGCCTGTGCCTGATCGAGGCAGTCTAGTGACCCTATCAGACAAAGAGCCCCAGCAATGACTCTCTTCATGACCAAATGCTTAGGTATATTCTCTAGGCTTCGGCCCGGCATAATAGCATGAGATTAGCATTTCTGAAGCCCAGAGTTTTGGAAAATGACAAACTGTCACTTTTCAGTCTGCTCAAATAATACTCTATCTCTACAAAGAATATTTTATTTCAAAAAGCTCCTCATATATATGCTTTGTGAACCCTCTGAGGTGCATTTTATATATATTTGGGACTCAGTGTGAATTGATGAATCTTAATGTTTTTCCCTCCATTCATTACCTAGGTCAGTTTAGATTCGTGAACTATTGACTCAGTTGTCCCTTTAATAAATGGTTGATGGATACCAAGTCTGTGCCAAGCCCTCACCCAGAGAAGTTCTAACTTGTAATAAAACCCTGGGGGTAGCTGGGCCCAAAGGCTCACTTTGTTCGCTCTCAGTCCTCAGCATCCGAGCCCCCTCTCTCCGCTGCTATGAGGAGGGGTCTCTTCCTTCCCTTTTCAGGTGGCCAGCTCCACCTAATACCGAGCCTGTCTCTGCAGCTGCAGCTTGGCATCACTTTATGCAGTGAGAGATTTGTCCAGACAACCTTTTTGTCGAAACTGATAAATGAATGTGGAGCCCAAGCCTGCCTCTTAGTTGCTTCAGGAAAGGTCTATTGCACAGCAGCCAATGGTCATAGCCAACTTATGTTCTCCAAAACATTGCTCAGAGCCCTGGAAACCTGATTCAACACAGCCTACGTGCTGTGTGGCAGGTCCTTGGACTGAGAGTTTCTATAGTACACAAAACCCAATGAAATATCTGTTGTGAAAAGGTGAAGTAATTGGCCTTTCTCCTTTTTCCTTCCTGCTCATTCTAATATTTTTCCAATTTTAAATATTCTGTGATTGTGTGCTGCCAACATTCCCTTTGCGTATTGAGGAAGTGCCTTACTATGGAGCCTATTATTTGACGGATGGCTAAATGTCCAGCCTTCTATAGTTGCTCTGAGGTGCCTGAAGGTGGGACTGGTAGTCTCTCTTGCAGCTTTGGAAGCTGAGATGCTGAACCATTCATTAAGTAAAGTGCCCACATTCCCACAGATACCAAGTGACCCAGTTGTGACTCAAAACGGTCAGCCTGATGCCCAGAGAGCTTTCGGCAGCTCAAGTCAGTCAGCCAGCTGCAGCGTGGCTTCGGTCTACCTCACTGATAAAGACCAATGTTCATTATTGTGGATTCAGGTCGACCCATGGCCTGGCATCCTCAGAACTGTCACAGCCACTGGTTGTCACTAAGGGTCAGCTGACAAATGGAAGACTGGTTGACGCAAGCCACACAGTAGGATGGGTGCAATGGTATTAACTGTAACCTAAACAAACAGCTTGAAAGTTTTATAGTGTGTATTTAAAAAGATCTCCATTTTTAAAAAATATAAATCTCTACCTTCTCTGGGAAGAAAGAACAGTTCACTAATATTCTGCCTCCTCCACCTCCTTGTTATTCTTCTGTGCTCCAGGCCATGGCTCCTGGGGTCACATAGTTGAATGTGGGGTTCTTGGAATTGTAGGTAATGGTAAAATGGTTTCAAACATGCTATGAGCAAACATTAACTCAAAATCAGGCATATAATGAATTTGAGGTGTTTCTGGCAACACCCCTGCCACGCTGCAGTGTGTGACTTCACTGTAGGATTCTAAGCACACATGACATGTGCGCTTTGTCCCATGCACACCACATGGTGTTAATGATGACTGCCCTAAACTCCTCAGCACAGACTCAAGACTTTCGCACATTTTGAATTGTACTGTTTTGAGCCCAGATCCAAAGTTCTCTGCTCCTCTAGAATCCCAGTGATTTAACTAAGGATCACAAAGACTTAATGTTTTGCTACCATCGTCCTTCAACATGGACGCATTAAGCTAGTATTTCTTTGATTATTTTAGAATGTTTAGTTTGGAAAAAATAGCTGTTTGGGTTGCTAACTTGAGTTTCCTGGAAATCCCTTCAATCAGTGTTTTTTTTTTTCTTTTTTGCCTTGGAATTAGGACAGAATTACCAATAATTCCCGGCATGACCCTAACCAGACTTCTGCTATTTTCTTTAACATACTTACGTAAAGTGGTATTCTCAGCATTTATTAAATTATAAAATCAGAATATCTATCAACTGTGAAAAGCACTGGAGATTCTCTGTGTCCTTCAGTATCAAATATTTAGTCAAAATTTAACCCTTTATATAAAAATAAACAAGTGCTTCTATTTTGGTATATAAACTTGCTTCCAGTTTTGATAAATTATATATAGTGAAGAATCATTTGATAGTTTTCCACAGGCTATTGTCACAAAATACTTGATCTGTGTACTTACATACCTATATATACACATATGCATATATGTATGCATGCTATTAGGTACCTGCATAGACACTGCATATTATATACCTATATAGTTGATGTTACGAGAATAAGGGATTTAAAATGCCTTTCTCTAAACACGGAGACCCCTTCAGGTCCTCAGACTGTCTGTACCCCTCCTCCTACAGGTCTTTGTACATATGTGCTATTCTCGGACCATTCACCCTGGCCTTCCTTCACATGGTCAACGTCTGCCCCAACTGCCCATTTAAACCACAGAAAGCTGCTAAAAGGTGCTTCCATTGGGAATAGGCATTCACTGATGACATCACCAACCCCATTGGCAGACCACGACCACACACACAGACTCCTGTCTTACAGATGAAATATTACAGGAGTCTCCCAAATCACCAGCCTGCTTTGCGTTGTAAGCGTTTGAAATGGGAGCCCCGTCAAGAAATGTTATTTGTCAAATGAAGCAGTGCCAGCGCGAGAAGGCAGCCATCCTCCCCCAGAGGACGTTTGGCCGCTGGCGAGAGAGGGGGCAGGTACACAGGTCGCACAAGCTTTGAGGCTGGGCTGCTGCTCTCATTTTCCAGTACGGTGGGGAGTGAGCAGCAGTGCTGACAGCCAAGCTGGGCCTCCCACTCCAGCTCAAGTCCCTATTGCTGTTCAACATCATCAGTGATTTTACTTCTCTGTTTTTCAGTTTCCTCGCATATTCTTCAAAATCTTCAGTCCCTGGAACACTCAAAGAAGAGCTAGCTTCTCTGACATTGTCCTTTTGATCCTCAGAGGGGAGGTTTCCGCCAAGTTTACCTCAGGACATTGGCTGAGAACCCTCAGCCCTACCCACACTGGGCCTCAGTCCGTGTCAGGACGATGTGAGGCCATGAATCTCAAGTAACCATCTACCACAGACTCTGAATTACTGTTTGAGAAGTCCCTTCCTTCCTTCTGGGCACACTGCATAGCTTACAGGCAACCGTGGCTCTCTTAGAATCACGTTTTCTAGTCAGTCTCTGATTTGGGGGCAGTATACTGTTCTAAGTAATTCCCTCATTTTGACCCATTTAACACTCACCAGTGCCCAGTGGCGCAAATGCTAGAATGATTACAGTTGTTTGTTCGTTCGTTATCAGAGATAACTGAGATTTACAGAAATTCAGTCATCTGTCCAAAGTCCCACAGTAATGGCTTCATGGTATGCTCTCTGTGACTCCCCCAGTGTTCTCTCTCAAGGAATCACAGGCAAAGAAAAGAGCTTTGGCTTTGAAAGGAGAAAACGTTCTAGATCTTCATTCATGGCGTGATGTTGGCCAACTTGGTTCTCACTTCTCTACAACGTGGACAGTCTGTTCCATCGGGATAAGAGCCAAGTGAAGTGACGGATTTAAAACCCCTGTCCATACTGGGCTTACCGCAAGCCCTTCCCTCTCTCCTTATGCCAGCCTCTATTCAAGACAGTTGGCCTTAAGTAATTTCTCTTCCTTTTATTGAAGTAATCTTTGGGTTTTCTTACCCACAGCCTGGGCAGGGGAAAGAGCACTGGCTTTTGGCCAGTTCTTCTCAAAAAAAAAAAAATGATTGATATTGCGCCCACACAAACCTGGAAACACCCAGAGGGATAGCTGCATCGGCTCTGACCCAGCAGAGATTTCCCCTGAATTCTACAGAGTTTCAACAGAGCCGAGGTTCTTCAAGAGTGGGACAAGCTTCTGGAAACAGATGCTAGTGTGAGGGAGGCCAGCTCCACTCACCGAAAGGAGAGCCCCATCTTGGAGAACAAACTTAGCCCCTGCCTCCAGGATGCCACGTAAGAACTCCCACCCTGCAACTTGGCATCGCCCAGTGTGTCAGACTTCAAATAAAGAACTTCTCTGGTATCTACTGTCCCTTTGATCCTCAGAGGCATTTTCAAAAAGAGAAGTTGCTGACAAATTGACCTCAGAACATTGGCTGAGTGCTCTGAGCCCTGTCCTCATACTCAGTTCTCATCAGCAAGAGTCAATGGCTTCTCTCTTCCGTGTGATTGAGAAAATGCACTGTAATAACACATGTAGAACACCTAGGACGAGGACCAGCCTTCATGAGGACACAACCCTCCTTCTTGCATCCTAGTCATGATGGTAGTGGCCCTACTAGTCTAGGGACCGACAGAGAGAGAGAGAGAGACAGAGGGAGAGACAGAGAGACAGAGAGAGAGACCGAGAGAGAGAGGAAGAGAGAAAGAAAGAGAGAGGGAGAGAGAGAGGAAGAGAGAGAGAGAGAGAGAGAGAGAGAGAGAGAGAGAGANCTCTGTGACTCCCCCAGTGTTCTCTCTCAAGGAATCACAGGCAAAGAAAAGAGCCTTGGCTTTGAAAGGAGAAAACGTTCTAGCTCTTCATTCATGGCGTGATATTGGCCAACTTGGTTCTCACTTCTCTACAACGTGGACAGTCTGTTCCATCAGGATAAGAGCCAAGTGAAGTGACGGATTTAAAACCCCTGTCCATACTGGGCTTACCGCAAGCCCTTCCCTCTCTCCTTATGCCAGCCTCTATTCAAGACAGTTGGCCTTAAGTAATTTCTCTTCCTTTTATTGAAGTAATCTTTGGGTTTTCTTACCCACAGCCTGGGCAGGGGAAAGAGCACTGGCTTTTGGCCAGTTCTTCTCAAAAAAAAAAAAATGATTGATATTGCGCCCACACAAACCTGGAAACACCCAGAGGGATAGCTGCATCGGCTCTGACCCAGCAGAGATTTCCCCTGAATTCTACAGAGTTTCAACAGAGCCGAGGTTCTTCAAGAGTGGGACAAGCTTCTGGAAACAGATGCTAGTGTGAGGGAGGCCAGCTCCACTCACCGAAAGGAGAGCCCCATCTTGGAGAACAAACTTAGCCCCTGCCTCCAGGATGCCACGTAAGAACTCCCACCCTGCAACTTGGCATCGCCCAGTGTGTCAGACTTCAAATAAAGAACTTCTCTGGTATCTACTGTCCCTTTGATCCTCAGAGGCATTTTCAAAAAGAGAAGTTGCTGACAAATTGACCTCAGAACATTGGCTGAGTGCTCTGAGCCCTGTCCTCATACTCAGTTCTCATCAGCAAGAGTCAATGGCTTCTCTCTTCCGTGTGATTGAGAAAATGCACTGTAATAACACATGTAGAACACCTAGGACGAGGACCAGCCTTCATGAGGACACAACCCTCCTTCTTGCATCCTAGTCATGATGGTAGTGGCCCTACTAGTCTAGGGACCGACAGAGAGAGAGAGAGAGACAGAGGGAGAGACAGAGAGACAGAGAGAGAGACCGAGAGAGAGAGGAAGAGAGAAAGAAAGAGAGAGGGAGAGAGAGAGGAAGAGAGAGAGAGAGAGAGAGAGAGAGAGAGAGAGAGAGAGAGAGAGAACTGAAACAACTGCCTAGTGGCTCCCAGGCACATTGCTACCACACAAAGAGACCTCTTGGATCCATCAAGTCTGAACCTTTGTTCCTGTTGTGTGTACTGGAAGGGGACATGGAAGGGGATGAAGCCCCCCAGACGTGTGGACCACAGCTCAGTGGTAGTGCTTGCCTAGCATGTGTGAGGCTTCAGGGTCAAAGGCCAGTGCTGAAAAAAAAGTGCTCCCCAATTTTCTTCCTTGCCCCACTGGGTTTTCAGAGACCCTGGTAGCATCCCCCACATCCTCCTCCCGAAAGTCCCCTTTGGGCAAGGCACATGCAGATTCTTTTCCTTAGTGCTTTAGTTTGAGTACCCCGTTCTCCAGGCAGTGACTCCCTCTGAATCTGAGACATCACTGTCACAAGGGTGCCTGTGACCTACAGCTGTCTGGAACTCAGACATGGCACATGTAGTTATGTCCTAGGCTGGGTCAGCGTGGCCAGTCGCAGGAGGACTGTGTTCCTGGGCTGTGTGACTGAGGGGGCGGGAGCGCTGTTCCCATGGTAGCAGGTGTGCAGGGACAGTGGCACGAACAGCTTGTAGCGATCTGCGCTGGGGAGGGCAATAGCTGGGGGAAGCCTGGTTCATGGAACAGAGGACCCAGAAGGGGTTTGGGAGGGAAATAGAATTATTTTTCTGCATCAGATCATCTCAAGACCGTATTCAAGAGGTTGAGCACTTCTACTGTATCTTCTTGGTGACCTGGAGACCCTTATTTCATTCTCGTGGGTGCTGGGGCAAAGTAGAGAGTACATCTATTCATGTAAGTAGATACACTCAGTAAGGGAGCATGCACTTAATTCTCTCCTCTCACAAACAACGGATCTGGGTCTCCAGAAGATGCAACTATGTCCTAAAATTAGCCGTAAGAATTCAGTATTACTGACATCTTACGCACAATGCCATCCTACCTTCTCAGAGCCCCACCCGACAGAGGCTATTACCTTCTGCCTTGTCCACGCAAGGAAACTGAGGCTCAGGGAGAATTAGTGACTTGTCCATTACCACTGCAGGAAGGATGTGAACACAGGCTCTGTCATCGGTGCTCAGCCACCACCCACCCCTATCTGTAATCTATGACTTGAGCTGGCCGTTCTCAGCTAAACAGTTGCGGACCAGGCTTGCCTTCCGCATTTCTAGAGGTTTTTATGACTGAAAATGCCTTCTGACCAAATCCTACCACTTCCTCTCCTGACTTGCCACTACTTCACCCCTTCTTCTGCAACGACAGAGCTGCAGGATGTCCTTTTTGAGCCACAGAAGTGGCGCATGTGCAGTGAAGGCAGGAAGCATGAATTAGCGTGCTCGACCCTCCTCCAGGGACAACTGCCATGGCTTGATCTTGGGACTGGCGACCCTGCTGTCTGAGTGGTGCGTCTGCTGGGACACTTTGTACACGTTTTGGTGATGATCGCTTTCTGTCTGCTGGTGCCCACTTCCCATCCTTCCCACTGCTCATCCCCCACTTGACGTCCATAGTTCTCCCCACATTCTTTGTGGCCTTTCACAACCAAAGTCTGTTAGCCGTCATCTCCTACCTCCTGACACCCAATGCTGTTGGCCATGGTCATCTCATCACACCACATCCAGGCTCTGAGACTTCCTTCTCTCTTCCCTCCTCTCGAGATAAAAAGAAATGCTTTACTGTCCTTCAGGGCCAGTGCTACCACAGGTGATGACTCTGCCATTTGAATTGTGTTATTGAATGACCCACAACTTTTCTACCACTATAAACTTTAGGAGTAGGAGGATCTGAGCATGCACCCAAGAACTCTCATATGTGACATGAGGCGGATTGATTCCCCTTTAACTATACACGGAGAACCTGTTGAGTCCCAGACAGAGGAGCCTGGAATCCACTCAATGGCCTGTGAGGCAGGTAAGGGCTGGTCTCCCAGGCAACAGAGAATTTAGCCTTTCTGTCTTGAGACTTGCTCACAATGTATTGGAAAATTTGAATTAGCCATCCATGATCCCCCAAGGCACTGGGTGCTATTTTAAAAAATAGCTTTGTTAATTTGAGAAATTGAATTCTATTTTTGTATCAGCTTGTTTTTATAAGGTTCATAATTTTCATACATAATTGGGCAATTGTATTTCTTTTCAAATAAACCATCTATTCATTAGCATCATTAATTTTTAGTGCCTATATTTTCTTCTTCATACTGATTTATTTTACAAACCAAAATAAATTATTATAAGTTTGTTGAGAAGTCAATTATGCAAGGCTGAGAATAACTTATGTTTTATATACATGGCATGTTTTTACATTTATTGTGTCCTTTAATGTTTGTTGCTTATGGTGAATCCTGCTGAAAAGAATTAAATGGAGAAAAGTATTGATGATTTTTTCCATTGCAGTCTCTTTATTTAAAAAATAAACTTATTCTCCATGTGCATGTATATTCATACGTGTGTGTGCGTACATGCTACAACGTGTATGGAAAACAGAAGGCACCTTCTGGGAGCTGATTCATTCCCTTCCACCATGTCCATCCTGAGGGTCGAACTTGGATTTACCTGCTGAGACATCTCATCTACTCCTTTTACTTTTAGGTTTAGAAAAATATGTATTCTATGTCTTGTCATTCATTTCGGTCTTAGTGTTCTGTCAAGTTAAGTGTGAATAACACAGAATATATCAGAGAAGTTTCTCTGATAATTTCTTAACCCTATATTGATCAAATTCACCAAACCTTCCTTCCAAAAATGGTGCACACGTTAAAATCTATGTATGGAGAGCTCAGTCTATAAGCTTTTGATTCTATTTCATGTATCCAGTTTCTTAGCCTAAAATAACACCTCTTTTCTGAATACCATTGCATATAAAAATATTTATTATCTGGAATATTTTGTACTTTTTCTTTTAAGAATTCTTTAGCTGATTTCCAGATGTTTTTCCCTTATAAACTCTTCCTATTCTTTCTTACATGTTTTTCCTAGGCACAGTGTTTTATATTGTTCTTCCTCAGTGATAGTCCAGCATACAGAATTTTACATATTCAATTTTACTGATCTGCCCTGTTTTTTCATTTTCACACGGTAGTGCACCAACATCATGTAAATCACAATTCTTGCTTCTTGGTACTTGGTGCAGTCCCCAAGCTGCACCCCTTTCCCTGTGTCACCCAGCTATCCTCAGGTATCACTCACACGCCTGTCTCGTGTCTTTCCCATGCCCCAGGCTGTGCTAGGCAGTGGGGCTCAGCCAAGTTCACTTTTCAGCTCACCTTTCAAAATTAATCTGTCTTTCAGAGTCCTCTAGTTCCTCTAAGCCAGTGAGTAGTGTGAGTGTGTGTGTGTGTGTGTGTGTGTGCATGCGTGCCTGTGTGCATGCTAATAACATTTTTCTGGCAGCTTCCAGTGCTCATTTGGAGACTTCCTGAGTTTGGCAGCATGACTTCCATTTTAATTAGCTTCTTGGGAGGCGTTCACACAATTCATATGATACATAAGCCTGTACTGGAAGGGAGAATCCCAGCTCAGAGGAGCTTGGAACCTTGAGTACAGCTCCCTGGAAGTGTTTCTGAGAAGCCAGTTGGAAAGCTGCTGGAGAACCACTACTGGGATGAGGTCATCTTTTCTGCGGGCTGGAGGCTCAGTTTTTGCTGGAATTCAAAGCAATATGGAGCCAAGGAGTAGGGGGTGAGAGACAGCAATGTAAATTTCCTCTTTATCTATGGATGATATTGTTTACCATTATCTTCTTGTGTTAATTTTGAATTAAAATATTGTATGGAGCTATTGTCTTGATTACTAATTTTGGGGGTACTCCCTTGACTTTGGCATTTGATACTAGAGTACTTTGCTTTTCCTAGTATCTTCCTTATGTTGTTAAAAATGTCCTCCTTGTAGGTTGAGTTTTGTCTCCCCGCTTTAAAAATATGCCCATGCCCTAGATTGTAGAGTCTGTAAATGCTAGCTTTTTTCTTTTCTTTTTTTTTCTTCAGAAAAGCCTTGGGAGTTTTCCTTACATCAGTTTTCTACGTGTCCCTCAAAAGCCCCCCTTTCTAGTCATCTCTTTCAGTACTCTCCCCCTCCAGCCAGTCCCAACCTGATCTCTCTTATCCTCACCTGCCCCCCAGTCCACACAGAAGGTCCCTTCCCAGGGAGATCCATGCCCCTCTACCTCCCACTTGGGCAGTCCTTGTTACCTGGCCTCTCTGTGTCTGTGAATTGTAGCATGGTTAGCCTTTACTTTACAGTTAATATCCCCTTGTGAGTGAGTACATATCATGTTTGTCTTTCTGGGTCTGGGTTACCTCACTCAGGATGATTTTTTTTTGTCTAGTTCCATCCATTTGCCTGCAAATTTCCTGATGTCATTGTTTTTAACAGCTGAATAACACTCAATTGTGTAAATGTTCCACATTTTCTTTATTCATTCTTTGGTTGAAGGACATCAAGGTGGTTTCCAGTTTCTGGCTATTACAAATAAAGTGGCTATGAACATATGAACATAGTTGAACAACTGTCTTTGTCATATGATTTCACATACTTTGGGCATATACCCAGGAGTAATATGGTTGGGTCTTGAGGTATATTGTTACCCAATTTTCTGAGAAATCACCATATTGAGGCAGAAGAGGAAAAGTCACGGGCACACAGTGGGGAAGGGAAGGCTACAGGAAGACTTGCAGCCACAAAAGAAGGAATGTGGAGGGTGAGGAGTAAGAAAAGAATGAAGCTTCTATCTTCGGTCTGGAACCTTGGAAGGGAAAACATGGTCTACTAACACCTGGAGCTTGGGAGTCTGGTTTCCAGCATTAGGAGGAATCCGTTTCTGCTGCTGTAAGCCACGGATTTGCATGTTAGCAGGCTTTCGTTCACTTGATACAGACTCAGAGGCAGTGGTGCAATGTTGGATGCTCCAAAAGGTCAAAATGTACTTAAAGAAGAAACAAGAAGAAAAACAAAAAAAGGGTTTCTGATGGGCTCTCTCGTGTGTTAATTTACCAGCTATTTATAAAATACTTCATATGCTTTTCCTTCCACCTGTGATGAGCAGCGTGTGATGCACACCGAACACCACCTATATCCCTTGTTTTTGAAGGAGACATAGCAAATCCTCTTCCTTGTGACTTCCAAATATCCCGTGTCCCTCTAGCCAGATACTTTACTCACTGAGTTAAAATGCACGCTTTGCCTACTTTCTGCTTGTTCCACGATGGCAAACTAACCAAAGCTCCTTGAAGTCAAAGACAGGGTTCCTAAGTTAAGTTTCCAGGTTCTAACTATATATGTGTTAAAAGAATAAACTAACCTATTTTTTATAACAGAACCCAAATGATATTTTAAAAGAAATTATCAATAGCTTCCAATTTTTTTGAGGTGTGGAACACAGCTATGTTTATTCTAACTTCAAACATAAAACAAACAGAAATTCCCCCCCAAACCAAAATCAATCTAAAACAAACCCCCAAACCAAAGAGATACGGTGTGAACACTGGGCCTAAATCTGCGGCTTTGTGACCTGGCTCTATTTTAGCTTGCACTACAGGATTCTTCTAATCTGGAAAACTGGGCTCGGGTGGGTGTGTGGCAGACTTAGATGGACTGTTAGATGAAGACTCTAGTAGATAATAATAGGTATTATCTTTCTTATTAGACTACACAACCCAAATGATAAACTATCCATCTGTGTCCTTTTAAATATACTAGTAGAGAAAGGGGAAGACATGCAGAGTGGGAACCTCTTAACTTCAAGCGAAGTGGGTGCTGGAAGTTTTCTGTCCAAATGATGACCCTGCTGTTTCTGTCGTTGCTTTGAGAATATCTGTCCGTTCCATGCATATTATGGCAAGCCTTACAACAGTGTGCTCTCCTTCCCACACACTCATCCTTCTCCTTTAATGTATGCTATAGATTCCCAACCATATTGATTTTGTTCCCATTTAAAAAGCCAATGATCTTTTAAAGAGATTTCTTAAATGAGAAAAAAAAAAGTACACATTTAATGGCGTCACCACTACGCTTGGCTTTCTTCATTCCTTGATGGTTCCTGTTCCCGTCTGCTTTTTTCTTGCTTGCTTTCTTTAACAGTTCCTACAGTGTGGGTCCTTCAGACTTGTGTATTGTCAACTTTTCCTGGGTTTAAAAACTATTCAGTTTTGGAAAGTATTTTCTCTTACTTGACAGCCTTCCCCGCCTCCCCAGCACGTTAAAGACATTGTTCCATTGTCTTCCTGCTTCCATTCATTATTTCTGACAACAAAACTGTTCACATATTTATCTTTGCTGCTCTCTGAACACAAGACGTTCCTTCCTCTGGCTCTCTGGGTATGTCCCCCTTTATTGCTAGCTTCAAGCAACTTGATTATGATGCATGTTATGGATATTTCTCCAAATGTCTTGTGGTTTGGTTTCACCAAGTCTCTCCAATTTGTGGTTTTATGGTTTTCATCATGTTCAGAAAATTTCTGTCATTATTTTGACAGTATTCTAATGTATGGGCTATGTAATAGGAATGCATCGAGTCTTCCTGGCTCTATTCCTTGGACTTGAGGAAGGTTGTGAAGTAAAGCTGTCTTCAGAGTCAAGACTATGCTTTGCGAGACCTTGGAACACAATGGTCACAAAATGACTGGTTTGTTTGTTTTGTTTGTTTTTTAAACTTCTTTACTCTGGCATTCTATTTTGAATTTTGTTGGGAATATGGTAACTGGCATTGATGGTCAACTGGACGGGATCTAGAGTCATCTGGAAAGCAAGCCTCTGGCCTACCTGTAAGGCGTTATCTAGAATAAGCTAGCCTCTGGCCTGCCTGTGAGGGATGATCTAGATTAGGCTAGCCTCTGGCC
>LOEQ01000630.1:299024-329282 GCA_001685075.1 Bramus lutescens | reverse complement strand
GTGTGTGTGTGTGTGTGTGTGTACTGTCTCCTCCTCGGAAAACATCTCACATAGTAGACCTGTACCCCTATGCCACTCCCTCCTTTTCTGTTATATTGGAGAAAAATGACTTCTCTAAAAATGTATGTAATATTTAAATTACTTCTTTGAGAATTTCATCCTCTGTATTGGTAAGCATTGCAACTTGGATAGAAAGGAATCCTGGCAGTTAGGAGCCAATAATACCATAAAGTCAACTTTGTCAGCTTACAGCCCTGCTCCACCGATAGGTTTCCCCAGTGCAAATGTAACAACTCTGATCTGGCAGGGGAGGGTTTCCCAAATTTATTATAGCTCTGTTCCATTCTGACTAGGTGAAAGCTGTGGCAGCTGGGCTCTGTTCTGGCAGAAATGTCACATAGCACAACAAACCTCAATCAAGAGATTTATTGGGAAGGAAAAATCCAGGAGGGTGACTGCCTCTAGAGTGAGAAGCAAAAGCAAACTGAACACAGCAGAGAACTTGGGTGTGCAGGTGGGGAGGAGCTTTCCAGGGTGGTTTGGGATTGGTAGATTTTTGTGGTCTGATTCTGGGGCAAACTCAGGGATTGGTAGGATTTTGTGCCCAGGGATTGGTGGGATTTTGAGTGCAGGGACCTCAGGGACTGGTGGGATTCTGTAACCTGACTCTGAAGCAAGCTCAGGGGTTGGTGTGATTTCAAGCCCTGGTCCTGGGGTCAAGTCAGAGGCAGGGTGTTTTTTTCCCTTGGCCCAGGTCTTGGATCTAGTTGGGACAGGGTGTTTTTTCTTGCGCCAGGTCTGGATCTAGTCAGGGTAGGGTGTTTTTTCTTGGCCCAGGTCTCGGATCTAGTCAGGGTAGGGTGTTTTATCTTGGCCTAGGTCTCGGGTCTAGTAGTCGGGGTAGGGTGTTTTTATCTTGGCCCAGGTCTCGGATATAGTTGGGGTAGGGTGTTTTTTCTTGGCCCAGATCTGGATCTAGTCAGGGTAGGGTGTTTTTTTTTCCTTGGCCCTTTAAACCCTACAGTATTTTTATTATATTCCCATCTCACTCTTCCCCATGGCTTGCCCACATACTGGTCCCCACCCACTTTTCTAACCCTCTCAACTTCATGTCCTCTTTTTAAAAAATTACCCACACAATCCAGGTATGTTAACCACGTGTACTCCTTGGTGTGGACTATCCACTGGAGTGTGGTTAACCTACCAGAGGCCACACCCTCAAAGTGACTCTCTCTGTTCCTTATAAAATGACTTCTAAGGTTGGTTTGATGTAGGTGGGTCATCTGTCTATGTGTTACTTTCATTGGTTAATANNNNGATATAATGGGCCAGGCAGTGTTTAAATGAATACAATTTGTGTGTTGTTATTCCTGGGTATAAGTTAGCTGTGCGGGAGCAGGGCAGGACAAAAGCAGGCCTGCTCCCCTCATCACTACATTGGTTTCTCCATTAGTGTTCTGTGACACTCCTCTTCCCACCTTTCCGGGAACATGCTATTATCTATTGGGATTTCACTGTGATTTTTGGTTTTCTTCTTTTAGTAGTAGCAAGATAAGGTCCATTTTTTATTATAACATACTTAAATTTTTTTTGTTTGTTTTGTTTTGTTTTTGAGACAGGGTTTCTAGGTAGTTTTGGAGCCTGTCCTGGAGCTAGCTCTTGTAGACCAGGCTGGCCTAGAACTCACAGAGATCCACCTGCCTCTGCCTCCTGAGTGCTGGGATTAAAGGCGTGCGCCATCACCGCCCAGCCCTTAAATAGTTGGTGTATTTGAAGCTGCCTCCTCTAGTCATTGCTCCATCTCAAGCTCTTCGTGGCTTATTTTTCACCATGCTGAGCCTCTTCCCTCTCAGGTCTGTTTGGCCCTCTGCTCACTGAGAACTAGCTACTGGGCTGTCCCATGACTAAAAAGGCTCTAAGTTCACCAGAGGCCCTTGCCGAGATTTATTTCCTCATGGATCCAGTGGAGATTTCCATTTCTCTATTATGCAGTCAGGTATACTATTGTGGACAGTTTCCTTCTGAAATTATTTCTTCCTTCAGGGATGGAGCATACCTTTAATCCCAGAACAAGGGAGGCAGAGGCAGGCAGATGTCTGAGTTCAAGGCCAACCTGGTCTACAGAGTGCGTTCCAGGCTATGTAGACTCCTCAAGACACAAAGTCCTCCTGGTAAGTTCCTAGTAGTATGGTTTCTCTTTCTTCTTTACAGATGTATGCCTTTGTATCACATATTACATACCAGAGTAGCTCTTAGACTAGTCCTGTGCTTACCCCTCTTCTCACTGTACTCTCTCTTCCTAGGATGTCCCCTGGGGTTCTGTGTAACATGAGATGTGCTACAGAAAGGTACATGAGAAGCACAATAGTAGAACACCTAGCTCTTTCGTGGGAGCAGAAATTGGAGAGTCTATCTCATAAGATATCAGGGTTCTATCATGGGTAGAAATGAGCATATTTCAATGAGGCCAGAAGAGGGTATCAGATTCTCAAGGATGGTTGTGAGCCACTATTTGGGTATGGAAATTGAACCTGGGTCCTCTATAAGAAGACAATGATTGTGCTAAACTTCTGAGCCATCTCTTTGGTCCCTTCTCACACTTATATGAGGGCTCAACCCGACCTCCTATGACAAATGCTCTCAGACCATTGCTCCTGGGCCTCTATAGAGTTACATGCTTTCATGTGGCCCTCTACCTTAGCACTTCTTATACTATTGCTGAAGTTTTTTGTTTACACACCTATTTTCCCATGTCTTCCAGTGCATGAGATGCAGAACAGACGTGTGCCTTAGCATAGTGCCTATGTTACAGGCCTGTTTGGGCTCAGAAAATCATACTCCAACACGAAGGCTTGAGAAGTGAGCTTCGTATCTGAGCTTAATTCGCCACCTCGTTCTCCACACCTCCTCCCATTTCAGGCAGCTTTAGAAACTGGAATTCCTCTTGCCAGAGTGGGCCATGAAAACCAGAATACCTTTTCCTAAAGTCAGCCATAAAAAATAAATATATCACTCTGACTTTCTTTATCATGTGGAAACCCACAAAACATTCTTTGGTCTACCATACTTGATTGCAGATGAAAAGACTCTACTATAGAAAGGAACCTGGACTCAGAAAAGAGGAATTCTGCAGATTGACTGATTTCAGCTGATAGAAGAACCCTAACAGACAAAGATTCTTCTGCTCAATTATTATTGAATCATACCATTTATGTGACGGTATTGGTTGTGACCTTTCATGATGGGCATGGAGGAGCCCATCCCCCTTTCTGACTCTGTAGACTAAGTGTGTGTTTGCTGATATAGTCAATGATAGGTGCTGAAGATCCGTGAGGATTAGTAGACAGGCCCTTCTGTACTCCATCCCTGCTCTTCCTGAGAATGTACAGCCATGTTTATCTGATAGATGAGCTTAACAGAACAAGAAGTGTTTCAGGAGCCCTTCTGTCATATAAGTGATGTCATGTCTCTAGACACATGATTTCCCAGGATGTGAAAAGGATTTGCTCATCTTTTATATTATTATCATGCTTTGGGACCTTTGAGACATGAGAGAGAACACATTACAGATAATAAGCCCTAGAAGTGAGGGATAGGCAAACGTTATCATACTCTCCAAAGTCAAGCACTAAAGATTACTAGACATAACATCAGTCAGGCAACAAATTCTGAACAGATTATGAAGACGTTGCCAGGGAGGGAAGTAACTTACAGAAGTTTGCCTGCAACTTGACCTCTTGTCTGGTAGTTAGGACTAGTAGATAGCAACAAAGAGTAGCTGTTTTAGAGATGGTATGACCACATCTCAGTAAAGTATTTGAACTTACTTTTTTCTGTTATTCTGTTGATCAGGTCTACATAAAGGTGGCGTACCTGGCTCAACTTGCAAATGATTCAATTCCATTGTCTACAGAGCACTGCTTAAGAGATCAGAGATGATCTGGAAGACAGCGGTAACAACCACTCCTTTCCTTGTCCTGTCCTGATGATTACTTTTATTCGCAATGCAAATGAAGATATCCAGTGCTTTATTATCAAAGATGAAGCTCACGAATGAACACCCGAATGAACAGAATCACACTCCAAAATAATTTTATGCTAAAATTAATAACAATTATTAGTATGAAGATATTTTTTTCTGTATGTTATCTCATTTAGCCATGAGAGTAGGGTATTAATATTCATTTTACTTGCTACACACTTGGAATGTGCCAGAACCTTTGCTTGAGTAGCCTGACATTCTAAATAACCTATAGATTTCATGAATCTGTTTTATAGAAAAGAAAACTGAAGACCCACCAGGTAAGGGCCTTTCCTAAGTTCACAAAGGCAGTGTTGGGGTGGGAACTCATGCTGAATATTTGGATGAAACGCAGCAGGAAAATATAAATTTTGCAACAAGTTTCAGAAACTTGATTGTACACGGATGGAGAAGATTTAGTCCATGGGAAAAGATGTGGAAAGCTTTGCTGGCCTGTGTGCACCTGTGACTCATCTAGGCGAGTCAATGAGGGCCCCCAAACAAACAGTACCTCAGTTGTGAGGCAGTGCTAGCAACAAAGATGGGCAAGAGTCACACTATTCTTCAATAAACGAGATACACTCTTGGTTCTGTAACTCTGATCCTGTCAGTATGGGTAAGTCCAGCATGAAGTGATCAGAATTGTCAAAGTAAATCACATTAGAAATGGCTGCAGAATCTACCGCTTGAAAAACAAGCTACCTCTCCTCATGTGAAATTGGCATTCATTCATACACACTGTAGCTCAAACATTATTCTATCCTTTGATTCTCTTGATAATCACAAGACAAGGACATTATTATTATTATTAACTCTGGTATACTGATGAGGAAACTGAGACCCTGGGGTCCTATAGCAGCTCCTGATCACTTAGGGGAACATTGAAAGTCTTGTTTCCAAGTTGAACAGAAAATTAGGATAGAAATTTCATGCTGGGATGGTTATTTTTAATTATCAACTTGACACGACGATGTAGAGTCACCTGGAAAGAGAGTCTCATTGAGGGATTGTCTAGATCAGGTTGGCCTGTAGGTATGTCTGTGAGAAATTGTCTTGATTACGTTCACTGATGTTGGAAGATCCAGTCTAAAAGTGGTGGTACCAGTCTTGTGGTTTGGATCCTGGATTGTATGAAAAAGGGAAAAGTGAATGGGATACAAACAGGCATGCATTCATTTTCTCTTTGCTCTTGACTGTGGTTACAACTAGCTGTTTCAAGTTCTGGCTGCCTTAATTTACCCACAGTGATGGATTGTAACCTGGAACTTTGAGTCAATTAAATCTTTTCTCCCCTAAGCTGTCTTTTTTATCACAAGAGTAGAAATTAAGCTGGGACACATGCATTATTTGGGTGCAGACGGAAAAGAAGAGGTCAGTGAAGGTGCTATAGGACGACAATGGATTCTATCAGAAACCTGTATTAAGTAAGACATTGAGAAAGAATGATGCTGAGTTCTTTACCACTGGATGCTTTTGATAAGGCATGTTTTTAGATGTATTCATGGTGTTGGAAGAGACAGATATTATGATTTCCATACCCTCCCAATTCCATGAGCCTATCAATATCTATGAAGGCATATGTCCTCCTGGAACCAGGAAACACATGCAGAAAGGCTATATTACCTGACATTTGAGTTCATGACCTCTCCCCAAGTTAACGAAAATATTGTTTTGACTTGTGCTTTTCAAAGTCAAAGGTGATATGTCAAATGTATTTTAATATTTATCCCTTCATATATGGATATGTAATATATCGAGATAAAAAGGTTTTGTTGATCACCCATTGTACGTAGTCTTCTATCTGATTCTACTTGTAGCTGTCTTTTAGTTTAATTTAGTGATGAGACAATTAAGAGTCAGAAATATTAGTACACATATACCCATGGTTAGGGAGGGTCAAGGAAAAGGCCGTAGACATAGGGTTTTCAAATCCTGCTTTCCTCAGTGTCCTGCATTTTTAACTCCCAAGAAATCCAAGGAGATGGATATACTTCAAGAGCTATTTCAATAAAAGCTATTCCTCTACCGTGAAATTGTGAGATTGGTTCAATAACCATCTCTGAGCACTCCTTCTCTTCCAAGTGTTCAGGCTTGAGTGAGGAAATGGATCTGAAAAGAAAGGTCATTTTACCCGAGAGAAATTGGGAGCTGGAGTGAGCATCCAGAGTGCACATTCCTCATGGCCGCCTGCTAACTCGTGTCTTACAGTCGTCACTAGCTAGAGTCACTCAGCAAATGAATGATGCCAGGAACATGAGAACAGAGGAGAAGGCACCCAGTGCGGTTCTTGCCCTCAAAAGTTACCATTAATTTAGACAGCTAAATTCTGGCCTGTTTTTCTTGAAATTTCTGTGTAGGCCATTAATGAGACTGTGGCGTCCCAGCTGGCCAAGTTAGGTGTGGGGCTGGAGAGATGGCTCTACTTTTCAGAGCATTGACAACTCTTCTAGAAGGCCTGAGTCCAGTTCTCAGCACCCAACATGATGACTCACAAGTGTCTGTAACTCCAGTCCCAGAGTATTTGATGCTTGCCTTCTTCTGGCTCTGTGGGTACCAGATAAATATCTAGTGTACAGACATATGTTGAGACAAAATACCAGTACACATAAAATATAAATAAATACATTTTTAAAACAAGGAGAAATTAATGAGAAGTCAGTGGGAAAATAAAACTAGGACACAGCTAAAATTACTGCAGAAAAATCTTCATACTGAGCACACCATGGAGGGTTCACAATGAACACTGACGGCCCCAGGCCAACATGGCTTAGGGCCTGAGGCAATGGCACTTTCAACCATTACTGTCACCTGGAGAGAATTAAAAGAGGGTGATGTGTAGGCCTCCAGTAAAGGTCACTTTAGTTAGGAGTCTCAAGGAGAACAGGGCCCAAACGGTATTACGAACATGTACATTTTCCATGCTAAGACACCCTCAGTAGAGAACAGAATAGGCAGTGTTTATAACTATAGTTATCAGTTATGATTTCTATATAAACTCTTGTAACCAATCCACTCTTGTCATTGTGTCAGATGGAAATGGCTAGTCAAATATTGGGTGGTGGAGAAGGCCCGGCTAGAACCCACAGGCCAGCTTTTGAGTTTCTAAAGAAAGTCAGTAATTTCCTCTTACTGAGGGAATTCTCCCAGAGCAGATGCTTTACTGGAACACAGGCCACTGTGGCTAAGTTAGTAAGAACCACCCACCAATTATGTGTCACTTCTACACGCGCACGTGTGCACACACATGCATACGCACGCACACAGATGCACACACCTGTGTAACACAGATACAAACATACTCACACACATACACACACTCATACATACATGTGCATACACACATGTACACATATATATACACACAGACACACACACAACCCAGACACAAACACACACACATTTATACACAAAATCACTCATACACACACATGCACACACATGCATACACATACATACACAGAAACACATACACACACCTGCACACACACACACACACACACACACTCATGATGACTTATTTCTAAATGATGACTTTAAGACTTCATAACATTTAAAGACTTCTTTCCAGAACAATGCAACCTACCAGCAAAAGATTAGACAGACTACTGGGGTGACTGTGAGCATCTCTGTGTGTTCTGAGGTCTATGGTTTAAGGTGGCTCTTTTGGAATCACCCCAGATTCCCTGTGTGTCACATGAATCAACAGGCTTCTTTGCAGTAAACTAACGTACCATGATTCTGAGTCATTGTCCCAGCAGACTGAGCCCAGCAGAGGATGGATTTATTTACCTAACATACTAAATTCTTCAGAATTGTAAAGAGGGAGAAGGAAATGGTTCAAGATGAACAAAGTGGTTTTGTTTGTTAGCCTCTGCCACCCTCCTTCCTGAACATTGGCTGAGAAGAAAATGTTACGTTTGAGCCTCAGGACATTTTGGACACAGAGAATCTGAAACTTCAGTTGTGATTCAGATGAGCAAAGCGGTTTGCTTTTTTTGTGAAGTCAAGAAGAGGAAGAAAAAGAAAGCCTCTTTAATGTATTAGAACTGACCACGCAATGAATGGGCCTACAATCTAGTGTATTCATGCTTTTGTTTATTCAGCTCATATAAAAGTCTCTTAAGAATGCATTTGAGCACAATATATAATAATAATAATATTATAACATACATTGTGAGAAACTTTCGAAAACAATATAATGTCTACCTGGAGCAACGCAGTGTTACAGACATACGAACCCATTGGTCATGCACATGTGTGCCATTTTCTTTAACTGATGGCACAAGGCTGAACTGAAGCATGACACATATTTTACAAACTGAAACTGACACCAGGAAGAGGCCTAACAAGTGTTATCAGAAGCTTCACATTTGTATAATTTACACCATCACTTCACATTCTACGATAAAAATTCACATTGTCTTATTTGTTTCCTTTCATGATAAATTTGAACACGTCTCCCCTGCCTGTGAGCAGTTTGGAGGCTAGCTCGTCCAAGTCAGTAGTTTGGGAACACTCAGTATCATCTGTGAGCAAATGTAGTGTTGTGTTTTTAGACAAAACCAAAGCCACAATTAGAGCAGAGCCCAGTGACAACCCAACTCGTGCGTACAGAGACTCGGATAGAACATGGGTAAAAACTGCATCCCAGTGCTCCTAGCCCCTATCAAACTGTACAAAATAAACCTCAATATAAACCATTTAGTATCTAATGTGAGAATCCTGTTTGCAAAACCAGCTCATCAAAGGGTTGGGCAGAATTAGGGACTCAGACAAGGAAAGGGCAGACCCTTGGAACAGTGGCCATTCCTGTCCTCATTGCTAATGGGGCTTCATGTTTCTCTTAAGCAATGTTTGGATTATATAATACACAATACAAAACATTACAAGAAAAGGTTGCAACTCTTAGGCAGAGTTTTCTACACAAATTTAACACCACCATTGGCAGGCAATGTTAGATATATAAATTAATAACTTACAAAACATTACAATATGTACATGATATAATAAATACACGGTTATAAACGGGAGTAGAGAGGAGTGTTAGCGCAGGAAGGCAGCGCAAGACAAGACGGCAGCATTAAGTTGAAAGTCGTATACTTGAGTGACAAGAGGTGGGAGAGAAAGGACAGCAGGAGGCGTTTGAGTCACAGAGGCATGGAGGCTGGGGCACAGCAGCACACATGGCCTATGTGACTGAGCACTACATAGACGGATAGCAAACACCTCAGCTTCCCCCGGGCTCCTTGGTTTGTTCAGTTTTCTCCATCAGTTTACAGCAAAGCAGAGGAATTTCACAGGGGGAAATTACTCCAGGCAGGCAAACACCGAAGTTGCAGGGACCGCTGTGGAGTTCAACTGGACAAAGAGAAAAAAGAAGTGGCGTGTGCTTAGAAGTGCATCTGTCCTGTCTGTTTGCCAAAAATTAACTGGAGGAGAGCCAAAGATATTGCCCAAGAAAGAAGGAGACTCTTTTCTTTCCTTCTGTTTTTGTTTTTCCAGAAAGACTCAAAAACTGTGTCAAATTTAAACACGTGTCTGAGTAGAGGTTGATACTAAACTCTAGATAGTCAACAGGCGTTTCAAAGACACGAAAACGTTGTACAAAAAAGGCACACAGGTTGGCAGACAACGGGGTGGGTGAGATTTAGAAATGAAGTTGTTAGTAAGTTCAGTCGCCTGTTGGGACGCCCTCCCAACACCTAGTGCAGAGCATTCTCTCAGCTTTGTGGCCTCTGCTTTCAAGCCGTTTAGCTGTGATGGGAACTGGCCTCACTACCACATACAGCTGCAGGGCTCCGCCAAGCTTGCGGGCAAGACAAGGCAGCATGGAAGGGCTATTTGCTTCACGGCCTTGCATTCTGGCTCCAAACTCAAGTAACTGGAAAAGGCCAGGTGGCCTTTGTCCTGGGCAGGCCTTGGCCATGGTAGGCTGGCCCTACCACTCAGCTGGCATGCTTGTCAAAGGTGGAATGTTCATCTCCACATAGAAGGAGATTATGTGTCGATCGGGGACTTGTCTTCTGTTGCAATGTCTATGTCAGTCTCTTCCAGGGAATCCCTGCTCTCGGGATCGATCACACAAAGTGTCTTTGTGCTACTGAAGTAGTTGTGGCCTTCTCCTTCCTTTTCTGGTCCTTCAGAATCCTCTTCTTCAAGGGTCAGTTCAAATTGAAACTTCTCCATAAGACCCTGGCAGTCTCTGCTCCTCTCATCCAGGGGTGGGGAGGGGCTCTGGGGTATCATACTCTGGTACCAGTTCCTGTTATCTTCTAGTGTGTCCAGAATGTCTTGAGCATCAGGCTGAACCAGGTCTGCCCAGGTCTCCCACAGTGGATGGACGATGTAGTCAATGAAACCAACCTGGAGGAAAAGAGGACCACACATCTATTACTACATGGGCCTTTGAGAACCTAGCACATTGTCTTGGTTTCTGGGTCAAGAAAGAAGACTAACCTAAGGGAACCAATAGTAACAGATTCGTTTATTTGAACATTTGCTATATCTTGGGTCCTGGTCTACATACAATATGGGCAAACATCCCTCAATCTTGCAATGTATTCCTGCCTGCTGTTTACAAAGGAGGAAACTGAGAGTCTTGAAGACTAAACATGGTCCAGAGGTCATGTAGCTCATAAGTGGTTAATGTGGAACCAAGTCTCCACTTGTCTGATTCCAAGGCCTGTATTCGTCTCCCCACGACATACTGTTTTTCCTTTCATGTCTGCCAGCTAAGTCTGGATGCAACTTGGAATGAGTTTGTCACTACTTGGGTTCTGCGAGTCATTTTCTGAAGAAAGCCCTAAATCTGAAGTGTTCTGAATCAACATTCTCTCCCTGATAACTCTAAGATATTCTGCTACACCAAGTTGACAGAAGCCAACCTTCCATCATTCCGGAACTTCTTAAGCATTCTCTAGAGGACTATTTCAAATAAAACAACAACAACAATAGTAATACTAAAATACTTGAAAACAATTCAAAGCCTAAACAAACAAGTATCTCCTTTGTGGGGTATGGCTGCTATTGTTTAGGATCCATAGTGCACACAGTTAGTCATTTCCATCAGTAGAAAGAAGGAAAATAAAAACAATTAAGCAGTTCCTCTTGCCCGCGTGCAAGAGCATAAAATCCAAGGCTGGGGCTTTGCTGTGCTTTATTCGGGAGCTGTACATCCTGCAGGAGCCAGCTGAGCGACCTGAAACTGACCTCCCTCTCAGACAAACAGGAAACATTGGAAATTGGGGCAGGTAGAGAGAGAATAGGCGCCATTGAATGGGGGAATGGAATTCCCCTGTCATGGTGGGGGTGGGGCTGGAGAGATGCTGAGTTTGGGATCAAGAGGAAGATGAGCTAGGGTTTCTTTGGGACATTGTGTTGTTGCTACCCTTTTCACGCTGCCGGAAACCTTCCTCTATCACTATTCTGGCATGTGGCCAGTCATTTAATATATTCAGATTGTATAGATGAAAACTTCGCTCATATGTAGGCTCTGCCCCCACCCACCCCATGTGTATGTATGTGTGTGTGTGTGTGTGTGTGTGTGTGTATTGTATACCTTTTAATGGTTCTTTCCTAACTTAATGAGCAAGACTCATAAAGTCAGGACAGCTCTGATCTGCCTTGGTTACAAGTATTTGGCTGGATGATTCAGATATTACTTTGCTCCCATCCACTCCTTTTTCTCTTATCTCTTTACGTATGGTTTAATGGATCTTTAGAGGCCATTTTCAAAGTGCTTTCCAGGGCCTAGAAACAAGCTCACAGCAATGAGCGAACATGAGTAACATAACACAGTGCCGGCGTTTCCTCTGTTTGCTTTACTTTTAGTAAGAAATGCTTCCGACTTTCACGAAAGGTCATTGCTAGCTTTTTATTCCTTGGGTTCTGGGATGAGAAAACTCCCCATATCCTAAGAACTTCTAGTAAGAAGTCTTCTTGCCAGGTTGAGCATACAGAGTTTAACAGAGCCCGCGAAGGAAGCAGCAGTGTGGATGGTGACATAAGGTACTTGGAGAGATGTCTCCACATGATGGAGAGGGCAGCTGGGCCATTAAGAGGTTCACAAAATGGACCAAAAGGAGAGTTGTTTATTTGGCTGTTTGATTTTTTTTTTCCTGTGCCTTACACTGGGAAGATACTTTCAGTTTCATTGCAAAGACGGTTTTATTTTATTTTATTTTTTTAAATCATCTTTGGTAATGGTGACACTGCGTTTGTCTAAGGAGAGAGCTATGGAAGGGAGAGCATAGATGAGGAGTTGAACTCCTAGATGGAGAGAGGATTAGGAGAAACCTAGGCAGTGGGATGGAGTGTCCACTGGCTCTGATAAGGTCAGAGACAATTGTAAACTTTGCTTAATCCCCCACCCGTGAGCCCATGCATGGAGAAGACAAATAAAGGAGGAGTATAATGGAATTAAATGTGTAATTGTCTCTTTGTCATTTCACACACACACACACACACACACACTAGCTAAAAGAAAGGATTTAGCTAGAACTCTCCAGTTGTCATTGGTACAGCTCATAAAAACATTGACAAAAATTCTCAGTATAGATAGATACCTGGGATTTTTCCACAGAAGCTGTATGTTTATCACACATTGGGCTAATCTCCATTCCTCTCTCCCGTTCTTTGTCTCCCTGTTGGAAAAATTCCTCCATGATGCGATCAGTCCATTGCCGATACAATTCCAAGGACTTGGTGGGGTTGCTCAGGTCTGCACAGTGTACCATGTTACGAAGGACCTGAAACGATCAAGTTGTGGAAAATCCCATAAAACTAAGTATAAATACCACCAGAACATCTTATCCCTCTCACCCTAGTACACTCTGTACCAAGAACATTGTAGTCAACTATAATTACAATCCACCCATCTAAAGAGCAGTATTTCAACGGTGCTGGCCAGGGTTGGTTATTTACCGTTAGAATCCCCAAAAGAAGCATGTATATTTTCCTAAACTGGCAGTTTTTAAGCTTAAAAACTGGAAGGGGTATTAGGAGCCAAATTCTGCTAACATTTATTTCCTCAGTTTGGAAAGAATGCAAAGAATGACCCAAAGTAATTACTTCGAGATTTTCCATGTGCGGAAAAAGACCAGCTGATGACAATTTGTTTCGCCAAAACAGACCTAACGAACTTCCAGTTGGTGGAATTTATGATGTGAGTTTTGGGGACCAATAATCACATACGTCCTATAACAAACAGATATTGCAACTCGATTTTAGAACTAAGCAATTCAATGAAGAGTTAAACTCTATTTTCTTAACTTGCATTAAAAGAATGCCAAAGGTATAGTACTATAGTACTAGGTCATCCAGCTAACCAAATTTCTATCTTCTTTGTTTCTAGATGCTGCTTGCCTTTGTCTGGCTTTGTTTCATGTTAAACATCAGGTACCTGTATCCGGTCAGTATAGTTGTCCAGAAGGAGAACACCCGAGCTTGTCACTTTTTTGGTTTCTACCATCGTTTTGAGGTCTGCCAGCAGGCTCATATGTTTAGACATGTCTGTTGCTAACACCTTGGGTAGAGACAGAATTAAAACTCTTAATTAAGTCAGTCTCTGAGAGAAAATGGCAAATGTAAGTGATGAATGCGGGCTAGCATCTTACCATGTCAATCACCATTTTCCTGAGCGTCTGGCGTTGCTTCTTGCTAAGATTCTGGAAGATGTCGCAGTGTTCCTCTTGTAGCAGTTTGAATCCCACAGCGAGGTGGTGGTTCTCCAGCACAGACTCGTCGTTATACATCAAAGCGAGTTCTGAATCTAATAAGGAAAAATGACGAAAATAAAAATGCAATAATATTGTAGAAGCCAAACACTGATGTTACTTCAATGTCAAATTAGATCTATCTCTTTTTAAATTATTTCAAGAGCTATCATCCATAGGTCATTACATACTAGGAAAGCAGAGCATAAAGCGATTCTAGGAGATATTATTACATGAGTTTTCTCTTTCTTAAAATTCCGTCCAAAAGGACCTTTTCTCTTTCATATCTGATGAATAATTTGACATCAGATAAACTATGTTTTCATTTCAGCTTACAATTTCCTTTAAGACTTCATGAATGGTGTGTTTTGAAAAGAAATAAGATAAAAAAATACTTTGAAGCATTATCAAATGTATTAAGATTTTCAAACTATGCTCACTTTCATATATACTCCCAACCTCCAACAATTGTGAGCTTGGATTTTCAGAAAAGATAATGTGTTGACATAAAATCTTATTTTACCCCAATAATGTAGCTTTTGGATGTATAAATATGACAGCTAAGCATGAATATTTTTCTCAACAACGTTAATATTGAATTTTCTGTCTTCTGAGTTTCTGTATCAGAAACTGCAGTGCTTAGGGACCCAGACTACAACTTCAGTTCTGCTCTTTCTCTATTTTGACCATGCACAGGAATCCTGTCATCAAACTCGTTAAATAATGCTTTATCTTAACAAAGAATAAGAGCCAAGTGATGCTGTACGTTCTTAGTGCACACTAGTCGTCTCTCCCTCATAGACCATAGCTTTCTCTAATGTCATTTAAATGCCCTTGTTCTGCTAACCTTGTAGTCAAAGGCATAGATTTGCATGCTCTATATGTCTCAGTACCATAGGTAGCTATTTTTCTCTTGCGAAACAAATGATCACCATGCTAAACCAACTAAATCCATGCAAAGAAACAGGTATCCAAAGTTTATGTGGTTGATTCTTTTTCAATAGATGAATAAAATATTAAAAATGAAAAGGAAAACCAATGTGACCCTAGCTTGGGATACTCAGATGCTTTGAACATAAAGACAAAAATGGACAACAGAAGGTCAGATAGCACTTTTATAAAACTGCCAGCACTAGATGTCAATCATGATCATAACATGATAACCAGCACTATCAAAAGGAAATGTGCTTGGGCTTTCAGCACATATATATGGAGCATTCACTAAGACAATGAGTTTTCAATAGCATGGCAATCAGATGGTTTGAGCATGATAAAGTCCTAGGGATAGCTATAGATCCTGAGGCTGCTCAAACATGTCTCTTCCCTTGGCTGCACGCCAGTCTGAAGTCAAAGCAGGACGAGAATGTGTGGACCTTTTAATGACTCTTCCTCCTGAACTGTAGAGACCCACCCAGTGTCCCTCAGGGGATGTTGCATCTATAGGAAGGCTGGCACGCTCAAGCCCAGCATCTCTGCCTGTCTTGCAGGAAAGAGGGCTACTCATCATTTACTATGTTTTGTGTGTTAACCTCAAAGAAGACTGAGAGTCACTGTCCCCAGGTTTTCTTAGTCTTGGTGGGCAACTCTAAATCTGTTGTTCTTTCTTTCCATTTTTTTATGGCTTGCCTCTGACCCTCTCTCCATGTTCTCTATGCACTTCCAACACTGTGTTGACAAGCTAGACACAGTATCCAGGAAAGGCCAGGGCAATTTTCATGGGATGGAAGGATTACCTCATTATTGCCCTTGATATTACACGTAATGAAAACATTAGGAGGAAAAAGAGTGGCAGTGAATCACAGAAAGGTCTGGAATGACTGTGCAGTGGTGGACTCACTTGTGTTGATGAGAAACTGGTTGGAGACTCCTGGATGATCAACATCGTGGATGGCAGCTGCAAAAATGGCAGCCAGGATTTCCAGGTCTGTGAAGACAGCCTGTGGGGTCAAAAGAGCCCGTTAGTTCCACAGCCAATGTATCTGTCTCCCTCTTCAATCAGTTTCCTCTGCTTCAAGGACCACATCTCACTCTTGCTGGGAGAAACACTGCAGATTTATGCAGTAGCTCAGGATGTTGATTTAATTAAGGATAAGACTCTGTTTATCACCCTGTAACCTCTGATGTGAGAAGGATGATGGCCAGAGCTCATCCCATCTTGGTCCCATAGAGGCTACGGTTTGGTAAGTCATTAGAGCAATTTTGATGGTATGTTTATATGCCTGTAGTTGGTGTCTTGGATTTATGGCAGCATGGTGATTATGCAACCATTCAGAGAAGCAAGTCACCCTGGCTTTGTGAAGATGGCAGATAATAACCTTCACAAACAACTAAGTAACCAGGGATGGAAGAGGCTAAACTCCAGCTTTGGAAGACAAGTGATAAAATATTTGCCAAAGTTTATTTTATAGTGAGGTCACAGGGTGACATGCATTCAGTAATCCATCCACATATCCTCTACAATTATGCTGCAGGCAAGCATTCAAGTAATTTCTAGGAAATGAAGCCCAGTGTCACACCCCTTTACTCCTTCACACTGCCACGATGGCCTCTTTGTCCTCCCCCATGTGATTTGTACCTAGCTCTTCTTTGGCATGCAATACTGCTGGTTCTTAAGCCTCTCTCTTCAGTTCATTCAAATGCTGGCCCACTTTCTGCCTCTCCTCCAAAGACCAATCCTACCACACACCAAACATTCCATACTCCTTTTTTCTAAGTCTGCAACACTCATAGCTAATTTATAGCCAAACAATATAACTAGGGGAATAGAATAGTGCTACCCTACTTCATGAGTGTAAAAGCAATACCCCCACTTATGAAGATTAAACACCCTTAGCTCTATCTCACTTTAGCGTGCTGTCTTAGATTTCTTTTTTTTAGATCATATGGAAGTCAAGCAAAGAGTTTAGTCTTTCTCTGCCTCCCAAACTGAGTCTACTGAAGTGGCTGGCTAAGACTTGGCCGGTCCTTTCCTTCAGCAGGCAGTACGGTTTGGAAGTACCTGGTTACTCCCTATGGCCATCTGCCCAGAGGTGGAATGCCTGGGCATATTACTAATTATAGTAGCCCATGAGAAACCGTGATCTATAAAGGGAAGAGTCATAGACATCGCCACAGTATGGGTATGGGGGAGCAATTTCTCTTGGCTTCTCTTTATTAACCCATCTGCTCTTAATTCTCAGTTACTACTTTGAATTCCTAGGAAAATGAGTCTCTTGATGTTTAACCCTAACAGAGACTACACGGAACATTTCAGATCACATATGCATTTTATCTTCCTCGGGGTCTGGGATGAGTACATATTGGGCAATTCAGATGAGTACATACATGCATATGTACTGTATGACAGACACTAAAGAAGATGCTTTGAGGTACACTGTATCTCTTACTAAGAATATGATGAAAATAAATCATGGGTCCAAGTCCTTGCCTGATAATTAAATAATCTTCAGTTGGAAAAGATGGAAAATAGAACATTACACTGATACTGGAAAATGAGGAAAGTAGATGTGTTAACCTATTTTTATAAGCAAATGGAATTGATAAATACCATACTATCAAAAAAAAAAGAGTTCCAGTACTCAGGGTCATTCAATTGATCATTTTTATAAATGTACTGCACATTTATGGTACTTTTAAAAATGGGATGGATAGGTATACACAACAGATAGTAACTGCTCACATCCAATGCTGGCGTAGAAAGGAGAACGTGCGTTGACTGGGCCACATCAGCAGCGTGCAGGCTGTTGTGATATGCCACATCAGAATGGTAATGGTCCTCCAAAGTCATCATGTAGGTTACAAAGGTGTCGGATGAGATTTTGAAGGTCTTTAGAAGGTCTCTTTCCTACAGAGTAAAATGGATAAGAGCATGAATAAGTGGATGCCCAAAAAATGGGGGGAAAGTTGTTATAAAAACAACCTGGGATGTAAAATATAAAGAGCTGTGCTCCTGGATTACCAGTGTTTGCCCCGTCTTCCTCACCTGAAATATAGCATACATGATGCACGTGAGGGGTCGATTGTGTGAGTACCCAGCCACGTTGAAAATGTTAAGGCCCCATTTGTTCAGGTCTTCCAGCTCCTGCAATCAAAAAATTAGAGGGATTTAAGAATAACAGTTTTATCTTTTTTCAAAGCTTTAAAATATTTTGAGAGATTTTATTTGGGGGAAATTGTTGGTTGAGGCTTTTCATGCATCCGTTTAGAGTGTCTGGATGCATAAGAGTTGGAATCTTCTATGAGGTAACTACAGGTTTCTGCACATTCTTTTGTGAAGAAATACCCAAGTGGGTTTGCATTTATAAATTAGTTGCTGACCCACACTTGCCAAACACCAGTGTTCAACTAATGCTGCTTTCAAGGTCACCTTGAATGAGCCCAGGCTGCTGGTCCTAGCCCTCTCTCTGTCCCCTTGCTCCTCGATGGCCATCAGCAACAACTGCATAACTGTGTCCAAGAAATTCCTCCACCCTTTGCTCATTATCCCTGAAATCACGTCAGGGAGACTCAGACTGTGTAGAGCTCAATCGTGACTTAGCATTAACTGCCTGGTATGGGTTTTATCTTAGGGTGAATGGACCACACACAGACCTGGAAGAAATATTGTTCAGACCTTTACTGTGGGAGTATTCCTAAAATTATCTGCTTGGGGGAGTAATTTATTTCATTTTGAATAATAGCCCATGGGACTGACCTGATGTTTAATTAATTTTTCTCTAATGGTAGCTTTCAGGTCTCATGGAAGAAGTTTTGTTCAGAGGAACGCTTGCTTTACCTTTTGACCCGGCTAGCAAGGACACTGGCAGCACCTTTGTAGCCTCCAACAGGAGGAATGGACGTTTTCTGGCTTTTCCTCCCCGACTGTGCTTTGGTGTATGGGTCAGCACTGTCACTGCTCATGTTATCCTTAGCCCTGTCAATCATGGCAGGCATTCCTGCTGGTGCCTGACATCCTTTTTCCCAGTGTCCTCTGGGATAATGCAGCCCAGCCTGCCAGCTTTCCCTGAGACTTTCTGTGTACCCCACAGCAGGATGTTATATCCACAAGGAACTCTGCATTACTGAACCTATACTCAGAAAAAAAAGGAACTGGCTTTCGGTACAGAAGGACTTCAGGTAGGTGCTCCCGTAATGGACCAAGAGGCTACAGCGACTTCCTCTCCCTAAAACTCAACCGCTAGACATATGTGATCCCTCTTTTCTAAATGGTGAATGAGGCGGGTATGAGTGTGTGCGTGTGTGAGAGAGAGTGTGCAGTGGGGAGCTGCATGCACACGTGCTCAGCTCATGCACACCTTGGCTAGATGGTCTTCATTTTCCGTGTTGACTCCGAAGCGTGAGATGCTTGTGTTGTTCAGGCTTGAGCTGTGCATCAGTTTCTTCACTCCGCTTATCTGGGTCATGAGTTGCTGCTTTTTCTTCTTCTCCCTATCCTTCTGGGTGGGAGATGGGATTTCCACATCATTCTGCTTGTCTGTAACAGATCGGGGAACATGCTGTTGAGCACACATGTGCCAGTGAGCAGACAGTAATATCCAGAACAACTTGAACCACGTGTACTGGGGTTTCAATTTCATACAGAACTCTTGTAGCGTGACCTCTCTGGACCTGCAGATGGTCCTGTGAAGCAGGGGGAGACACATGAGCCGTTCCATGTTCCTGCAGAAGTAAACTGAGGTCCAGTGGACCAAGTAATTTATCTAATAAATGGCAGAGTTAAGACCCTAGCCAGTTCTTCTGTTTTCAGTGCTACCTAGAATCACACTCATATTTTTAAAGTGGAGCATCAATACTTATATAGAGATGATTCATTAACATGAGTAATGTATTTTTGTATATAAAATGTTCATCACTTGGGAGGTACAGGCAGGTAGATCATTGTGAGTTTGAGGCCAGCCTGGTCTACAGCGAGTTCCAGGACAGCCAAGGCTACACAGAGAAAACCTGTCTTGAAAACTCAAAAACTGAAAAAATAAATAAATAAATATAAAATGTTTATTAGTGGATATAGTGGCATGGGCCTATAATCCCAGCACAGAGGAGGTAGAGGCAGGAAGACAACGATTCAGAGATCTACAAGATGAATTTGAGGCTAGCCTAGGCTACATGAGCCCCCATCTTAAAACAAACAACAATAGGTTCATTGTAAAACACAAACCTAGTTTAACAAAAGAAAACTATGCTCTGCTCTTTTTATTGTATTTCTATTCTTTTTGTCCATGTAAGAATTCATATGGCTTCAACCAGGCTCAGTTAAAATAAGAGTATAAATGTTAAAAAAATAAATGGTTTCATAACCTTCAAGTAATTTCTTTAAAGCTTTAGTTCATTACCATTTGAGGTTTGGAATAATACCATAATTTGATTTCCTCATGTTTTGTGCCTATTAATTCTGCTTATAAATAATAAGGCCTTTCATAATAGGCACTTTAGTTCTTAATATGTTTATTAACTATTGATAACAATCTCAGCTAGTTTTCTTTTACACTTACAAGGTAGTGGTAGAACTAGTATTAGTAAAAATAAGTGTCTACCTACATGCAGAATCTTTCCTGTAGATTGATATTAACTATAAAATACTGTATTTCCCTTTGTAGGGAGATGAATCCTGGCTGCTCATGAGGGCTTATCACCTCTGTCCTGCTACGGGGATGCCTGTGGGTGCACAAAGGCAATGATTGGTTCCATGGCTGCCTCATTTCACCCTTGATCTCAATGGAACTTGTGGCTGAAATAGTTAACTCGGCTCTCAAAAGTGTCCTTATCTCTCTTTGCTTGTCACAGTGAAACGGCAAGAACATCCCCATTTGAAAATGGCAGGCTTCCATAGGGCATGCTGGGATTTGCTTTCAGCCTCCTGCAGATGATGGCACACCCATGCATCCTCCTCAGGGGCATCTGTCTGCTGACAGGCCCTGGAGACACTCCATCAAAGCAAAGCAAGAAAGGACCAGCTTCAAGCACAGCTTACCACTCGGCTGTTGGGGGTACCTAGCATTTTCTGTCCCCAGCATCCCTGAAAGGCCTCGGGGTGCTCAGAAGCCTGTGACTTCTGATTAGAGGAGGAATTTTAGTCATTTTGATTAGTTTAGAAGTTTCCAAACTATTTAGTGTCAAATAGCACTGAAGAAATTTGAAAAAACTACAAATTTATGGGCCAACTCTACTAAATTGACACTTTCAAATAAAATTCCCCTGCTGTCTTGATGATCAGAAGTAGATTTGGGAACAAATAACAATCCCACACTTGCTTCTCAGATGAAGTCAGCAACTTGTCCAAACTCAAAGGACAACCTAAGGAACAGTTATTTATTCTTTAACTACTTTGTACACAGTGGCCTAATAGCCCAGGGTCCAGGTCTTGGGTTTCTGTTAAAAATCCTTTTTCTGCCACACAGTGGCTGGGGTGGAAACTATGTTATTTTAATTTTGAAATTCCCGTCCTCTCTTTCTCTCTGTCATTTCATTGCTAATAACTACCACTTCTTGCGAAAAATGAAAGGTCACAATACCCCTCCCTTTTCCCAACTACCATTTTTCACATTTGGGGAAAAGGGTTTTAAGTTCTCCGATGCCTCTGCAGATTGGAGCATCTCTAGTGGGACCAGCAGCTTTCCTGGTTTTGGTTAATTAAAGGTTCCCTGCACCCCTAAGTAACTGAGCAGGACAACTGCTCTGTCTGTAACTCGGCAATAAAGAGGAGCAGTATCCACAGGGGTACCAGTGACATTCATGGGTGTTCCCCTATGCAAGCACAGGAACAAGTGACAGGCTTCTCTATTCGGAATTTCCTCTGGTGAGCATTGAGCCAGCACACTGTGGAAACAACCTGAAGCACAGACTCAAAAATGGCAAGAAACCCTTAGTGGATTAACACTTCTAGTGGGCGGACTATCATGGGGACGCTGTTGGCTACTGCGATGCACGCACAAAAACAATCACGCAAATACAGAAACTGGTCTTATCCAAACGCTGTTGGTATAATTTGAAGTATTTTCTTTGCTAGATTCCAGCATCCTATGATCACGAAAATTCTGAAATTCCTTTCCTCAAACCTTAAAAGTTCTAGCTTTCGAGATGAGATGTTAAGTAAATTCAAAAAGAAAATGTTCTTTACCTGTAAAAATATTAACTAGTTTTTAATACAGCCTGTAAAAATCTTGCTTTATATGTGTGGTCTCCACTTATACCCTATTCAGTTCTCCTGAGATTAGATACTCTAAATTCCACTTTCCCCAGCAACATGAAAGCCCATTATCATATAAAATCATTAGCAAGGGCCAAGATTGGTCCATGACTTACTGCCTAGTTTTCTACATCCTACCTGAACATTGTCTTTTCAGACAGGAAAACCCCTGACAAGGTTCACAGACACTAGGGTTAGGAGATTCCTTCCTTTCTGCATAGCAGTTTTAACACCTTCCCACTCTTGCTGGGATATTGTTTTTAAGTTTAACTTCAAATGAGATGGTCATCTCATTTGTTCTGCGATGATTGCCATGTTCAGAACAAAGCCTTTTCTATAACTAGAAATTGTTAATTCCTTATTTTTATTTCTAGCCATCCTGATTTCTAAAGGAAAAAAAATCTCCAGAATAGTATCCATACCACACCCACAAATGGGATTCAATTCCTTATGCTCTTAAGAATTTCTATTGTGGAGGGATGGTATCTGACATTTACTTCTAAACTCCCAGAGAGTCAGCTCTGCCTCAGAAAAATATTAGCCAAGTGACTTTGGTTAGATGACTTTATTTTTCTTAACTTCAATTCTGTTTCCTGTAAAATGAGGAAATGTATCACGAGGGTCTCCACCACAGATACACACACACATACACCATCCTTCTAACACTAAGGAATGGCATTTGAGTAACTCTTCTTTAATATTTTCTCTGAATAATTTAGTTTTTTGAACAGTGGGAAGCTAAGTTTTCTTGAGGGAGTGTGCCTAGATACTAAATAGAGTAGTCACGGAAGGATAGATAGTTGTCTAGTCTTAGGATGGAAAGGACTGAAACTAAAAACTTATCAGTTCTCCTTCTTGATAGATACTGCTGATTTTTTAAAAATTACTTAGGACACTAAAATATTTTTCTGATCCTTAGAAAGTGGTCCTCAGAGGGACACTGGGAAGCCTGCTTCCATCCTGACCTGACCAAGGGCTCAGAGATTCCACGGGCCTTTAACCCTAATCTCTAAGGGAAGCTCTAACCCACAGAAGCCCTGGGATTATAAAAGCTATGTATATGGAAACAAAGCTCTGATTTCACTCTTCTCTCTTGTTGTCAATACCTGTCAAGTGTCCTGAAAACAGTGCCCAGCTCATGGAAAATAATTGAAATTTTCATGAACCAAGATGTGTATTTGAGACACGGAGGGGAGGATTCCTGTGTTCAGAGATAAAGGGGAAAGCCTGGGGAAAGAAAGGATTAGGGGTTATACCTTCTCTTTGCTTAGATTCTAGCCACCTCTGAAAGACTGGGTATGTGTAAAAATCCCTCTCCTTTGTTCTCTGTCAAAGGTTGTTGCAACTGCAGCTGGGGGCAGCAGGTGTTGGCGGGCACCCACACGTGGCAGTAGTGAGGATGGCCTCTGCTGCTGATCCGCAGTTTACAGATCCGCTGGATGACCAGGGGCAGCACAGTCATGCTGGACCCATAGTAAGCCCACTGCTATGCTGTCGGAGGGAACTGCCTCCAAGTGAAAGAAATGGGACCTGCTTTTTAAACAAAGCTGCAGGCAGACCGTGTTCTGTAAGGTAACAAGGCAAATGCTCATTTAATAAGAGGCTGTGCCAAAAAGGAAGCTAGGATGCTCAGCTGCAAGAATAGGTCATTTCCTTGGGAAAAAAAATGGAGCTACAGAGGCGAGGGTGTTTCAGAGCCAGCAGGATTAGGATCTAGAGGCTTCCCATGTGGTTTTGAGGTACACATGCCCCTGATTCTGCAGGCCTCATTAAATTAAAACAGGCAGGATAGGTTCACGATACAAAAGTTACCTCTAAGCCTGAGATCAGAAATTCCTAAGAGTCAAACAAGACCCAGGGAATAATTGAAGACCGCCCCTGGAAACCTAAGACCAGTGTTATGTGTTAAATACCATCCACATAATGTCACAGAACAGTCAGGGATCAAGATGAAAAGACAATGGTGTTGCTTAGAGAAGACAAGATTTCTTAGACATGCAACACCTCCCTGCACACACACACACAGAGCACAGAGAGAGAGAGAGAGAGAGAGAGAGAGAGAGAGANGACAGAGAGAGACAGAGAGAGACAGAGAGAGAGAGAGACAGAGAGAGAGAGAGAACACATTCTTAAGAAATAACCTAGCAAAGCAACAGTCAAATTATTTCCAGAATGCCCTTTCCTGGACTCTGTGGAGGTAGCACATCCCTTAGAAAATATCTCAAAGCCTAGTTACTGTAAGAATAGAAAAAAAAATCTGATTTTAGAGATGCTGATAGAGCAGCTTCTGGGTTTGGGTATTGGGCTTTCAGCTGCTCTGCAGGTCCCTATAGTGAGGGGTACAGTAATGTGTAGTCATGCAAATGCAATCAACCCATAACTATCTGCTCTCTACAACAGGTATTATCGTTTCAAAAATAGTACCTTCCTGGGCTTATTCTTTTCCTTTAGAGATTGGCTTTAGCTCATATCTTGGATGGATTTGTTTACTGTGCTTAACCACATTCCAAATTCACGAGGATACCCTTGACCGGTTGTAGAAATTCACCCTGCAGAAGCTCAGTGGGGTTCCTGGTAGTGTCTTACCTAAGAATGTGTTTGAAATGTATTCAGACACCTGGTTCCCTGATCTGCTCATCTCCGAGAGATGTGTCAGCTCCCGGTTCAGCATCCTTTTGAACTGTCCATAGAGAAAAGAAAAAGTATTAAGGACCTAGGAAGAGCAATTGATCACTGTATTTCCAACTTTACTTTCTAGGAACCAAGAGACTATACAGCCAATCTCATTAGATTAACAAAAACTATGCTGAGCATCTTAATGTCACCTCAATTTGAAATCATTCTAACACCACTGTAAAACAAAAACAAAGATTTAAATTTCCTTAAAATCACCGATTTCTTTTGAGGTTGCAAACTCAGGGAAATGAATTTTAACACAGATCAAAATAATTTGATATCAAGATAATTGCTTGAAAATATTGCTACTTTTTAAAATTGGAAATATACCCCCCAAGTATTTGAGGTGATAACATATTCAGCGAGAGCAAATTAAGTGAAAAGTTTAATGGAAAATGAAAGGGAGGGGGGAAGCATCCTTTTAAAACAGTTGAGAAAAAGCAGAATTGAAACACATTACGTACATTAAAACCATGCAATAAAACATGCCCTTATTTCATAAGACGCCCCAGTGGATTAAATGTATACACAAACTCAGTCACTGCCAATGCTTTCTACTCCACAGAAAACAGACGGATGGCAAAGCATCGGATTCTACCAAAGACCCATAACACAATCAAATCGACCCACCTTGATATAACCCCAAGACACAGATAACAAATAGTTTGCCTCAGGCATTTTGGAGGCTCTTCACGCCACAGTCCACAAATCCCTTTGAAAGAATTCAGTTCTAGGAGAGCAATCCCCAGAGGATCAGAAAGAAAATGAGGCAGATCCAGTGGTTAGAGAACCAAAACTTAGAAAAGACAAAGCCTTGCAAATGCGCGGTGTTTCCTAATTCATGGCAAACCCGTCTTCATTCACACGGCATTCCTGCAAGAAGCCTTCGTGCTGCAGGCAGAAGAGAGTCACGAAACCAGGAAGTGTGTGAAGGAACGAGTGCCGGTCCAAATGTATTCAGCTGGCCGGCTTGAAGCAGTCCATCAGTTAGCAGTCCTGATGCCCGGAGGGGTTCCCACCCTACGTTAGTCCAACTCTGCTAGGGAGCAGGGAAGCTCTTTCCCCCGGGAGCTGTCAGCCTGGGAACAGCCGTCTTTTAAAAAGGAGATTAAAATGGAGGAAGCCCCATGAATATTTAAGTAAATCCGAGGTCCTACCCTCCCCCCGTTCCAGCTAGGTGTTCTTTAACTCTCTTCCCCTGCAGACCCACAGCCCTCTGCAGAAGCAGCCGGACACAGTGCTCAGCTATTGTAATTGCTTCCAAGTGAAGGTACATTTGATTAATTGGCTCTGAGAATTTTTTTTTAATTGCTGGTTGGAACTGCAGCCTTTATCTGACTCGGCTTCCAGTATAGAAGAATTTCTTTTTAACCTGCTTTAGGAACATTATTTGCCCACCAACTGGGATGTATTTAGCCTCTTTTCACAGCAAAATAAAGGAGGAGAGAATTAATTCATTTGACGCAAAAAGTATTTCATCCGAAATGTGCCATTTTCTGCACTCTGCCAGCTCATTATTATGCTTATTAGATCATATTCAGCAAATGGATTAAATTCATTTTAACCTTTCCTTTCCATGTAGAATTCTCAAGTACATTAGGAAATATGAGATAACATTTGCTGAACGAACAAGGAATTATTTGGAGTTATGCTTATTTGATATTTTAGTGCTGTTACATCTTATATTTCATGTTAGAAACGTTTCACAGTTAATATTATTTTAGTTTCATTTCAGCAAGTTGGGATGTGTTGAAAATGTCATTCTTTTCCTGGCTCCCCTACCAGTCCCTTCTTGTCAGCATTACAGTACAGGCAGTGGGAAGCCCTGACCAAGCAAGCTCCACCCCCCGCCCCCGCGCTCCCCTAGGCCCCTATCCCTAGCCTTCCAGGGAGTTCCTGGGCTGCACGTTGAAGGATCAGCAAAGCACCATGGCAACAGCCTGAACTTGTAATTGGCTCTCTTTCCTGTGAGGCATTCCCCTTCCAAATGAGCATCCTGTATCAGACAATAGCTTCACTTCAGGGATCTAAGACTCAGTTCAAACCACTGCTTCTCCCAGAGAGCTGCCTTTTGAGGTGAAGCCAGACCGAATCTGGGTCTCTGCATGTTGGCTCCCTGTACCGCACACTGTCCTCTGAGACACAACCTGTCTCTTTCTGGGCAGCCCTGCTTGCGTATGTGTGTGTTTTCACAAGTAACCAGACATCTCTGAGTCAATCGTTTCTGCTTTGTAGGCTGGCATGGTGAACCTCAGTGCAATTTTGAACTCCAGGTGAACTGCATAAATTCCAAGTTATTTGTTTTTTAAAGATAGAACTGTCACAATGGCCTCTCACCTTCAAGTCACAAAACCAGCACTGACTGAAGACGGAGAGGTGAGAAAAGACAGATTTATAAGTGCTGATTGGTCTGCTGGCCTTTAGAAAAGAAACAAATTTTGCTTAAACTATAATAAAAATACCTTTCATAAAAGCTTGGAGACAGACGATTTCTTCTGTAGCTATTTTCCCCCCTGCACAAGACTTAATCAAATATAATAGTCAAGCAATTGCCCTCTTTTTGGCTTCTTTCATATCTATGAAATATTTGCAAACATTTTGGAGTTGACTAGGTTTATACTACTCCAATAAAGCATTCTGTCATGTTTTGAACAAACATTAATGGAATACCTGAAATGGCCAGGCAACGTGTGTGTGTGGGGGGGGAGGGTGGAGAAAGCAAATGGTCAAATAAAGAGTCCTTTTATGGTTTTAGTCAACTTTCATTCTACTAGAATAGCCAGGTTTATTAAGACACCTTGGCTAGTCCACAGGCAACAGTCTAAAGAGGGTGAGGAGGGCTCCTTGAGTGCTATGGTTGGCTGCTCTGCTCAGGAGATGAGAACAGATTGGAAAACCACCATATATGGCAAGATACCTCTCCCTAGCCTCTTTCTCCTTATAACTTCCCTTTGTCATAGGATCCTGTTGAGATGCATGGTCCATCAGTCTGTTTGGTAGAAGGTGATGGCTTTCAGCCATGGGGCTGAGTAAACTACACACCTTCTCTGTCTTTACAGAAAGTCTCAGTGTACTCATGCAGGCAAACAGAGGAATGTCATCTCCCTTTTTCCCATGCCTAAATGGATTCTCCTATGATCTTTTGACCAAGGGCAGGGCGAAGCACACCAAAAACAAAGTTTCCCAAAGTCATCCTAAGGTAACCATAAAATACACATGATGAAGTATACAAATGGAGGCCATCCAGGGTCAGAAACCAATCTAGACCTTTTAAATGTTGCTTAGCAACCACCACTGGTTTTCCTCAGCAAGGGAGGGCCTTACCACACTGACTAAGGCAATTATTGCTGTCATCAAAAAATACTTATGAAGGGCCCACTTGTTTAAGGCTCTGAAAGACTAAGAAAGGCAGATGCGGCCTTCTAGAAAGGCAAAGTCATAAGGGTAGGGCTAGCCCTGGTGACTGGACAAGCCAAGGACTTGAATTGATATGTTGAGGTGACAGCTGATGGGACAGTTGGAGAATTCAGGGTAGGTAGGTTTTCAGTGTCTGAATTCCATATGGGAGCTGCTTCTGGCAAGCTACCGGTATCCATGACACAGCAATTGAACCTCAACTTTGATCTTGTCTTTATGACTGGCCTTGTGACATCACTTCAACTCTCTTCTGTGAAATGAAAATGACACATAAGACTTCCAACCCATCTTTTCACCCTAAGTTCTCAAGATTGTGTGATAGATTCTAGACCAGCCTCCTACAGCTTGGGTACACTATTGACCAGCAACTAGCTCCTCTCAGAAAAATAAAACTCTTTCTATACTGCTGAGATCAACGGGAAAAGATGGACATACTTCTGTTTCTAAGAATAAACCACTACTAAGGGGAGAGGTATTTGTCCTAACTCAGAGCTCCACAGCCTGATAGTCTTGGAGCCTCCCTGTCGCCTTACCCAGTTAACTGTTTCAATATGAAGGTAAAATGGATCCTGAATGAAATCATGGCCCAGGGACTTACAGGACTGAAAGGGAATGAATTTATTTACTTCACCAATTTAATTCTCCAAATGCAGCAGATAATTTACAAACCGGAGGGCGCTATTTCAAAGACAAGTGAGTTCTCACGTCTCCTGGACACAGATCCTATTTTTCTTTAATAATCTGTCCTCATAAGAAAGCCTTGTTACAGAGTCTACCTAGAAAAAATGTTCCCAGGGGAAATGGCTAGATTCCCTTCTCAGTACAAAGTTTGTGAATGAACCCTTAGAACACAAACTTCCCCACATCTCTCTCAAACTGTGTCTGTCCAACACCAGATCTACAAACAGTGCTAAGAAATTACAGTTCCATTTTGAAAAGAGAAGAGCTATCATTTTCTATAAATAACTTAGTGCTATTTTTCTAGAATATTCTTTCTTCGTAAAAATCATCTGTGACTTTTTAATGGTCTGCTTTTAATTTATTTAATTTTCATGTTCCCAGCATTACAAATAATAAGTACATCTGTTGTTCAACACAGACTTCCTTTAATCTCAAGAAGCTACTTAGAAAATATGTGAAATTAAATTTTGTTGGATTCCTTCAGTTTTCCTTCAGCTTCTGAGCCACTCTCCTCTAAAGTGATGGAAACACATCACCATTTTCTACTCCTTCTCAAAAGAGGAGCTTAAGGTTTGCGCACAGATCAGCAGGCTGTGTTCTGAGCTCTTAGTGTCTTCACAGGGAAGGGTAGGATGTTGGTAATACTATGCTTCTCAGAAGAAAAAAAAGCCAGAAGGCAGATGATACAAGGAGCTCACCATTGAGGATGTGAAAGAGCTGCTTTTAAACTAATCTAGATTTGCTAGTGGCGATTCTTCACGATCAAAAATATCATTAAAGAAATGGGTTAAATATGTACCTTATCAAAGACCTAGCAAAAAGTCAGTACTTTTTCTCAATGATAACCTGATGAAGTCAGTGAAAGACAGTTTTAAGGACGGGAAAAAGGTGCTAAACAGAGGAAGGCAGCCCCAGTCATTGCTCCTGTGGGTGGCCATCTACGTATGAACCCAGCTGTGAGACAGGCGCCTTATTGTGTAGGATCTTCCTGTTTTCGCAGTTTGAAACAACTGCCCAAGTCATTAAAGTCACAATGACTTTTTTTTAGGGACTAACTTTTGACTCATATTTGATACTCTTGTTAGTCATAATTTTATAGGGATTCCCGAGTATCAGGGAAGTGGAGGGGCTGACAGTCCCCTCATGAGATCACAGAACGCTCACGGTGGCAGAGAGAGAAGACGTGGACCTAGGTTAGTGAGAGATGACTGCAAGCAATTTGTAGCCTCGCGGGAAATTAATTGGTTTCTTACCTCTCTGTTTCTTTTGCGGAGTGAGATAGTTGATATCTGAAGTCCTTACTATTTTTTTTAATTTGACTTAAAAATAAAACAGAAGGCGAAATCTGGAACGAGGATATGGTGTAGCACTTTAAAAGCCCTCCCTTGCGAAGCCCACCATTTCCTCTGCTGTTACCAGCCCAGGTTGTCTGGCTCCGTGCTTCCACCAGCCTGTTCTCCTATCACTCCTTCGAAACTCCATGCCCTGCTTCGTTACTTATGTGCTCATCTTATTTATTTGAGGGGCACGTGAAAAAGCACTGAGTGGATTGGTAATTGAATGGA
>LOEQ01000630.1:282245-295004 GCA_001685075.1 Bramus lutescens | reverse complement strand
AGGCACGGGATGGATCCTGGGATTTAGCCAGTCTAGCTAAAATGGCTTGCCATTTTGGTTCAATGAGACATTGTGTTAAAAAAAATGGTGTAAGCAATAAAGACAATTTATATTGATCTTCAGACTCCACATGCACACTCACTATTGAGCACATATGAATGTACACAGATACACACATCCTAAACACCTCCTGGAGCTTTCCTTGAAAAACAACATATGACCTTTATTCGTTTGAAAATGTTACTGTTAATTGTACAATATGCCACTAGACAACACCCAAGTACTTAGTACAAAAGTATCTATTAAAGAGCTCATTAAAATTCAACAACAACAAAACAACCCCAAACTCTCTGAAATTAAATGATACGGACAAACATTTAAAATATATTCCTGGTAGCTCTTGTTGAAACAGTCCCAAGGACACTCCCATGCAATGCTAAGGAAGATGCAAATAAGCTTTGTAACTAGATCCTGAGTGTTAAAAGGCAGCAGGAAAAAAAATCGGCGGTAGCTCATCCTGTCAAGAACACAAATAATGTACTTGGTTAGCCAAGAAAAATATGCCGAATGTATCAGTCAACACGGCTGTATCTCAATGATCTGACTCAGAATGGAGCCAGCTGCAGCCGTCACAAGGGGCAGGGGAGGGGTTTGTAGCTGGCAGGGTAGAGGACTTTTCTGGGGAATGTCAGATCAGTTAGGTTCTAGGCTTAGTGGATTGGACATCCAGCACGGGGGTAGAATACACTTACTTTCCTAGGGAACCATCAGAAGGTTCCCAGCTTCCTATGGTCAAGAGGACATGCGAAACAAGACTGGAAATCCACAAAATCCTAGCTCCCTCCAATGCGGGCTGTGATATTAAGCAACAGGATGCCAAAGAGGATGGTCTGCAGAAATACCATGAAGAGTGTTGTGCACCTGGAGAGGTTCACAGCCCAGGGCATGACTGCGTGAAGGGAGAGTCCTCCAGGCTATAAAACGATGAGAGAAGCATAAAGGCCTGGGCTTATTCATTCCCAAGTGATAGGAAGACTCTGGTGCTCTTCAGCCACGGTTTTAATAAATGTTCCGATGCTGAGGGCGAAGAGGAAGTTGGAAATCCACTGTGTTGATCAACCAGAGTCAGTGAAATTTTAGTATGTCTTTGCAATTTCTCTCTACTTTCCCCCATACTAAAATGAGTCTTTGGGTTCTTTAGTGAGTTTCCCTTCAGTGTACTCTCCTTTTAATTATTTTAGCTTTTAATTCAAGTCTTTGTTCCAAAAACTTAAACGTCTTTCTTCAGCTGAGGATAGGTAACTTTTCTCCTCCTTCTTTATGTGCTAAGGATGTCACCTTACTCTGTCACACCATATAATGTAAATAATGCCTGGAGATGGGTAGATAGCAAAAAAGCAGAAGTTAGCGTGTTACAAATCCTTTAAACATGGAATAACTTTCTTAATAAACATTATATCAACACAATTAATTCTCCGAGTCATTTTAATTTCCCCCAGCATTTCTTCATTATAAAAATGAATAAAAGATAATTTATTATTCATATTTATTATAAAATATTTGAATTATTTACCTCAGAATTCTAAATGATAATAAATAATAGACTCATCTTGAGCCACAGTGGGTAGTTTCCAACAAACAATAAGCCTCTATGCTGTGAGTGAAATTGACCTGACTCAAAATGTTTATAAGCATTAATATCATTGACATTGTTTATCAATGGGCAGCTGCCCATAGGATCGAACTAATTCCACTGTGATGTAGGTAATGGGAGTCAAGAATGGGGAACTCAGATAAGTCATGAGGGCTTCAAACTGAGAAATTAATTTTAAAGAGACCTCACATGGGTAGGAAGAGGGTGACCTGAGATTCCCACCTTGATCCTTGATCTCAATTTGCTGGGTTAGCCACTCTGTCAAGCAGCTGGAAAAATCTACAGCCCAGTGACTTTTTTTTTTAAACCGGGATGTAAACTCTCCAGTTCCCAACAGACAAAAGGCAGAAAATGAGGGGGATTACAGTTGGATTTGAAATGAGACCCCCTATCTCAGAGCCGATATCCTCCCTTTATCCCTTGACTCTGGAGAAGTCATAGAAAAATAAAATTACTTTTCAGTGAGATGATTCCTTGGATTTTCAAAGGTATTATATTAGATTGTATTATCTTAGATATTTAATCTTCACTTTGTATTGATAAGAAAATAGGTCTTATTTATAAAATGTTTCCTCATCTGTAAAATGACTTCAAATAAATAGTACTTAATTAATTTTTTTTTCTGAAAGTAACAGGATGCAGTCCCCCAGCTACCACAGAATACACATCAGGTTTCCCACACTGGGGGACACACAAGGGTCCCACAGTCAGAGTGCAGTAAATAAGCCTCACCACACGAGCACAGTCATGACTATGCTGTCTCCCCTGCCACGTAAATACATATATAGGACTTTTTAAGCTCCCTTCTGGACTGAAAGTTGCAGGATCATGGCTAGTACAACTATGTGAAACTACAATTGGAAATCAAACAGTAAAATTTTTTGTTATTTATCAAATTTCATCATCTAAGTAACCAAGGACATTAGTTCTTGGGTCAACACTTTAGTTTACTTCGTCCTCTATGTAGCACAGCCAATCTAATTAAATTGGAAAGATATTTTTACTTAGTGACGAATTTTCTTATTAAGGTATTCAATGCCAATAATTCTTGTGCTAAATCTATTTTTTTAAATACTGTTTTAATCTTTAAAACAAAATTCTAGGTAGCTGTACCTGATTTCATCTTCATAATGTTCAAGGTTATAATATTTTGCAGTCTACTGAGCGAAGAAAGAGCAATGTGGTCTTGTAAGGCTTTTAATAGCAAATTTCAAATTTACTATTTTTTGAAATGCAAAAGTTAGAAGATTAAGATTGTTCTAGCCTGAAGGTGGGTTTTACCTTAATAAACGTGCTACACTTCGATCTGGAAGGGCTTGAGGCATCCAAAGCAGTTTACTGTACACGGTGACTGTTTCTGGAAAGGGCATATTGTGACTGCTGAGCAGAGAGGTACGTGGCTTCTAGCTTTAAACTCTGCTCCATGAATAAGCAAAGATCATCAGGTGCTTTCCAAAACAGGCACACAAGAACAGAAGATTCCCTATCGACTTCTTTCTCAGCAACCTAACAGTTCTTTCTTTGTGGAAGCATTTGGCTACTTTAAAGTAAATCAAACAAAGGAAGTTACAGTAAAATCTCCCAGATACTAAATAGTTTGGCACCAGCTTAGGGAAACATTACATGCCATAGGGCAAGACCGAAAGGAGATGGTAGGTCCCCGAAAAGAGCTAAAGCAAGTCTGTACAGGAAAGCACACTGACAATTGGCGTTATGCCGCCAAGAATGCAACCCCACTGACCAGCATGAGTGTGTGCTGGCGCCTTCTGGTAGGGTATTTTGGTTTTCATAACAGTAAATGATCCTTGCCTGCTGAACCCATTTCACCTAGAAGTTAAATATGTTAAAAGGATTGTGTAAGAAGAAGCCTCACCCCTGGCTTTTCTTCCATAGATAACAATGGCAAGGAACTTGGTGGGGCTATGTGAGTCTGAGACTATTCTCAAAGATGAGACTTCCCTGCAAAGGCAGGGAAGTATTAAAGGATGGAAAGCAAATGCTTGTTCCATTACGGCGCTGCAATACAATATTTCAAGATGGCTATTTTGGGTTTCTAGTGGACTCCCCTGCTCTAGAGTCTCACAGAGGGGGAAATTCCTTCATTTAATTCCTTTTGAGAGATGTGTTCATTTATCAAACTTCCAAGCAAGTTAGCTAAAAGACTGGATGAATTAGGGCAGGATCCAGTGAAGGAACCAGTTCCTAGATACAGCGATGTAGGAATATTTAGATTAAGCAAAGTACTACAGATCACATTGATTTCAGAGAGCTACCTCCCAAACTAACTAGCTCCAAACCCTTTGATTTGACAGGTTTTTATAAGACTAGAATTTCAAATACTGAATCACACTCAAGAACACAACTCTATTCTATAATTTTAAAAGCAGTAAAAAGAGTAACTTGAACAACAAGAACTAAAGACTGATCAGCTTCATTTTCCCTTTCCTCTCTGAAGACAATAAAATAAGAAATCTATCTGAAACCGGGAGTTCCTCAGTCCCTGTAGCTCTGCTCCAGAGGTATGAATTCTCCATTTTATGGTCAAGCTACAGGCACTGGGAAGGACATTCTACAAGACTAAACTGCTGCCCTCATTTGAATGATAATAAAATCAAAAGAATAAGATGCCCCCCTTCTTTGGGGGACAAAGGGAAAGGTGTTTAGGTAGGGAACAAGGAAATCTGGAAGTAGACCACAGCTTTACTATCTTATCTTAAGCTAAGTTAGAAAAAACAAAATGCGCTGGGATTTTGCACACAAATCCATAAGAAGCAAAGGATGCCTGATACTACTATTCTCATTTTCATGAGGCACCATTTCTTAGAACTATGAGAGTTCCCCCCTTACCTGTGTTAGAAGGACTGCCTTCCTGCCCAGGTTGAGCCTGGAATTACTGGCTAGGATAGAGGCTAACAAGGTAACTGCACTAGAGAAATTTCAACCAAACCTAACCAATAAAGATCTGCGTTAGAAGGATAAGACTTCCCACCAAACACTACCCAATTCATTGAAGAATTTATGTACGTGTGCCTGTAAACTTTCCTTTCCATTTGTCTCCTCGGGATCCTGATCCTGATCCCCAAAATTCTGTCAGCCTCACCAAGTCCAAAGCCTCATGCAAGGTGTTAGGCATGCACACTACCACTGAGCCATATCCCCATCACCAATAATTGAAGGCATGTGTGTGTGTGTGTGTGTGAGTGTGTGTGCGTGTGTGGAATTAGAATTAGATCTTAGAGCCCCATGCATGGTGGCAAACACCCTACCAATGAGCTACATTTTCAGCCATGGTGCTCTTACTCATTTATGCTAATCAGGTTGTTTCTACTAAATCTCACGTTACCCATCTGTAGGTAGTGCCTATTAGCAAAGAGACTGGATATGGGTAAAGGACTTAGCTGAGTGTCTAAAAGCAGCATCTGTACCCACGTGAGTACTTTGGCTGTCTACCTCATAAAATCAAGACCCGAAATAAACCACAGAAATAATCTATTCCCACTACTTTGTTTCATAATAAGGACATGAAAAGATTTAAAATGATGATTTAATTGCCAGCCACGGTTGAGCTAGAATTTAGACTCACGGCTTGTATTCAGGTTCTTTCACTTTGTCTCTATACTTCATTTAAGGCCAAGGCCGAGCAGTGAAGGGAGAGAATTGGGTCAAAAAAAAAAATGCCCGCTTCCCCTTCTGCCTGTCAGGACTGATTTTCATTTTAGTCTGTTTGCTAAATCAAGATCATCCTTAACATTTATCAGGGCGATACTGCAAGCCTAAATGATTAAAAATATAAACTAAACGTTCGCCTAAACTTGTAACCTGACAGATAGTCTATCACAGTCTGCAAAGGCAAAGGCAACTAGAGCTTAAACTCTTTCGTCTCTGTACCATACCCTGCCCTCTGCTTGTCTGAGCACTGGGGACCTCACAGGCAAGCTTGGGTGAGGCCTCTGCCCCAGCCTGCACATCCATGCTCCCCCACACTTTCTCCCCACCCCTATGCCGCTGCCTCATGGCTGTCCCTGGGGCCTTGGTATGTTAACTCTGCAAAAGCACATCCACACACAGGCCCTGGGAAGAGGGTTCAGAACCCCTTGGGCAGAAAATGAGAAACTTGATCAGAGGCACGGTGAGATCTGGAGGGGAGCACATGTCCCTTGGGTCTGACCAAGTCCCTTCTGTCCAGCTGGAGGAGAACGGAGAACGGGCTAGGGATCCCTTCAAGGGTCCAGGACAAGGTCCCTGTGTTAAGGGAAGTACCTCTCTCCACATCATCATTGATTAATCCTTCAACAGCCTGCTTCTCTTTGACCAACAGAGTTCCTAGATGAATCTTTTGGCTAATAAGATCTATTTTCTTTCAATTCTGCTAGGGCCAGCATTTCCCAGAGTTATTGATCGATTGTTCAGTGGTACAGAAAGTGACTCATGCAATATTGGAGACATTGGTTTGCCTTGGTCAGACCACCTTCCAGAGTCATACATTCTGGTTTCCTAGCAGCTCCAGGCGGGTAGAACTGAGTGACTTTATCCCTTCCTTCTCCCCTTCCCTCCTTCCCAAGAGCACAGGCATTTAGTCGGTGCAGGCTCATGTAGAGTTGTAAAAATTAACCTGTGTCACTAGAAGGACTCACTTCTCCAGTGATGATGGTATCTGTATGTGATTTCAGGGTCCCTCAAGAAAGTACCATTTATCTCCCATTCCCAGCTGGCGAGGCTCCTTAAGCAAACGGTTACTGAAGTACAAATATCCTGACTCTTCAGCCTGAAGAAAGCACTGGTATCCAAGACTGGACTTCCCAATTTCAGATCATCCATTTTCATCATCTGGGCCCAAATCTGTCCCAGGCAAAGCTGCTAGAGAAAGAAAGGTCCCAGTGGGGCCCCTTTGGACTGTGGTTAATGATTTGAATGTCTGTCGCTGTCGTTGAATACCAAGAACATGCTTGTCTTTTGATATTCACCATGCCGGGTACTAAGAAGCCTCTTGATTCTTTTCACCTGAGTCCTAGATGAGAGACTGTTTCTCAGTCCAGAAGGGAAAGGAACACCTCCCACTCCTCCCCAGCCCTGCCCCACCCCCCTAGGATTGTTCTGGCCTGTCTTTCCTCAGCCTCTGTTGTTGCAACCCTGTACTTTTCGGCCTGAGCCTCTCAGGAAGGTGGCAGGAAATTCTAGTCACCCTCACAGCAGCTGTGCCATTCCTCCTATCCTCCTTTGATGACGTGGGTAGGCTCTGGTGACAGGAGGTCAGGAACTGAGCCACAGCGGAGGCCGGAAAGAGAGGTCACTGTTTATGCTGCACTCGGGCTGGGGATCCCGGTGGGGCTGTTGGCTTTCTTCCTTTTTAGACTGTTTCTCTTTCCGTTCCTCTTTCTGGGCAGAGCCCAGGCATCCTGTTTTCAAAACATCAGGCTGTTTTTCGGCAGATTAACTCAAGCTCTGATGCGTTTTTTGCCCGAGTGAGACCGTTCTTCCAGGTGAGGAGGTGACAAGATTTGAAACACATCAATTCCTGAGCAAATCTCAGAGGGAAAGGCTCTGATTGCCCCCCCCCCACTAGGGCTGCTCCCTGAGGGGTCCAGGCATTCTTCCCACATCAGAAACCATGGCTGTGCCCTCCAAGCTCCTGCTCACCTGTTTTGTCTTTTTGCCTTTTGTATTATTTTTTATCATTTATCTTTTTTTTAATTTTGAGAAAATGGTCTCTAACACTAACTCATCTGGCTGTCTAGGTTTCTCTAAAACTTTGAAATTCCACTGAACCTACAGATAGCATCTAGGGATCAAGAGAACTGTTTTTGCTGGGCATAGGAGCCATCCACCCTCCTGTAGACGCACAGGGTAAACTGGTTACACCTCTGATCACTCCTTTACTTTAGACCACAGACGGGTCAAGGAAAATCACAGATAAACAATAAGAAAACATCGCCCTGCCCAGATGTCAGAAACCCTAAAGGCTGCTTGCTTTTCCTCTACCGAGCAGGCAACGCTCCACCTTGCCCACACAGACTGGCACCTCTGTTACACAGTTACACTCCCTCCACAGGACATTGACTCTGCCATCTGTACTCTCAAGTTCAGACTCTGTAAACAAAAGCCTTTGGGTTGCTCTAAGCACAAGTGAGGACGCAGATTTGGTTTTGCAACAGTGTAGCAGGACTCAGGAAGTAATCACCCACCAGATTCTTATGACATGCCAGGGGCACTTTACCAAACGCTTTGGGTACCTTAATCCTGGTGAGGTCAGGCCTACTCTGAGATTGTAAAACAGAATCTTCGGGCAGTTAAGTAAGTCAGTTCATGTAAAACAGCGAGTCAGTCAGTGAGACGGACAGAAATTAAACCATGCAACCCCAGATCCAAAGCGCTTCATATTTTCTCACCGCCTGTCAAGTGTGTTATCTGGATCCTCCCTTCCAGCTCTGGGATTCAGTTTTGCTGTGGCTCCTTTGTTCAGTGAGACTAAGCAAAATAAAACCAAATCTGGCTACTTAGTGGTAACCGAGACAGTATTTCCAAACAGCTACTTACATGGACAACTCAGACAATTTCAGCATGCACATTTCAATGCCAAATATTAGTTTTATTGTGCATCACTTCACCTTGCTTTTCCAAATAATATCAACTAACTTATTTCTGGCGGTCGCACTATATTCTCGTGCTATTATTTATTACACGGGCTATGCTTGCCCTTGCGCTTAGCGTCACCCAAGACAATGATCTGAATGGAACGAATCGATGAGCTGAGGGGAGAGAACTTTCTAACAGAGCATTCTCCTGCTCACTCACTGGAGGGCTGCTGTGCCCCACCACCTTCCCAGGCACCCAGAGACCAGATGAGGCAGCATGCTTCTGCTTCAGCTCACGAGCTGAGCTGTGCTTGGCCTTTCTTTGGAGTTAGCTCTAGTCAACTTTCATTGCTTCCTGCATAGGACACTCTCAGGGAGGGGTGGAGGCTTGAGGGACTGGGAGCCTCTGGTCTCCACACACACCTCCTTTCATATTTAGTGATACATGCTAATAACCTTACAAAACAGACAGTGAACAAGGCCAGCACTCTAGACACACCGTGGACATGAAAACTAGTGGCAATGTGCAGATTCTTTAGGACTGTTCTTTTTCCCCTCTGACTAGTCTCCTGTTTTGTCTTGAAGACTCCAGATACTCATGGCCTCGATGGCAAAAACTACTGAGAAGATCACCCTGGAACTTTGGATCCACAAGTTGCATCAAATATCACAAAATAAGAGACTATGAAACATCCGCTCACGCTGTGAAGCAGGCAAAGCCTGTGTGAAACATTCTATGTAAATCCCAGAGTGATTTGGAGAAGTCACACAGTGAAGCCCCCAGCATGGGGAAGTGTTTGGGTTTTACACCAACCTGGAAAGTCCCTGCTTACCAGGGAGCTTGAGAGAAGTCAGAAAATACAAGTTAAAACCCCAATGTGTCCTGTTTCTTTATTCCCCACCAAGTAGAGCTCTGAGCTAAAAATTTCAGAAGGGGCTCATTTCTGCTCTGTTACGGATTGGTTCATGGGAGAGTTCCAGAGTCAGAAGGCCCCTACCACCACCATCACACACACACACACACACACACACATTCACCCCAGTATCTCCTAAAGATGCTGTGCTTCTTCTGCCATCATGGTCTGAAGAGGAGTCAGCAAGCTCTGCTCCAAAGTGATGCTTTTTACCCAGAAAAGAGGAAGGAGAGTGTAATCAGGGATGCACCTTGGGCTGGAAAAGTAGGTGTGGTACAAGGTTTCTTCCAGCCTCTGAATGTCAGACAATAGCACAACACCTCAGGCCTTGTTGTAGGGGCCTTGAAAGTGAATTCTGTGAGGTGCAGGGTCCAGGCTTTCCCTCCAAGTACACTAATCTAGTAGATGTAGTAGATGTATATATAACTTCATAACTTCTAACGCACACACACCTGTGCACTCATACACACATAGATAAAATTCTGCATGAAAACACATAAAAAAGCAGAAAAAATGTAGCAACAACCTTCACTATATAATGTCAATAAATTAGCACTCTGTGCTCAGATGTTAATTAAACAAATGAGATAATGATAGGTAATTAAGGCTACTCAACACAAGTTTTGTTTTGTTTTTCTGGATATTGTAAATAAAATCTTTCCTCCCCACTATGGATGGATTTTAATTTTAAATGATTTTACCTTTAAAATTAGGAAAAAGAATATCAAACCCAACTTTCTGTGGTAGAAAGCAAAATATATCCTCTCTCTCTCTCTCTCTCTCTCTCTCTCTCTCTCTCTCTCTCCTTCTCCTTCTCCTACTCTCAAACCATGTCAACATCACAAAGGAATAGTTATAAATCCCCAGTGCCCTTCTTCTCAGCAAGAATTTGTCAGCCTGGAAGGTTCTCATTAAAAAGTGGTGCACCTACTTTCTCGTCAAACACGTGTATGCTGCACCGATAAAAATGTGGCAAGTCTGTCCTACACTCTGCTTGGAGGACTCATGCAGATTTTAGTTTTCTGCTGTTTAGAAAGAAAAGGCATCTATATTTGTAAAATGGTCTGGAAGCTACGAAGATGCCCTTCACTTTTATCGGATACTGTACGAATTCGGAAGTTTGTTTCTGGGCATTAATACAGATTTAGAAGTTTCCATTCACTGTGGTACCAGGGCACAAGCAAAGAAAGTGTGGCACTTCGACTAAGTCCTCTGGGACAGATCGTAGGACAGGCTGTAGTCGGGCGCTTCAGTTGTAGTTTAGAGAAAGGGGTGTCCTTACCTTGTTTGAAGCCATCTCGCTGACCGAGCGGTAGGTCTGGATGGTCTCTAGCTGGTCTAGACACCAGTCTAGTTCCTCCAGCGTCTCCATTGCTAGTTTCTGATATGATTCTTCTGCAAACAAACACACAGACAGGTAGTTAGGTTGCAGCGGCTGCAGGCTGGCCATAGCCGAGTNAGTCTCCTCCGCCTCGACTGTTCCCGGCGCCACTGACGGTGCCCCCTTGCTCCTTCATTGTTTGCTTGCCGACTCCTTGCTTCCAAGCTCTCTCTGGTGTTCTGCCCAGGGGTGGCCGGTGCCAAGTTTTCACCCCCTCGCCGGGATGAGGTGTCAGTGATCTACCAAGAAACTTCCTCAGAGGAAGAAGGCGGGAACCTGCGCCCAGACGCTCATCTGCATAACTGTGCCCTAAAACTCAGGGCTGAGCAGAGTTTTCTCAGGCTGCCTCTGCCTTAGTCATCCTGGGGCTCTGTGGGGTGTGTGATGTCATTTCTGAGTGTTTGCAGTCTGGAGAGAAATGAGGAAGCCTTTCTTTCCCCTCTTGCTTTGCTTCTAAGTGAAACCGGCTTGCTATGGCCATGTGGGGGCAACTGTTTGACCTGACCATTCTGTTCCCAGGCAGGGCACTCATTCATTCTAGGGGAATGGTCCAATTGGGTCCCTTTGGACTCGCGACACTGACCCTGGGCAAGACTGAGGCATAAGCTATTGCTTTCTCTTCGTGGATTCTCTCCCTAACCTAGAGGTAAAATGAGGTCTCCCCGATGATAAGACTCCAGTCTAGAGAAACTGTCTGGAGTTCTACGTGAACACGTTTATTGGCCCAGGAGTCTTGTGGCTCTTGTTATAATAAACAAACCAAGACTTCCCTTCGGGTAGTGCCAGGGTCACAGAGAAACTCCGAACCGGACTTTCAGGTGGAGCCAGATGTGGGTCTTGCCTTTGCATTGATGCTAGGGGGTCTCATTTGTCACTTTCTGGAAAATTTTCAAAGTGTTCCATAGCAAAAAGTAACAACCCAACCAAACGAAAACCTCACAACAAACAAACAACAACAACAACTACACAGTGTGTTCAAGATCAGACATCTGGCTATGATTGGAACACTCCTGTTTTTCACTTCCCAGGGCATGGTATTCCATAGCCAAAAGTTTGTGGGTCTCAATAAATATTTCAGGTTATTGACTTAAGACCTAGGTTAATAAACACGGAATTCATGTTATAATTTTAGGTGAATTAATGAAGCTTCAGAAACATAAAGCAGGAAGACTCTCCATGTAGAAGTGAGAAGAACAGCAGTTAGTCCGGAACACAAGCATGCAAGAGACACAGATAAGATACAGCGTTGCTGCCGGCTTTAGAATGCCTAGAGAGAGGTTTTAAGCAAGCTCATGGAGAAGCTCTAGTGAGACCCCACAGTCTTCCATCATCACATGAAGAATTTTATGTGTGCCGCAGCAAATACCTGACACAGAAAGAGAAAGAACCGAAGTTTGGTTCCAGGGAAATGAAGTGGCCTGCCCACAGAGGCTCGCTTCGTAGAACTGGGTGTTTGTTTATCTCTGCAGTGTGTGTACACTTCAGGGTAAAGAGGGGTGAAAGCTCAACATCCTGTATGTCATACGTGAAAACCCACAAAACCACCGGAGGTGACTCCCTCCATCTTTTCCACACTCCTCAGTGTGCAGACAAAAATTTAGGCGTTTTTAACAAAACTCGAATTTCAAGCCTGACTTGCCCATACCTGACCTCCTATCCTCTTCACCTTGGCAAGGTTACCTCAACTCCAAGGTTGCCCTCTCTCTCTAGTGTGACCGGCAGCACCCCTTCCTCCTCTGTTTCCTAACAAAAGCGCTTCTTGAAGAAAACTTGGCCCAAAGGGACAGAATCCTTGCACCCCTACTTCCTCCCCAGCTGCTTGGGCTTCACTGCCATGGTGCCTACCACATCACCACCTGCAGCCTCTGGAAATGGGACCAGATATGTAGCAGGCCAGCCAGAAGAGGAGGAGCTTACTCAAAGCTGTGGGGATCAGCAGAAATGCAAAATGACTGTAAGATAAAATAGCTAGCACAAGGTACATTTCTGCATGAAGAAGAGGGGGATCTGATCTCCAGCCCAGCTTCACATAGAAAGCACAGAAGTAAGCCAGTAGAAGCTCTGAAGAGAAACCCTTTTCAGAGGTATGCCACGGTACCCGATTGCTGCAAATGGTGCCAGGGCAGTACTGCTACCCTCAGGGTGGCCTGAGATGTGGGTGCCTGGCTGACAGATCCTAGAGCATCCTGCACCTGTACTTTTCTTTTTCTTCTTCAGGCTAATCAGATGTTTTCTTTT
>LOEQ01000630.1:246678-264998 GCA_001685075.1 Bramus lutescens | reverse complement strand
TAGGCACTGGCTTCTGAGGCAGTAGCTCCTGCTGCTACTGCTGCCGTCACACTAACTGGTGGCCTCCTCTGGAACTTCTCTCAAGCTATCTGGGATGGCTGCAGGTAGACACTGCACTTTCTAATCTTCTGGGCACACTGAAAACCTCCTAAAAATCAAAGATCTCCCCCAAACACCTAACACAGGACCTTATCCTACAACAACCAAAGTCACCAAGTAACTATTAGATGAAAACAAGCCACACTGAAGCTGGAACTCATAGCTGTGATAATTTGACAAATTCATAATTTATCAAACATGGATGCTTGCGTAACCTCAAACCATTTGGAAAACTGTGCTCTGAGGTGAGTCCTTGCAAGCCTATTTTGCTGATAAAAATAATGCATTTCATAGACTGAAAAGTCCACAAAGGTACAATTGTACAGATCATCCAAGGGAAAACTGACTCTCGAGCCCACAGGTCTTTAGTCTTTCTGGATGGAACTGAACCATGGTCCATAACCGCACTTCTCCTTCCTGTCTCACTTCTAGAAACTTGAATATCTTCTCCATACTAAATTAGCACCACCTAAAGGTCTAGCAACTAAAACAAGATAACAGTTCAACAGAGGATACAGGCATGCCAATCTGTAAAATGTGATGAAGCATTAATATTTACAATTGGTTGAACACCGGCTCTGACAAGCTTGATACTAAGAATGTCAGACTTCCCAGTGTTTAACAGCTCCCGAATTAGTTGCTATCTTCCTCGTCTTACAGCCAAGGGAACTTTTGATTCATAAAGTGTCCAGTATGAATAATCGATAATCTCAATTTCTCTTGATCCCAGATCTCACACACTTAGCTTGGTACCTTGCTATAAGCACTAAGGTCTACACCAGCACAAGGGAAAGATGACTGACAGCTCAGGACTACTAAAGAGGGTGTTCCCTTGAAGGTAGGATATTTGCAAATACTGCTGCCACACACAGAAATGTCCTGGTCATATGAAGATGTTCTTTGAGGCTGATCTTTGATCTAATACTCAAATATTAAAAATGGAGTGGTTTAGACATATTCCAGTCACAAGATTTTTCTTGAAAGAGTTGGATGCAAAACATCGGCCAGGAACGCCACAAGGAAGAACCCTCAAGCCCGGCTCTTAAGGAGGCCTTGCTCCTGCATTGGTACCGAAAGTGCGAGGCTGAATTCTGTTCTAGAAAAAGAGCTCTCACCTGGGAGTTGGGGCAGCTGGGCCTCACTCTCAGCTGTATCATCAGCTCACAAGGGAGCCTTGTAAGTTTTTTCAGGGTCTGTTTTTCATCTGTGAGTTCTGGATGTCCCTTCAGGAAATTCACAGGAGTCTCCCAGTTCTGAGGATCCAATATTCTCTCATTCATCTAAGGAATGCAACAAAGAACCTGGCTCGCCCAGAAGATTGCGGTGGAGAGAGGAGTTCAGCTCAGCTCATCCAAAGCTCTGCCACCTAAGGCCCTTCTGACCCCTGAAACCTGTGTGTGCCTAGTCATCACGTGGTGTGTGCTGCCGTGTCCCGGCCTGCTCTCTGTCAGTAGTCTGGAAAGGTAACACTAGATAATAAAATTGTCCAACATTGGGGAACCTTGGCCATTTCTCCGGAAGACATTGTCAGAGACTTGAACATCAGCTGCCCTAAATGGCTGCTTGACGCTGGGGTGCTGTTATTAACATTATGAATTACAGGAACCGACACTATTTATTAGGATAATTCTATGTATAGTGTGGTGTGCCATGAGGGAGGCCTTTTCCCTCCTCACAATTACATGCTCCTCCTGGCTAATCCAAGGCGTGTAATTATCCCCATTCTCCAAAGAACCTGTGGCTACAGGAGGCTAACTAACTCTCCTGAAGTCACCCAGCCACAGGAGCATGGAAGAGCCTGTTTTCCTATTCAGGCCTGTGGGACCTGAAAGGCACAGTCTCTTCTCCCCCTCTAAGCTCCCGTGGTGCCTTGTGATGTGTTGCCCTGCATGTAGGCCTGCGCTGAACAGCTGACAAGATGCACAGCCAAGAGAACTCATGCTTATTCTTAACCATACAATTTGCAAAGTGCTTGCTTACCTCACGTCATCTGAGTCTCCGAGCAGCCTGGAGAGTGAGGCTGATAGCGAACTCAGTGTCACAGAGGAAGAAATAGCATTCAGGGAGGTTATTAGAACGTAGAGGCTTTAAAACCCCTTCACTATACAAGTCACGCAATTGTCTAAATTTCCAACCACCCAGGGACATCATTTTCCTGAACACTTCGTCTCGCGTCTTTAAGGACATGCAGCTATTTATATTTGTATTGCAAGACAACTAACAGAGGGCCTTCCCGGACAGATGTTACGGACTGGCAGCTGTTGTTTCCTTAAAACTTCTCCTGGGACTATGTGTACAAGATTTCCAAACAAGAACAGTGTGATGAATCCTGGTCCTGCGTCTTCATGATAATGTTTTCGTCCTCTATAATGACAGTGCACACCGAACCCTTTCTTGTGCTGGAGGCTGGTACGCGAACTGTGTTGAGCTTTGTGCCATCTTTTCGGTCTGTAAAGTCATAGGGTTTATAGTATTGAGGAGAATATATCATGTGGAGCAGCTCACAATGTTTGACGGGTTAGGTGAAGTAAACATAATTAAATATTTTCATTGAATATTAGCTGTCTATGATATTGTGTTAAATAAGGACATTTTCATGGAAGTGCAGACTGCATTTTGAGCATATTTTCCCCTTATCCTCCATTGTCCTGCTTCTCCACACTTACCTCCTGTTGGTCGTCTTTGCTCCTAGATAGATGCACTTTTGTTTTAATGTTGAAAAATACATGCATGATTTTTTTCTGTCTGTATGACACCTAGGAACCACATATGAGAGAAAATACATAATATTTGATTTCTAAGACTGGCTTAGTGCAGTTAGTATTATCTCCGGTTACATCTGCTTCTTGGCAAACACCATAATTTTGTGCTTTAAAAAGATGAAAAAATTCCATTGTGTATTTGCAGCAAAGTTCCTTTATTCACTTCTCTGTTGATGGACGCCTAGGTTGTTTCCATGACGGAGCTGTTGTGAGCAGTGCTACAATAAACACTGATGGGCGAGTATCTCTGGGATATGCTCCCTTGGAGTCCTTTGGGTAAACAGCCATGAGCAGCCCGACTCTATCATAAGTCGGGCCTAGTTTTCGGTTTTTGAAGAATTGCCATAGTGACGTCCATAGTGCCTGGATTAGTTTACATCTGTGATCAGCAGTCTATAAAAGTCCCTAAATCCTTGCCAGAGTGATTGTTCTTTGTTTCCTGATCACTGCCATTATGACTGCAGTCACCTGGAATTGTAGTTATAGACAACGGGGAGCCATCATGGGTGCTGGGAATCTAACTCGCGTCCTCTGAAAGAGCAGCCAGGGCTCTTAATATCTGAGCTTCTATTGAGCCCGATCAATGCAGTTTTAATTTCCATTTCTCCAGTGGCTAGGGTATTTTTATGTCTTTATTTATCATTTGTCTTACATCTATCATGTGTTCACTGGACTGGGTAGTTTAATGCCCTGTTTCATGATTTTGTTTTTTATATATTCTAGATAGAAGTCTTGTGTCAGATGTCATCTAGAAAATATTTTCTCCCTTCAGAGGCTATTCTTCATTCCCATATTCCCTTGCCATGCAGACGCTTTTAAATTTCATGAGATCCCTTTTATCCACTTCTTGAAATTATTTCCTGAGCAATATGTCTTGGAGTATTTTCTCTCTAACAGTTGGAGTTTCAGGTCTTTCATTAATATCTTTGATTCACTTGGAGTTGATTTTCGTGCAGGGTGCAAGATATTGACAATTTCATTTTTTTACAGGATATCCAGTTTGGGCAGCTCAATCTGAAGAGGCTGTCTTTTCTACAAAGTACATTTTTGGCATCTTTTTCAGAAATCCTGTTTGCGTAGTTGTCTGTGTTTCTGTATGGTCCACTCTGTTCCATCCATGTACATGTTTTTGTACCAGTATCATGCTCTACTCTTATAGATATGTAGTAAAACTTGAAATCAGGTATGGTGACACCCCAGAAGGTTTTTTTGTTGTTGTTGTTGTTTATTGGTTTTTTTTTTTGGCCCAAGATTTCTTTGGTAGTCTCTGACACAAAATACTTATTATTGAAATTTATGACAGGACAGAGTAATGACCCAAATTACTCTGACATGAAATTTAAGATGGTTTTCTGTCTCTGTGAAGACTGTTATTGGTTTTTGATAGGTGTTTCACTGCACCTGAACATTGATTTATAGAAGATGGCTGTTTTCACAATGCAAATTCTTCTACTCCATGAGCATGGAAGGTATTTACTGTGTCTCAGTTTCTTTCTTCAGCATTTTAAGGTTTCCAATGTAGCAGTCTTTTACTTCCTTGGTTAAGTCATTGGAAGGTTTTATTTTTTATTTTTTGAAGTCATGTGATTGGGAACATGTCCACGACTTCTTTCCCACCATGTTTGTTGTTAGTGTATAGGAAGTCTACTGATTTTTGTTTCTTAACTTTATATCCTGACATTTTTTGAAAGTATTTGCCAGACCTGTCTTTAGCATCTCCTTGTATTGCATGATCTGGAAATGATGGTACTTTGACATTTTCGTTCTACATGTAACTTTTATTTTCTTCTCTTGTTTTGACAGCTCTAGCTAAAACTTCAAACCCCATCTGAACAAGAGTGAAGGAAGTGGACACCCTAGTTTTATTCCTAATGTGGTGGGAACTCTGTGAAATTTCCCCATATAATATGTTAGCACAGATTTGCAGTATATAGCCTTATTATGTTGAGATATGTTTCTTCTATTCTTAGTCTGTTCAGGGCTTTTATCATGGAGAGAAGTTGGCTTTATCAAAAGACTTTTCTGCATCTATTGAGATGATAGTATGTTTTATATCCCTGAGTCTATTTATTACATTTATTAATGTAATTTATTACATTTATTATTGTTCCTATGTTGAACCATTACTACATCTCTGGGATGAGGCTAACTTGATCATGATAAATAATTTTTTATGCTCTCTTGCATCTATTTTACAAGTATTTTGTTGGATTTTTTTGTACCTGTATTCACTAGGGACTCTGGTCTGTATTTTTCTCTTATTGTCCTATTATCTAATTTTGATTGGGCGTGTTCCTCCCGCCCTATTTTAGGGAGTAGTGTGAGAAGTATTGATGTCACTTCCCCTTTGAAAGTCTGATAGCATTCAGTGGTGAATCCATCTGGGCCTGGACTTTGAGTTCGGAAATTAAAAATGGTTTTAATATTATTGCTTGTTATAGACCTATTTATTTGTTTCATCACGGCTTAATTTTTTTCAGGGCATGTGCCTATAGGATTCATATATTGCTACAATTTTGGTATGTTTTTGATGTTTGTGTTCTTAGGCCTATTCTGAGTTTAGTCATTATAACTATACTTGTTTTTTAATTAATTTCTAGGAATGTTTTTATTGCTTTCTTCATTCGTCTTTCAATAGCATGTTGTTCAACCTCCATAAGATTAAATATGTTGCTTTAAGTTTCTAGTTTTATTCCACTGTGCTCAGATAGAATACTAGAAATAATTTCAGATACATTTGCTAAGAATTTTGTGTTGGCAGTTATTACCTTTCAAGCTTGAAATACATTATCATAAGCCCTTTTGAATTTAAACTTTCTATCAATAAATCTGGAGTTATTCTGATGGCCCTGCCTTTGTATATTGCCTGGTACTGTGTTCTCTTGAAGCTCATTTGGGAGTTTGATTTCTTTGAATATACTTATGATATTTAAATTCTTTGGTATTTTATTTGGTACACTCTCATTAGAAGACGTTACTGTGGGGTCAGTCATTTTTGAGAAATATACTGCCTTAATTTTTCAGGTTTCTTGTGGATTTGTGCTGTGGCTCGTGTACTTGAGGTTAGGTTGGGTGCTGGGTTTTTTTTTTCCTTTCTTTAATCACACTTATTCTTTCAGTGAAGGTGCTTGGGTTTTTAACAAAGGCTAGCTTGTAATAGCACTGAAATGTCATTTTCTCCATGAGGCTTATGTTTGGCGCACCAAGCTCCATGCCCTTGAACTCTGGATGTAGGTTACTGTCTGCAAAAGCAGCAATATTGAGCCCATTTAAAGAAAAATATTCCAGATGTATCTGTCATCACAGCCCTCTAGAGGGAGATGGGAATCAGGGGCAGCAGACGTGTGGGCCACAGCATGCTAGGGCGCGCATACAATACATTTAAAATTAATAACATCTCTCAAAGGGTGCCTTACTATCAACATACAGATAATAATCAAATAAGAAATATTTACCCCTTAAACTCGAACCATTTTTGCACGTGAAGGAGCAGTGACGGCACAGTGTGCTCTAAGATGTTACTCGCTAGTTCTGGGCAAAGCAGAGTCAAGGAATAAAGCGGAGTGAAACTTGGGATTAGTATTGATGGATAGAAAAAAGGAGGGAGAAAGAAATAGAAGTGGGAAACACTGGGGTTGGGGAGAAGAGAAGCTTGCCTTTCTGACTGAGGGTAGAAGGGAGAGGAAGAGGTAAAGAACTATGATCTGATCAGGTAGGTTCACAGATCCCAGCCCTCGGGAATGGAGACATATGGAGAGAAAAAGGCAAAGAAACACAATCAGATAGACCACAAATCCCATTTCTCAGGGAACGGAGACACAGAGATTCCATAAATGACACTGGTGTATGCTTTTTGGGAAAGCCCATTAAAAGGAAAATATTTTTAAAAAGAAGAATAGAGGTTTAAAAAGACGAGGGAAAGAGAGACAGAGACAGACAGACAGACAGACAGACACACACACACACACACACACACAGAGAAACAGACAGACTAGAGCAGGACTGAGCTGGACTGCCAACTGATGCTGGGTTAGATAAATAAGGAATAAACACACATGAAGGGGGAGATCTGGCTGGAGTAGACTGCTTATGAAGTCTAGCTGGGCTGCTGAATGTAGTCTGTCTCTTCTGATGCTCCTTTAGGGGCTCCCAGGTGCCCGTTACACTCCTGGACAGCCAGGTCACAGATACTGGCCATACTTTTGGGAAATTCTTTAAGATTTGTGTTGCAAATGCTGTTCTTGCCTCTAGAGGTCCTCTGCAAGGTCAAGTGTCGTCCTGAATGCTTGTCCCACCAGTGGATAGTCCTTCAAGAACCAGGTCGTAGACGTGCTGGCCAGTCCTCTGAGCAGTTCTCCAGGGTTCCAATTGCAAATGCTGTTTTCATCCCTAGATGGTGTGAGGCCAGGTCACAAAGGCTAGTCTCCTCTTCACAGATCAGGCTGTAAATGTTGACCCTATCCTAGTGCAGTGCTTTTTCTGGTCCACAACTTGGAATCTGAGTCTACATTTCCCTGCAGAGCTTGGTTCTGACCAATTTCCAGCTTACTGAACACTGTGGTTTTCGGTTCAGTATTTCCCTGAAGTCTAGAGGTATTTTGCCAGCCAGGTTCCAGCAGACAGGCCCATGACACTTGCTCTGAATTTCCAATAGTACAGGTCACAGAGGTCTAGGACCCCCTTGAGCCACTGACTCAGCAGGGGACTTCTAAAAGTGGTACCTGGTTGTCATTCTAGCTTATTGCCAAGAGGGCAGGCTCTTGCTAGTGCTTCTCCCTCCCTCCATAGCAGGTGGGATTTTTTTTCCCTCCCGTCATCTGTCTTTTGTTGTTCTCTTCAAAACATCTGTAACTGAGCTGATTTTCTGAGGTTTTGAGTTCTAAGTGTGGTTCTGATACTTCTCCCTGGAAGGGGGCTCCCCAGACCATCCAGTCCTTACACACTCCATTTGACCTTGTTCTGCAAGTTTCCTGTCCTACTTTGAGGATGACAGATTTTTCAGTTGTCACCTGTCTCATCTGATGACTGTTACCCTGCTTTCCTGGCTGTGCCTGCAGGTCATCTGACATCTCAGATTCTCCATCAATGCAACTTTTACCAAGTTTTATATGTGACAGAAATTTATCAGTGTCCTCTACTTTCTACCCAATGAAGGCACACATAAAAAGATAGTGCCTATAAATTTTCATCTACCTGCCTCATGACTGGGCGTCTCCCATTAGAGAAAGTGGCAACTATTTGAGAGGGGATAAATCAATCAGCATAATTGCCATGTGCGATAACGGCGACCAGGCAAAGCATAAATGTGTGGCAGAAGAAGCCATATTCTAAAGCAAATGGCAAAAAAATATATGATTCAATTTTTGGAAAGTTCTGAAGTGGGAAAACCTGAGCTGTGACATTAAAAGTCAAGCTAGTGATTAACTTGGCTAGGTTGGTAAACACAAAAGGAATCACGGTTTCTCTGGGGCAGGCTACGATCCAGCTGCTGGTGGAGCTACTGATCATGTGACTATGCTCGTTTTACAAAACTCATTGACCTCTTAACTGTGATTCGTGTGTGTTTTCTCTTGGCATGTTTGCTATGTTTTGACGACGGTTTGAGTATGCCAAAAGAGTTCATGTCACCAACATAAACTCTTTGGGTGAGCCTTAGAAGGAGGTCATGGAGTCACTGAGGGTACTGTCCTCAGAAGGAGTCACTGAAGGTGTCTAAGTGCCCTGGTTAGTTCTCCCAAAAGCTGTTATAATAGATCAATTCTTCCTACCATGATTACCCTTGTTTTGATATAATGTAACAGGAAGACCATTGCCGGAGATGGTGCTGCTTGAAGTTCCGACCTTCAAAAGTGTAAGCTAAATAAAAAAAGGCTTCTTTCCACTGACCAGCTGAGGGTATTTTACTAGAGCAACGGCAAACAGACTGGTTATAGTGTTATATTTCAATAGAAAGAGACCAAAGACTCTGATTCCTTGGGCTTTCACACTTGTTACTAGCACATCAAGGTTGTTCTCTTGCACCTTTTTTTCCTATTATTCATGACTGTTGAAGATAACAATGTAGTTCAAAGAGGATGTTCTGTCATCTACGGTGTGAGTGTCCTCAAGTAAACATCACTCAATTTGAGTTTGAGTATCTCTACCTAAAAACCTGTGGCAATATTAAATGAAATACGATGGCCAAAGGCCAACAGAATGTCTGGCATAAACATCTTCTTGGCCCTTAGTATGAATTTATTCTTCCAACACTTTCTTTCCACATTTGCCCAGCCATTATCTAGCATGAATTCTGATATATTTTAACAGTAACTAAAAAAAATACCAACCCCCCCCAAAAAAAACCAGACACTTAAGACACACAGCAATGTGATTGCTTGAATTGATAGATGTGTTTTGTTATCAAGCTGACAAAGAGAGGGGAACTTGTGATAGCTAATTGTAATAGTTAACTTGATTAGATTAAGAACTGCCTGGTACAAATGGATGGATCTAGAAAACATCATATTGAGTGAGGTAACCCAGACCCAGAAAGACAAATATCACATGTACTCACTCATAAGTGCCTTTTAGACATATAGCAAAGAAAACCAGCCTACAACTCATAATCCCAGAGAACCTAGACAACAACGAGGCCCCTAAGAGAGACATACATGGATCTAATCTACATGGGAAGTAGAAAAAGACAAGATCTCCTGAGTAAATTGGGAGCTTGGGGACCATGGGAGAGGGTTGAAGAGGAGGGGAAAGGAAGGGAGGGGAGCAGAGAAAAATATATAGCTCAAAAAAAAAAAGAAAGAAAGAAAAAAAGAAACAGTAGATTGTTCTTTGCCTGGTAGATTGGCAAAGCACAGCCCAGGAAGTGTCTGTATTCTTCAGGGCTCTGACCTAGTCAGTGGATGGCATTACTGGCAGATGGGACCAGGTTAAAGGAAGTAACCAGTGACAGCATGTCTTTGGGGCAATCTCACACTCCAGTCCCTTCTTGACTTTCCTGTATCTCCGATTCCCATCCACTGTGGTATAAATAGCATCCCACCCTGCTCCTCAGGTCACAATGTCAAGTGTGTGGGCCAAGCAGCCTCAGAATGAACACTGCAAAACTATGACCTAAAAGAGAAGGTTGTGTCGGTGTTTTGTCAGAAGTACACAAAATTTCTACAAAGACACCCCCCCAACTCAAGAAGTTTTGAGAACCCCTGTCATTTGCACACTTTCCTTTCTCCTTCCACAGCCAGAAAGCTCCAAGGACTAGTGGACCAGCCTTTCTCACAGATGCACTCCTGTAAGCTCTCGGCAGGACCTGACACACAGTTTGCACATCTGCTCACTGTTTCTCAACAGTTACTATCAAAACATTTACAGTGCTCACAAACTTCCACTCCCACTTAAGACTTCTGGCTTTATCCAAGGAAAGATGTCCCCGAGAAGGCAAAGGGCCTTCTGAATCCTGTCTATATCCCTGTTCATGCCTGAGAGGGGGCCTTTTGCATTCAGATTTCCTGGGCTCCTCCGGTTTCTGCACTGCTTTCACTTACGGCTAATGTAGCCTCCCCCATTTATCCCACTGTTCTTTGGCCTGACTCTTTGACCTGCAGACACAGTTACGCTCTGCTCATCGAGCACAACCTAAAAGTTTTCCTGTAGCCCCTGCTTCCTTAATATCCCATCTTTCTCCATTTATTGCCACCCTCAAGGCAAGCTATGCGAAGTTCTGCTTGTACTTCCTTGCTAGTGCCTCATTCAAATATTTGTAAACTTGCCTATGCTCTCGATATTCAATTGCAGCTTGCTCTTCTCCACTTGCCCCCAGTCTAACTTAAATGAACTGTATCGCTCCACTCTCCTCTCCTATCTGGCAATGTGATCGTCATTTAGATGTCTCCACACCTGTGGACTTTATCTGTTGTCAAAGTGCCGAGATGTCTATATTTCTAACCAAGATCTGCATCTCATCTCACAGTTGTTCTACAAACTCACAACAAGACATATTGTAGGAAGCTCTTCATTCCTAGGAAACAGCACACCAGTTTCCAAAATAGTCCATTCCGCTATCTCACTAATCGCAAGTAAGCGTTTATTCTCTGCATTTTCTTTTATGTGAAACAAAGGACTGAACATCATCGCAATGACTTCTCTGTCTACAGAATTCTGTCATGCAGTGTTTAGAAGGGATAATCATCATCTCCTTTGCTGATGGTCCACCCCTCTCCTCTTCTATATTCTTATTGACCACTCATGTTCTAAGTGTGACATTACGTTCACTTCTTCAAGTAGTTTTTCCTGGACAATATTTTGTGGGACTCCTTGTGAAATCCTTGTAGACATTCAAGGGCTGTGGTTGTATTCAAACACAGTGTTTCCTTCATTGCCGTTGATGTTGGATTCCCCTCTGTATGCTATGAATATGTTTCATTACCATTAGTTATTAAAGAAGCTGTTTTGGCCAGTGGCTTAGTAGAGTAAAGCCAGGTGGGAAATCTGAGCAGAAATATAGAGAGAGTAGGCAGAGTCAGGGAGATGCCATGTAGCTGCCGAAGGAGAAAGACACCAACTCCAGCCAGAACCTTACTGGTAGGCCACAGCCTCATGGCAATACCCAGATTAACAGAAATGTGTTGAATTAAAATGTAAGAGTTACTTAGTAAGAAGCCTGAGCTAAGAGGCCAAACAGTGTTGTAATTAATATAGTTTCTGTGTTATTATTTGGATCTGAACAGTTGGAAGCGAATAAGCAGTCTCTGCTTACAGCCATGACTGGACACCAACTCTTTCCACTCAAAGGACAAGAACATTGTGTACCTCTGCTGTGACCCTCCATCATGATCTAGGTTGATTTAAAATGACTTTGTTTGACCTGAGGGCAGGAGTTGTGTCAGCTTTGCACTGAGAAGGGCATCCCTAGAAGACTGCAATAGATAGACAACAAGGGAATGGATTAGAACACAGCATTGTGCTTACACAAAGTTTTAAAGTGCCATAGGTGGGCCCGGTGGGTATAAGTACATGCTATGTGAACTTGTCTATGAATTCCGTTCCAAGATCCCATGGTGAAAGGAGAAAACTAACTTTGAAAATGTGTCTCCTGATCTCCACATGGATGCTGTGGCACATGCATGACCACATTTTCACACGTACATCTTGCACACGCCTACAATAATGATAAGTAAAGGAAGTGCGTCCTTAAGGAATTGTCAGGTAGACACATTGTGCAGCAGGAATACTGGGAAACATCTATGAGAATTGAAGCCCCTCGCCAAGCCATGCCTAGTNTGGCTGCTGCTTTCCAGTCAGATTTGGTTCCAGAGAAGCTTCAGAGGGGCTGTTGACATCATGCCCAGTCCCACTATGGGTCACTTTCTTCTAAAATATACAGTTGTTGTATTTAATCAAAAACAAACAAACAAAACTCAGGATGTCCAACTGCATTTAAATTTTGGATAAATAGTATGCTTTATAATTATTAAGTTACCATTGGGGTCTTTAAACCCCCAAATGCCTATCCATCTGAAATTCAAATTTAAATGTGCAATATTTTATTTGAATACTCTGAAGGAGTGGACTGTTTGTAACCATCTCTAGTCTTCCTATTGTAAGATGTTCCGTCCGGTCATGGTTTAGGGAAGAATGGTGCTGCTTACCCATCTGCTCTGTTCCTCTAGTTCTCTGCCCTGACTGGAGCACAAGACAGGGTCCTCCAATCTCTCTTGATCTCCCTTTGCCTTCCAAAGCTCCCTCCACAGACTCTGTGTCCTGTTACCTCAATGTCTGTTTAACACCTGAGAACACCTTATTCTTTTAGGAACATGTCTTGTGCCTCTTCATCTCCGGGCAGAAGGGTATTCTCTGGTTCACAGCTGTATCACCCTCTGCAACTTGAAGAAGGACCAATCTAGGCTTAATAAATAACAAATAATAAAGCTTAAATAATTAAAGAATACAGTTAGTGCTGTAAAGGAACACAGAAAAGAAACTAAATGTGGGTTACAATGAACAAAGAGGTTTCCAGGAGGTTACACTGATGTCACAAAGCAATGGTTTGGAGAGAGTGAGAACTGAATTATCTGAGGAAGCTGAGGATAATTTTCAAATTTATGTGACTTTCTCCCTCAGCTCTTCTTACTGGGTCTTGAGAAATTTGTTGGAGGAGGCAATGCTGCTGAGAATCAAAGCGCTGCTCAGAGGATTCTGCTAGGACCTTCCCTACCACCTACCACAGAGGATGGGATCTGACAAAGGATGAAACATGAAGAAATGACATTATCTGTACAGAGCCATGTGAGATGAGCAGAACTGAAGAAAAAGAGTGCTAGGTTTCAGGCCATGTAAGCACAGAGACAGACTCGGCTCCTGGGAAAATGGAGAACACAGAGAAGACTTTCAGAAGAAAATAAAACAATGAAAATGGGAACTCTACACTATGGCTTATGTGCAGCCAGGAAAGGATGCTATACCAAACACAGTCTGTGATTTTTATCAAAGTTTGTTTGGCACTCAGTCTTAGATCATTTGTAAAAGTACATAACTGTAGCAGCAAGTTTTTTCTAAAAGGTGACATAATCTCTGTAGTGAGCATTCCTTGCTAAGATGTTTTTCTTAAGATTCTGTTGTTGCAGAATGGCTTTGCTGACATATTGGATAAAGTCATTTCATATGAGTGAGCTAATTCATATCATAATTATGATCTTGTATATATTAATTCCTAAACATTTATGAGGGGTTTTCATGCTTAAATATGGGATTAAATGATGGACTCAATTTTCACATGATTTGTGAGTCCTAGATCTGTCTTCCCATCTGCCATATTTACTGTATTCCTCTAATACACGATTCAGATAGCATACACTGGTGTGGTTGCATGGCCTTAAACTGGTTCCAAATAGGAAAAGAGTTATAAATAGCCACTTTGGCAAGTCCCAACATTTTCCTGAAAGTGATAATGGGTAGTGAGTGGTCTGATGTGAGAACTGGTTCCCAGCAATAGCACCAGACACATGAGTAGACCTGGTGTCACAGCTTATGTTCTTCAGTGACTCCAAAATATCTGCTCCTACCTTTCCCCTCTAAGCTACACAAATAGCAAGCAAACTCCATTCTTGCCAGGCAAAGGCCTGCTTCTGGGAATGAGCTCATATCTTAGGCAAATGACCCACATTTGGTGTTCAGCCAGCCCCCTCCTGCATAGAGGAATGTTTCGGAAGTTTGGTCAGTGGAACATTTTAGTTAGATCAAGATGCAGTCTCTGGAGATCTCCTATATGGCACTGTAACCATACTAAACAACAATATGTTGAAAATGTCAAAATCACCAAGAGGTCATAAGTGTTCTTACCATACAAATTAGGTAAGAACATGGAGTATATGATAATTCTCCTGTCTTAATCGTTATATACATAGAAAAACATGTTGCATATCAAAATACACACCATTTTGATTTGTTCATCACACTTTAATAAAGCTGGGAGTTGGATGGGGAAGGGGCTTTCAATCCCGTGTTATGAATGGGAAATTCCTCCATGGTTGTAGGTGATTACAAGCATTTACTTAAAAATTTTTATTCATACCCCCACTGTGGTGGATGTTGGGGTTACCCAGGTGAAAAAGTAGCAGCTTGAGATCGACTTAATAGTAAGCAGTCTCGGTGCCTCCATGGGGCTTGTTCCAACAAAGACAGCTGAACTAGAGTAGTAACAACAGTGGTGGCAATCTTTGCGTGGCATGGAAGCCCATAGGATGACATCTGTAACAAAGCCTTGGCTCTTCTTAAGAGAAGTGATTGCCACGTGAGAAACTGAAGAAGATAAGCAATTAATGAAGTTGGAGGACGGGAGCCACAAGCAGAGCAGGTGAGAAGGCTCCGAGCAAGTGGAGCTCTAGAGGCCCTGTTGAGGCTGACGAGCCAGGTATTACCAAAAGGTTTTCTAGTAGATGCTAATCACCCTCTGGTGTGTTGCACAAGAAAGCAAGGCCTCTGGCTTTTATTCTGCTTTCCGGATTGCCAAACCCTGGCCAGTCACTTCACCTTTTGAAATATTGCATTTCTCATGGGGCAAACAACGCTAAGAATCTACCGGCAGGGCTTTGTAGGGGCTCTCAGTGAAAGGATGCGTGTGTGGGAAAGTGCTCTGTAACTTTCTAAATGCAAGGGATTATTTTGCTAATTCCGGCCACCACCCAGGGCACTCCCTATTTCCATTCTCCATTGCCTGATCAGATTTACTCAGCTAATGCAAGCTAATTTTAATATCATCTGCTGACAGTAAATCAGAAGATGATCAAAAGTGGTACAACCAGTTTTTGAGATTCTCCCTGGGCATATGCGGGATGTCTTTGCAACAGATAACAGTAAGGTGACCAGTGGGGGACATAGCAAACTAGATCTCTTAGTGGTTCTGTTTTATTTGACAAAGGGGGAAACAGGTTCAGGGAGGGTCTTATGAGCTGTCCCACCTAGGGAGCAATGCTGGTTATAGGTTTACTATGCATTTCCCAAATCTATTAAATTGAATGGGTCATTTCAGCTTTCAGGTCTTTCTCAAGCCTTCCAGAAACCAAAAGGGACAGTGTATCACAGCTTGGAAGTCATTAGCCTCTCTCTTCCTACCTTACTGTTTAACTGGGTAATAAAAAACTCTGGGTTATGGCTAATCACTGCTGCCAGACAATGGATTGGCTGAGGAATAAACTCCAAGGTTCTGAAGAAGGTTTTCTCATTGTAAAAGCCCAGTGACCATGGTCTACACATCACTCCAATCACAAACTAAGACAAGACCAGTAGCAATCGTGCAGGAAAAGGATCCTCATAACCCACATAGGTGGAACTCCCAAACCTTCCATTTTGGAAGAGAGTTGAATCATAGCATGGGTAAGAAAAGCTAAAGGATGGATTTATGGTTTAATTACGACATGAAGTGCTCTCATGTCATCATTATTACTCTATTATATCAGATGTATATGGTTGCAAAAACTTGTTTCTCTTGGGCTGAGGATGTAGCACAATGGTAGGATGTCTGCTTAGTGCGCAGAAGACCCAAGGTTGACTTCGTGACATCCCGGAAAGGAAGGAAGGAAGGAAAAAGGTGAAGGAGGGAGAGAAAGGTAAGAAAGAGGAAGGGAGAAAGAAAGGGAGGTAAGGAGGAAGGAAGCAAGAAAGAAAAGAAGAAAAGAAAGTACTCATCCTCTTGTAGTTCTTAAAATTAAGGTCAGGTACCTTTTTACTTAACTAAAATAAAAACCAAACACTGTCCCCACAGTAAGAAGACTATGAATTATACTCTAACTTGAGCCACTGGTCACTATATCGAGGGTCTTGGCAAGACTCTAAGCCCCTCTGGGCCTCAGCTTCTGAGGAATCTGGAGCAGAGAAATCATATCACTCCTCTTTGTAAATCCCACAATCACATGGAACAGGAATGGTAAAATTGAAAATGTTAAAGTGGCTTGAAGATTATAATCTGTGACTCCCCTGACTATGGTCAACTACGGTGACTTTAGCCTTATCCTCCTATGAGCTGGAACTCATCAAAAGAGAAGGGATCTTAACATAGTAGGGGAAGAGTTCCTTAAATTATTAAACATTATCAACTGACATAAAAAATCTGCCTATCCTGTACTAGTAGTCTTGTGAATTACACAGCTGTGTGAAATCTGGATTTATTTGTAGTTTATATTGTGGTCTATGGATATACAAATATGTATGAGTATCTCAGCCGGCCACACCCCATGTATAAACACATGTGCATGCACATATACATACACGATTTCATCTCTCTTCCTCTCTTTGCTAAATAGGGAGAAAAATGAAGCCTCTTTGCAGCTAATAGCCTGATATTCAGAGAGCACCCATTTATGATCACTGTCTGTCAACAATGCTTGTCTGGGGACCTCAGGTAGAAGAGTTAAAAGTACTGGAAGATAAACCTTCTGCGAGGAGACATTTGGCTTCTGGAAATAGACTGTGTGACCAGCAGTGGCTCTCTAACCCAGCCAGGGCAGAAAGAAAGACTTCCCTGGTGTAGAATTAGCATCTTAGCATAGCTCAGATCCTCTGGGAAATCATAGACAGCTAATGCACAGCATACAGGCCTTGAATATATATAGTTCATCTTTGAAATCACAGCTACTCAGACTGTTGTTACCTATAAACATTAGCTAAATGCATAAATAAGAGAGTGGCTAGGACAGGAAGCATTCTGAACCAGCAGTCGGGCCAATCCAGTTCATTCTCTATCTGTTACACAGCAGCCACTCCAAATCGCTCTCCCAGGCAGGTGAAAAGAGAAGCTGGACAAAGGCTCTCTCTGGCCAGTCCCTGAGTGGGGAGATGGTGTGTTATACTTCCTTACCTTCCAACACAGTCTTCAGTTCATTGGTGGGCAAGTAGAAGGGAGCCCAGTCAGCATGGTCTTAGGGCTACATGCCAGAATGCAAGCTGCCTGCAAGCAGATCCCAGCACTAAGTTGGCATTGTTCACTTTGGTGCTCAATGTCTCTTTTAGAAAAACTTGGGTTTAAAAGAGAGAGAGAGAGAGAGAGAGAGAGAGAGAGAGAGAGAAGGGAAATTCTATAGAAAACAAATTCCTTTAAGGGAGCCACTAACTTTTGCTATCCACTCTACTTTTTATATGATTAGCTTGTCAACCTTGAAAATCTCTCAGGGCTAAGGAAGGCCAAAGTAGGAAGAGCACTCAAGAGAAAACTATTCTCTGTCTGTGTTTATGTTGTGTAGAAAATGTTCTCAACATACATTTATCTGAGAATTTATTTTCACTTGGCAAACAAATTTACTTAGTGTTTTAATAAAGTTCTTCTGCAATGACTGCTAGGAACCCAGCATTCTCTACTTCACAGGCTGAGGAAGCAGCCTTTCATGGCCTGCAGCTAACCCATTCTGAGCAGAAACTGGGAAGGGCATCTCAGATCCCATTGTATAGAACATGCTCCCTTAGTTTTCTAGTGAAATTCATAAAGTACAAATTTAACACAAATTTCTTTTACCCCAGGTAAGAAAATAATATAAAGAGATGTCTGTAAGCTGACAAAATTAAAAAAAGCTCACAGTTGTTAATGAGCCACAGGCTATCTGAAACTAAACAACTACTGGAAATGGGAAGGGCCCAGAATGAAACCCTGGGATGTAAACAAAGTGGGAAAAGAATCAAGGATGCTAGGGAACAATGGCGCTAACACAAGATGTAGGAACCCCACTAAATTCAGTCATTTTCTCTAAGATGTTGAACCAAACTCTGTGCCGGTTCAAGATAGTGCACAAAGATGTGCTAACAGATAAACAATAAGCACAGAGGCTAGCTGAAATGACAGAATTAATATTAAACATCCAACAGATCAGAAAGCTCCTTAGAGGAAGGCAAATGCCACCACCACATCTGGTGTGTTGATTTTAAGTGTCCCATTCAGGCGGAAGCCTCACTTCTGTCCCCCTAAGTTGCACACAATGCATATAT
>LOEQ01000630.1:218826-237315 GCA_001685075.1 Bramus lutescens | reverse complement strand
GAGAGAGAGAGAGAGAGAGAGAGAATATGGGTATTGGAATTCCAGGCATGTGCCACCATGCAGTGTTGGAGATTGAACCCAGGTGCCTCACGTACGATTGGCAAGCATTCTATCAACCATGCTGCATCCCCAGGTCTGAATGTCTAACTTTTGAGAATGCCCGGTGTTGCTTTGAGTCTTAAGCATTGCACAATAGTAGCCTCACGTAATGATACTCAAGGGGCAACAGTTAAAACATGTAGTTCCTGTTGCTGTTGCTCTTAGGTTGTCTCACTGCTTGTAGTAAATAAGAAGGCTCAGAAATGGCTCAGAAATGGTTAGGGACTTGCCCAGGATCAGACAGGTAAACGGTTGATGAACTGGGATCCAACTTTGCCATGTCTTCTGATTCCTTCTGGTTCTGTTTCTAGTCACAGTAGTCAACATTGTAGCCACTACCCCAAGAAAGCAGAGCTCTAATGGCATAATTGCCTGCTAAACAAATGTAAGCGGATCACTGCATACAAAGGAAAACCCCAGTTTCTGTCCTGGGTGTATAAAGCCCTCAGGTATTTTCCTATTCATCCTTACTGCACCAACTCCCACCATGCCAACCTTCCCTAACTTTTCCTTTCCTGCCTCCACAGATGTCTTCCAGTCCAAAAATAATCCCCTCTCTTGTGGCTTCTATATATGTTTCTTATGTTTCAGCATGATCTGCTTTTTTAAGATTGACTTTATGAACCCATACCCATTCCTTAAGGTAGAGTTCAGAGCGTCTCTCCTCTGCTTTTCTTTCCTAATAGCAGAGTATATCTCCTCTATCTTTCTTCTCCCAACAGCCCTGGCAAAAACCTATGTTCTCCTAGTCCCATTGCTCATGATAGATGGTCAGTCAATGTGCTGGCTTGGGTTGGAATAACTGAAAAATTCAATTGTAGAAATATATGCCCTAGCAATAGAAATCCTAATTTTTAAAATTTAGTACACCTCTATTTACGAATTCTTTAGTACAGCCTCATACAGAGTATTATTCACCCTAGCTAGGGCTAGGATTTCTAGCTGGCATCTGTGCTTCCATGGAAGTTTACTCATGTTCTTATCACAGTTCATTACATACCACCTTGGCGTTCTCCAGAAGACTGGGAGCTCTCTGTGGAAGACATTGTGTCTTACTCATCCTGTGTCTGCATTAACCAACACAATGGTCGATTCATGTTGCAGTGAGTTCTCAGTAGGGACAAACGGGTGAACAAACGAGAGGGTGAGTGATGGAGAAAATGAATCTCTTTCTCTGACACAGAAACATCAAAGCCAGGTGATACTCTCTTGTCTGACCTCAGAGTTCTAAAAGAGGCTTAAGCACCTGCGTGAAAGCCTCAGCTATTCTCAAATAGAAGAGCTATAAATAGGAAATGAACAAGTCAAATAACCTCACTTGATAATAGGATTCTATACAAAATACTAAATACTCCACTGGAAAACACTGGGTTCTGATAAACACTTTCAGAAAACAGCAGGATACAAAATTAACATACAAAACTCAGTAGCCTTCCTGTAGAGCAATAATCAACATGTTAAGAAGAATTCTGGAAAACAGTCCCATTCACAATTTTCTAAACCCAAAAAAGCAAGCAAGCACACCCCCTCCCCTCCGCTTGTAATCAACCGAACCAAGCATGTGGCTCACCTTTATGATGAAAAGTTTGAAATACTCAAAAAGGAAATGGAAGGAGACACTACAGGAAGGAAAGACCTCCCGCATCCATGGATTGGAAGAATTAGTATTGTGAAAATGTGCGTCCCGCCAAAAGAAATTATAAATTTGGACTAACACACATTAAAATCCCAACAAGATTCTTCATGTGCAAAAAAATGCAATCACATCGAAAATACAATCTTAAGATTAACATGGAAGCAAAAAGACCTAGAACATCCGAAGTAATCTAAGCAAAATAAACAATGGGAGAAGTATCATCACTTCTGGATTTAAGTTCTACTACAGAGCCATAGTAACATAACTAGCATGATGCTGGCATAAAAGCAGACATCCAGATCAATGGAACTGAATAGATTTAGATGTAAACACACACAGCTAAATCCACATGAGTTTTGAGAAAGAGGCTGAAAACATACATCGGAGAGAAGACAACCTCTTCAATGAATGGTTTTGACAAAACTGGGTACTCACATAGAGAAGAGTAAGCCTGGATGTCTATCTCTTACTCTGTTCAAAGTGAACGCCAAGTGAATCAAAGACATTAACATAAGATCTGAAACTGTTATAGGAAAAAGTAGAGAAAAGACTTCAAGATAGCTAAGGACCTTCTGATCAGAACTCCAGTCACTCAGGAAATAAAGCCATGGCACCTCATGAAATTCAAAAGCTTCTGTATAGTAAAGGAACTAGCTAATTGAGTGACAATATAGCTTATAGGATGGGAGAAAATAATTTGCTAACTATATATCTGATGGAGGCCTACTATCTTGCATATACATGGAACTCAAATAACTAAACAAATAATCAAACAACTGGACCAATGAATGGGCTAGCGAAATGGGCAGTTCTCAAATAGAGAAATACAATGACCTTTAAATCACACACACACACACACACACACACACAAGTTCAGGCTTAGTAACCATTACTGAGATGCAAATAAAAATGACATTGAGATTCCATCTCACCTTAGAATGACAGATACGAAGACTACGAATACCAGCAAATGCTGGTGTGGATGCCAGCAGAAAGGAAATTTTACACACTGCTGACGGAAGTGTAAGCTAGTGCAAGCACTAAGGAAGTAAGTATAGAGGGTCTTCAGAATTATCAAAATAGATCTGCCTTATGGCCTAGCTATACTCCTCATGGCTATTTATTCAAAGGGCTCCAGGCAACTTATCACAGAGACACAGGCACATTAATGCTAGCTGTAGTAACACTCCCTACAGCTAAGCTATTAAGCCAGGCTAGGTGTGCAACATAGAGGAACGATAAGGAAAATGAGGCATGTGTGCACAACGGAATTTCTTTGAATGGGAAAGAAAAACGAAGTTTCATCATTTGCAGAAAAATTAGATAAACCTGGAGATAATGAGATTGAGGAAATTAAGCCTGCCTCAGAAAGACAAACATTGTATGTTTTTATCACATGTGGCTCCGAGATTGTCTGTCTCATGTAAATCATGTATGTACCTATGCCTTGAAAGCAGAAGTAAGCCCTTCTAGAAGAGCAAGAGAGGAAGTGAGGGGAATGGCAAGAATGGAAAGGGAAGGAAATGTGTTCAACAATATTGCTCGCATGAAAATGTCCTATTTAACACAATACCATGTGCAGTGAATATATGCAATGAAATTTGAAGCAATTTTTAAAAAGGAGGAAACTTGCTCCTCTTTCTATTCAGTCCTGAGGGTTCCTCTTTACAGATCAGCTGATTAGTAAATATACATGTGGCTTGTTTCCTTTCCAATTCTTTTCCTTTTTCTACACAAGAGCCAAGAAGAAAAGGAGGAGGAGGAGGAGGGCAAGTGGGCAGAGGAATAATTATTTAATAATCACTCAGTAAGTATTAATGATCAAAGTTCAGTTTCAGCTTTTCAAGACCCAAGGCACATGGGGGCTGATAAGCACATACAGTCACAACAATAATAAAGACAACTCTGTCATAATCCTTTGACTGGCACTATTAAAATGGTTCTACATGAAATAGCTCTTTCAGTCCCATAATAATTCAGAGATGAGGATTTAAAAGAGAAGGAAATGAAGATGCAGGGGCTGAGGTTTAGGGAAGGCATAAGGACTAACGCTCCTGAAAGCAGAACTGGGGTCTCTGGTTCCAGAATCTCAAGCTCAGGGGTAGCACAGACTTTCCCCTGTGGTTTGCCTAGCACATGTAGGCACATGATGTACGTCTACTATTTAATTGCGTTGGCTACACTTGGGATTGGGAAAATACTAAGAACCTAATGCGTTGTGGGAAAGTGGTGTGATTTATGGTGGGAGGCTGTGGAAGAGGACCAAGGCTTGGGGGCAGGGAATGCATCTTGAGTGTGAACTCTGAAAGCCCCAGTTACTAACCCATGAGCTGTTCTTGTCTGACAAAGAATTACCCATCTCGACACCCACACACTACTGTTTCTGGGTCAGGGGCCATTTTGGCAGTTTGAAGGCTCTGTAAAATTTGATTCTAGAGTCAAAGCTTCAAACTATTGCCAAATAAAACAACAACTAAGGACTTAGGAGGGTTAAAAAATTTACCTCGAGTCATACAAGTGGTTGGTATCAGCACCAAAATGTCAGTTTCCCAAGTTCCAGCCCAGTGCTCTTTTAATTAAGTTACACAGTTTCATCTGAGTTAGGGAAGTTGACAGAACAAATTATTCAAAATGGGACTTTCCAGGGCCTGTCTAGAATTGGATGAGTGTCTCCCTGTGTCCCTGTAAGGCACACCCTAGTTTCACTGCAGATCTGAAATCCAAGTCTCTCCTTCTGATGCCAGATGTCAGGGTACTGCGTAAGCAGTGGGTCTCACTCTGCCATGTCCTAAACACTCTGTCCCACTTCTTTTCCTACTGGGATAGACTTCCTTAAATCCTCAATCTTAAATGAAGGGATTTACCACGGGGGGGGACAGTCACCCCCATTGGCTTAATTCTGTGAAGAGGAGAGAAGTACAAAAGAACAAAAGGTATCACCTCTAAACTTTCTCTTTATCTAGAATCTGGAGGCAAAAGCACATTCAGTGAAGTTCAGGCACTGACGAGTGAGGTCCAGAGAAAGTCAGGATTGAACAGCAGATGTGAACTTGCTCATGAGGAAGCTCACACCTTTCTGACAGGTGCCAGTGGGCACATCACCTCTCACTATGAGATTTGTGCCAAGTACGTAGGGATTGGAGCTAAACACTAGACTTCAGGTCTTAGCTATGTCACCTACTAACTGAATGTGCCTTCGCTATCACCTTTGCTGAGGTATAGTTTTATTGGTTATTGAATGGAATTACGTATTGACCTTGTGATTGTTGAGGCGAACAAGACAGAATTCCTAATAGCAAATACCATGCTTAGTAAATTGCCCTGACACATCTTTGCCAATACCTTGTGTTTCAAGCCAAAATTTGGAAAGAAAGAACACACGCAGAGAGCAGAATAGAATTTAAGTGGATTTATCAAACCAGAGTTCTGCCATCCATAGCCATAATAAAGGAGTGCTTCCTTCTGCATGAGTCTACCCAGAAATCTGAGAAGCAGGGTAGTAAGCGATCCACCAACACATTTTCAAAGAGGACAGGAGAAGCATTACTGCTGCAGAGGAAGAGGAGGTGGAGGCAAATGTCTTCAGAACTAGAGCAAAACAAGTCTCTTAAGACCTGAAGACAAGGCAAGACCTAGGGGCAAAGAATATGGTGAGCTGCTGACTCATTAAAGCCACAGACAGCTCCCGCAATTGTGCCTGCTCCGTAACTTGCTGAGGCAGCCCTTCATCAAAAGACAACCTGGAGGTGAGAATGGGGGCCTATGTCTGTAATCCCAGTAGTGCTGAGATGGAGGATCATGAGTTCCGGAAGAGCTACGTAGCAAGACCTTGTCTTTAAAAAAATAGGAGCGAGGTGAGGCGAAGAGGGAGGAATGTGGTGTCCAGGTGTGTGTCCATCTGTGGTGTCTGAACGCGACAGGTGTTATATCCCAGGCCTTCTCTGAAAGGCAGATACCGTCCTGTGATGTGGTATGCACCTCTGCGGTCACGGGCTGGGAACTACGGTAAATACAAGTCTGCAATGGGCTTGGGAGAGATGCCCAAAGGTAGTGTGCTCTGCAAAGGGCCAGGGTCATTCTGAGTGACAGGAACACACGACCCAAAGGACGCATGCTGATAAGGGTGTTTGCTCAGCTCTGAAAAGGAAGAAATCTGAAGAATCACTTTCTAAGTCAGGCTGGAATGCAAATTTGCAAATGCTGAGAGAGGGTACAGACCTTTCCACCTCACTTTCCACCTCACACCCTATCCTGCTCAACTCAGCAATGTGCACAAACAGGACCCTTCAGCCCTCTAACCTCCCCCAAGACATTCCTTGCCAAATTAACCTTTTAGTGATAACCAATCTCAAGTGAGTTTTCGGTAATTGGTTCTGAGGTCCAGGAAGCGGTTTCTGGTAAAGCTGAAGCCCGAGGGTTTCATGATCGGCTGCCCAAGCAGAGTGGAAGGTGAGAGCAGCTCTTGTCACACCTCGGCTAATGCACGTACTGTCCCGGTGTGCAAATACAAGGCTTTGCATGCCTGGCTTTGTATGTCTCCCTCTGATATCTGGCACAGTGCCATGAGCTGGAATTGAAGCAAGATTTCAGGCATGTGGAGATTTTTATTTCCCTTGACTTTAAATATCTAAATTATAGCAAGAGAAGCATCATTGTAGACTGACTTCTCTTGAGACGGGTTGTTTACATTAGTGGCTGGCGGGTGGGGGCCTGTGATAAACGGGCTTGAGGTGTCAACTTGGCTGGGCTGCATGGTACCTGTTACCTAACCAGTAACCAGTAGCTAATTGCTGTACAGCTATGTTGTAATGAGGATGAATCCAAACTGGGAAACTGAAATTAAAGAAGACCTTGTCTATGCAGTCCTTGTGCAAACTCAAGATCAGGATCTGAGTCTTATTTATGAGAATATCTCCTCTTCCCTCCTAAAAGATATTGTTTAAGAAATATGTATAGAGCAATGGGAGGAGAGAGGGCAGGCTGGTCCCATTTAAGATGAATGAACGGAGCAGCTACCCACAGCAGGCAGAGGGAGAAGACTTTCCAAAGGCAGCAATTTGAACTGCTTGCTTTTAGAGGACTATCCAGAAGGAAGCCGGGAAGAGTGAGGGCCAAGGGAGCAGGAGGGAAGGAGTGGTCGGCCTTGAGAGAAGACAGCTGAACTTTCTGTGAAAGGGAAGGAATATGGAAAAGTATATCACTGGGAGCAGAGACCTATTATATTAACAAAATTCTTCTGTAGAATGCTTGTTTTCTCCTAGAACAAGAAAGTCACAAACCAGTTTTAGGCACATCTGAGCACATACGCACAACAGCAGCTGCTGTAAGCAGACAAGGAGCTGTCTATAAGGACACCTACCCTGGGAAGCTGCAAGAAGAAGTAAAACCATGCTTGACAGCCAGTCACCGAATACCTAGAAGACTGGAGCTTACGAATGTGTGAAGAGTCTCTTCCGGTCCAGGGCCACACACTTCCTTCGGGTGAGTGTTTACTTAGCTGTGTTAGGTAGGCTCTTCTGGGACAGTTACATCTTCTGAGGCCCTGCCCTTCCTGAGGCTGAGGACGGGCAACTCAGAAGCTTGGGCTTATCTCGAGCTCCTACAGAGATAGTTACAAAGCCAAAGAGAATGAAAAGGCCTTCCTTGGTGTCACTTTCTGACCATGTAGATGGCAGTCCCAATCTTTTGAAACTAATTGTACCCCATAGACATTGTTTCAAGTTCCCCAAAGTTATCACAGCTGGACAGTTGCCAAGTCCCGCAGGCGCTCTGTCACTGAGAGAAATTTCTTCCTTCTCCAGATGTACCCTGGCTCAAGGAAGCCCTCTTTGGGGCTGGCAAAGGTGCTTGCTGCCAAGCCTGACAATCTGAGCTTAATCCCAGGTTTTCACAAAATGGAAGGAGAGATCGTCTGTAATTTATCTCAATTTCATGAGTAAGCATGCACACAGGCACAAAGACATGTGCACAAGCACACAAACACATGTACACACACACACGCCAAATAAATAAATGTGATAAATGTTTTAAAATGAAAAAAAGCCACACCACCAATTAGCATTATTTAGTGCCTTTGGTGAGCCTGGCACTACATTAAACTCTTTACATACAATTGACTAATTCTGGTCTTATGATGATCCATTGTTCAGACTAGAAAACAAAGACCCAGACATGTTGAGCAATTCATTTGTAACGAGAGAGAGAGAGAGAGAGAGAGAGAGAGAGAGAGAGAGAGCATCTGCACAGGTACTTATATTGGACTCTTATATACAGTGCTGGAGAGAGTATGAAGTAGAACGATGTCTGGGTTAACTATTACGGTGGAGGAGATTCAGACCCCAGGCCCTGCCAATCAATCTACTTTGGGGACCAGATTGAAATTTTGTGTTTAAAATTCAAATTATTTCATGCCAGTCTCATTCTCAAAATCTCTCCATGGCACCCAAGTAACCTGACAATAAAGTTTACATATCTTCCATGATCCAAAAGTGCTATGCCCTCCTATTCTGTCTTGTTCCTCACTGGGGCAGTAGCAATTGGGTCTCTGGGTGAAGTGCCTGGTTTCTCTCTCAGCAACCATCCAACCAGCTTCTGTTCAGTCTTCAGGTCTCAAGTTGGTGAAGATCTTCCTTGTGTCTCAGTCTACTTCCATCCCCATAATAACAGACGACAACAATTAGAGAAAGTGGTAAATAAAGCTAGGCAACAGAGTTATAAATGATTTACATATAAAAAATCATTTAAGCGCTGCAATAGCGTTAATAGATTTTAGCATGGTTCCTACTTTTACATGTGAAAACCATTGAAGCAAAGTCACAGTATCATGTGCCTTCCTGCATTACAGTTACCAAATTGTGCAGCAGTGCATGTTCTCAGGAAGTGTGTGCTGGACAATAAACAGGGCAGGGTCTACTGCATTACTGCTTGTAGCAGTCTGTAGGTGGGGACAATGTGACCAGGCTCAAGAGGAAAGACCACAGGCTTTCTTTTTTATATATATTTTCTTTACATCATTCTAAAATGAATGTGTATACATATGTGCTTGACCGTCTGTGGGCATGTATGTATATGTAAATTGAGGTGCCTTGACCTCCAGAAGAAGGCTTTGTAGTCTTTGGAGATGGAGATCTTTTGAAAGCAGAGTACCTGCTTCTAACTGCTGAGTCAGTCCCCAGTATTTTCAAACAGATGTTATTTTTATTATGTTTTAATTATGTATAAAGGTGTGAGTGTGTATGTGTGAGTGCAGGTATCATGGGATTCCAAGACACAAAGATCTAGATTTCAGTTCTGCCTTAACAGTTGTCAATCTGCTGACTTGAAGAAGCCTGGGCTCTCCCCGAAGTTCTCCTTTCAATCTGTGGGTAACAATACCAGAAAAAACAATAGGCAATAGATAATAGATCCAGAGGATCCCACAGAGGGACTGCCCCTAGGAATAATTGCTACTAGATCCTTTCTTCTCTTGCTAGCAGAGGCAGGTATGTGGGTCTTTGAAAATTCCTCATGCTATCTAGACTCCCAACCCTGGAAATGTGAAGGCCAGAGTATATTTGGGGGTTCACAACAGCATCTGTTGTGGCTGCCTCTTCTAGTTCAATGAGTCAGATGACCAGCCCAGTCTTAGTTCACTTTATAGACATAGTGAAGAAGGGAATAGGAAATGTACCCAGCGCTCTGTCACCCTTGGTCCTTATCAACAGCTCTAGCCAGGAGGAAGTCAAGACAATAAACTCAGATCCAGTGAGCTCTGATGTCTGTCCTCTATTTCAAGGGGGACAGTCCCTGCTTTGTTTCTCTTTTCTCCAGTGAGACACTTCCTGAAATGCTCCTGGCTTCTCAGAACAGCTCGAGAAACAGTGCACAGCAATTAGCAATGAGGCAGACAGCATCCTGTCTCCAGGATCATGCTGTCTCTGGGATGTTGGAGCAGAAAGGGATACTTAGAAGGTCTCCTTTCTTCCTTTGCTTTGGCCTAGAAAATTTTCCCTTTCATCCTTTTGCAGGCTGAGTTTGACTTTCCCCTGTGGAGAGGGGAAGGGAGGCAGAATATGTCTGAAGGTGCTTTCCCTGTCCCAGCAGTAAGTGAAGGGGCTTGCTGTCTTTCTAGAAGTCACCCACTTCCCTCCATGCTGGGTCTGCCAGTGGGATTATTTTTGTCTACAAAGGGTAGCTCTGAGCTGGCTTCAACGTCTACTCCCTGTTCAGCTGCCTGGGCTGGAAAAACCTGTGCCTAGAAAGGTGTGTGTCAACCCTCAAGGCTGGATTTAAACAGTTGCAGCAAGCTGTGTGACTATACTCAGGCTAGCTCACATAGTGATACCCTCCTGGGTTTGTGCAAGGGAATGCTCAGATAACTAAGGTCTAATTTATCAGAGTCCACAGCCATTTGCCCTTCTTGGCAGTTTGCTTTTAAGGGTAATAGCCAGACTCAGTATCCTATCATGTTCTGTACCAGCTCATTCTCCCTCCGGCAACTCATCTTTCTAATACATGTCTTAGAGAACTCTTCTTCAACTCCAAATCTATTTCTGCATCACCATATTTTTTATGGCAGGAGGAGGCAAGTGTTTTAAACTAAGAAAGCTTTCCTTCGGGTAATACAACATTCCCCATTACCTTCAGGAGACATATTTCAAGATCCCAGGACATGGCAAAGACTGCAGGTATTGCTCAATGGACCCACATGTGCTGTTTGTTCTTATGCACATATACCTGGGATGACGTTTCATTTATAAGTCAGGCCTAGCCAGAGATCAGCAGCAGTAAACAATAAAATAGAATAGTTAGTGTGGCAAGCTGAGTTGGGATTACTTGGAGACAGGCACTGTGATAGACAGCACCGTATCCAATCTCCCAACCCAGAGGGTAACTAAGGAAGTAACGGGCAGGTGGATTATACAGCGTGGATCTGCTGAGAGAACTGCTGACTCATCCCGGGCAGGATGGATCAAGAGCGTACACAGTTTCATCACGACATTCAGAAGGGCATGTGACTGAAAACTTATGAATTCCTCCCAATGGAATTTTCAGTTTGTTACTTCTGGACCAGGTTGACCAAGGATAACTGACAGCTTCAAAAGTGAAACTGCAGATTAGGGGGAGAGGGTTACTGTATTAGTGTGGATAGGAAGTCAACCAGAACCTTGCTGTTCAGGCTCCCTACTGACACCTGAAGCCCTGGGTTCTTAGCTTCCATACACGGACGGATCAACTGCTACGGTGCCACACAAGGCGTGCTAAGATCTCATGATGCATGCTATAGAAGGCCAATTGTAATTCTGGCATTTTCTGATTGTTTTGCCTGTGTCAGGCCATTTAATCCTTATTAGTAGCCGATAGGGCATGTCCACTTTGTATTCTAATTAGAAGGTGAGACACACAAGATGAAGTAACTTGTCCTGGGGTCACAAGGTGGTAGAGGTATAGTTTGGAATGGCTACTCCAGCTTACTGGTACTGCTCTACACAACCTTTCTTTATTTACTTAGAAAACAATTTCAAGTAGAGAATGATTTGTTCAAGAGACTGATCTAGATTCCTAACTCAATGAACTTCAATATGCTATTAAGTAGCCTCTTTGTGCCAGGTATTGCGGTGGGTAGAAAGAATGCTATGGTTTAATATGGTAAGCTCTGTGTATTTAGTCAGTTTCTTTCCTTCTACTTCTTTCAACTTTGTCATTTCTCTCCATAGTGAAATAATAGAGTTCACTTCACGTGCCTTAAAGGTCACATGCAATCTACATTAGCCAAGGATGTCAGCCCTAAGCACATGTCCTGAGAGCCAGCAGGGTGAGGCAAGCCTGAACAAAGCAAAGGAAGCAAAACACCTCTGCCCTTCCAATAGCTTGGATCTGAGCTTGGGCAATCATTCACTGCTACTTTTTCATCACACAGATATTTATCAGGAATCTGTTATGTTTTACATTCTTAGTTGAGAGGATAAGACAAGAGAATTTGTCTATGAATTTGGGGTGCTCATGGTTTAGTAGAGGATAAAACAAGATATCTCAAGCACTATTTTGAGTTTTCAAGATACTAATGAAGAGTTTTTGAGACAATAATTGAATAGGATTTGAGAGGGGGGCATTCTAAAGATGGAAGATAAGTAGAATCTTACAGGATAAAACATGCATGCTCCAGATGGAGATGGATGAGTTAGGTGGTGTTTTCTAAACACATTCTGTATACTAGGCCTGAGATCAAAACTGTGTGTTTATTTGAATCATCACTCTTGAAGCCAAGAAGCAGGAAACATATGCAGCCTTGGGAGAAGAGTCAATGTGGCAAGTCAGGAGGCAGGACGCTGACATGTTGATCTCTAACAGCCAAGCAAGGTAGGGGTGGGGCAATGATAAGGCTGGGACAGAGAAGGATTTGGGAGCAGAGTTGTGAGAGCCAACAAGTCTGCTAAGAAGGCTGGATCTTAAAGACCATGAAGACACAAATCAGGAAAACAGTCAAAGAACACACACAAACACACAGACACATACACACAACACAATATACACACATAAACACAGATGTATGCACACAGAGAAACCCATACACACATACACATACACACACATTACACACATGTATACACATAAACACAGACATACACACACACACTTATCATCCCAAAACAAGACAAAGTAACAATAAAAGAACCTTTATCTAGCTTTAGAAGAAGCATTGTAGAACCAGAAGGATGGATGGGTTCAAATGGGCAAAGATTGTGGACAGTAGACCACTTCGGGAGGTCACCATAATGTTTTGGGTACAGGACAACAAGTCCTTTTTTGCTGGAGAGAAGGGGAGATTCGAAGCTGGCTATCCTGGGAGGGGAGAGAAAAATGGGTGATGGTGACAGTGTTTTCCCAAACTATAGGAGAAAGGGCAGGAAGGGCATGAAATCTGGGTCTCCAGATGAATCAAGCGGGGTCACCAAATGTTTCAAGCATACCCCTAGCAATAAATAAAGGAAGTGAACAATCCATGGAGTGGAGGGACAAGTGCTGAAGTGAGAAATGGGTTCTACTGCCTATATGGTAGATGATGAGGGCCAGGCCTAAAGAAGGTAGTTTTCTGGCTCTGGGCCTTGGTGGTACAAGAGTCCAGGTGTGGGGTGAGTCTTTGGCAACAGCCATTTTAACTGTAGCTCAGGTAAATAGAGCCATCAGGCATTCGCAGGAAGAGGCAGCTGTGTCCTGAAGGGTTTTCTCCGACAGGCCTGGAAGCTGCATGACCAGGCTTGAGGCAGGCAGCAGCTGGGGTATGGGAGGACACAGGCACGTGGCTAGCCTCCTGTGGGTGCACGGCTGCAGATGAGGCAGCCACGAGAANGTGTGTGTGTGTGTGTGTGTGTGTGTGTGTGTGCGTGTGTGTGTGCGTGTGTGCGAGTGTGTGTGTGTGTGTGAAGGAAACTGTTTATTTAAGGATCCATACATCAAATACAACGTCAGTAGCAGACGACAGTGATTTGCCTAGACAATGTATGCCACTGAATTAACATCAAGATGGACTAAATGGAGCAAAAGACAAGACTCCTTTTTCAAAGGGGAGTATCTTCCTCTATGGTCTCAATTACAGGAGATACTTTGGTGCACGAAACATTTAGGCCACAATATCTGGGTGTCTTTTGGAGTCTACTGTAACCAAAGAGAAAGAAAGGCCGGAACTAAAATGCAAAGAACAAAAAGAAACTGTTTGGAGACAGGTCGGCTCCGCTGTAAACTTTTCCTTTTCTCTCATAGCAAAACCTGATGGTTGTCTTTGAAAAAAAAAAAAAGTGTCTGTATCTAGGTCCCTGGCAGTGATTTGCCTCTGGGAGGGCCAGCAATCTATTTAATGACTCCATTGACGTCAATCGCATAACTGAAATACTTACTAACATGCATGATTCCAGCTTTCAGGGGGAGGGGGTGGATGGTGTCTCTCAGCAGCATGAAAACATGATGTGGAGTCTTGAGGAATGGACTTAGCTCTTTCTGCAAGTACTGAGAGACTAGATGCTGCTTGTCCCCCGGTCCCATTTAATATGAAAAGAAAGTTTTCCTGCTAAATGAAGAAATTAATTCTGCACAAGTCAAAGCAGCCATTAATAAGCGAGACGTTATTTTTGGCTCTGCTCGGGAGAAACATTTTAGCCATTCACACTTTAGCTGACATACTAATGATTTTGTAGTTATCTGTACTTAATTTTAGAAATATTTGAAATACATGCAAATCAATGCAGACAGCTCAGTGTTTGTGTTTTGGGGTAAACTTTTACATGATGTCTATTTTAGACAAAAGAGATTCTTTTAAACCATTTAGGGAATGCAGCCGAGAACTGTGCAGCTTTTCTGTGTAGTTATATTCTATGATTTTGTTTTGCATGTAACCTCTACACATTCACAGAGTGTGGAATTAAGCAGATTGTCCCAGAGATTCAGGCCACACCCATCATTACGAACACTGAAGAAAATGCCTGTTCTTTTTCATTTTCCCCTTTTCTTTTTGCAATTTCCTCCAAGATCTCCTTTATCCTGAGTTTTGATAATTGATCTTATTTCTCTTTGCTCACGTCGTAATCCTGCCTGATGCTTCTTGCTCAATGCAGAAACCAAGCAAAGGTTCGGTTTGTGCTGGCCTTCCTTTCTAGTCATCCAACACGGATCGGATCAGCTTTCCAGCCATAGTTGTCCTCAGCCAGAGGTCCTCAGAGGGACCTCTGCCTGCATGCATCAGTCCCCTCTCATCCTAGACCCTGGGAGTTCTAGCAAAGCCTTGACCGTCTGAATTGATCAAGTCCCGAGCTCCTTCTTTATTTCTCTGTGCCTCTGACACAATTACGTAGATCTCAGAAACAGTCAGAGCAAAGTGAAGACACATGAGGAGTCACGTGGAGAAATAGGTTTCCTGAGAGGAAGCCTCTTCTTCGCCTTATCAACTGGTAGCGACATCCCTTCCCGTGTGACCCTGAAGCCTGTTAGAAGGCATGGGCTCTCCAGAGCCTGGGAAGAACCTTAATTAAGGCTGTTGCTCGGAGAGGTCAACACATTTCACGCTTTACCGGAAGACTTATGCTTCCTCGTCCTAGCTCTCCAAATACAATCATTCCTTGAAATAAATTTTAATTGACTCCTGTTGAAAAATCACCACAGTTAATGCTACGGACACCCAGGCTGAGGCAGACGCTGTGCCTGTGGCGGTCTGGCCTGGGGACCTCCAGGCTGTTAGCTCTTCCGTGATGGCGCTGACATAGTTAGTGGCCATTTCACGTGATCCATCCACTTCTGGGTTACTTTAAAAACATAAGGTCTGTTCCAAGGGGCGACACTCACAACTTTTAAAGCCAGTGGTACAATTTAGAAGAAATATTGTCATAGGGCACCCTACTCCACACATCACTCTGGCTGCTACACACCGCTGTATAAGATACATCTTATTGTAAATTGAGTCATTTGTGTGACTCAGACGTGAGAGGTACTAAAAGCAATCATCCTCTTGTGTAGGAAAAAAAATCCTTCTGCAAAGGCAGTGGCCACTTACTCGTTTATCTCCTCAGTAGGTTCTTTAATGACATAGTCACAGACACAGATGAGATGCATGCAAGAACCCAGGACAGAGTATGGAGAAAGTGAGACAGTTTTCACATAATCACACTTATGAATACATACTGATTTATTTTTCCAATTATCTGGTATGTTTGCAGTCTTCCATTTTGAATATGTCCAGGTGAAATGATATGAGTTCCTGCCTGGTTTCAGACTTTTTCCCCCTTTTTATTCTATTTTTTCCCTTTCTGTTTTAATCCTATACAGTAAAACCCAAGAATTCATGCATTCAAAAGAAAGTGATTATGTTGTGTAAGTTGAGCTGCTCCTTAACCTCAGCCTTCGGATTTTCAGCACACTCAAGAGGATATACTGTGACCTCCCCAACCTATGCACACAGGCTTCAGAACTGTTCATTCTGGGTTTAGCCCTCATTATCGTTTGGTGGCTTTCCCACTTCATCAGCAGAATATCACCTTCGTAGGCTTTACTCTCTCTAGTCAAAACCTGCATGAAGACACTGTCCTAGAAGCAGGTACCAAATTCACCCCAGCACCTTCTAATTCCAACAAACAACACAGACTATGAAAACAAAACAAAGCAGAAGTGAATACTTTTCCTAAACACAGAGATACCAGCTCATTATTATCTTTATGGGAATTTTCCTTCAAAGTCCAACTTTTACATAGTTTTGGCTAGTTTGACATTTACTCTGCTCCTACTATGCAGAAATAGTTTACCACATTATGACCTCAAAGAGAGGAGAAAGGTGCAGCCTCTGCCTTTAGGAGCTTGGGTTCCAGAGGGAACCCAGGTATGGTGCCGATAAATCAGAGTTCCTCTGGGAATTAGATTGTTGCTATAGCACAAAAGAGGAGCAATCATGCAAAATAAAAATGACAGGGCTTTTCTGTTGAGGCCCCAAGGGCTGAGAATCACCTTGGCCCAACAGCAGGAGCAAAGGTGTCTCACGCTGAGATCTCCTCACCCAGAGTTCCGATTGTTCAGCAACAATCACAGTAAGTATAGGAATCTCATCTGTGTTGGGAGAATTCACTTTCATGGACAATCACTTTTCATTTATATGAATGAAGAAGCAGCAGAAGAAAAAGGGGTAGAAGAGGAAAAGAAGGAAAACTAGGAAGGAGAAGAGGCGGAGGGAGAAGAAAAATCAGGAGAAAGGAGAAAGGGGAAGAGGAAGAAGCCATCGTCTCAAAGCTGCCTTCTACTTGCTACACACAATGGAAGTCAGTCAGGCTCTGCTGACAAAGTAGGTTGTTGCTAAACGCACTCAAACTATCGTCTTGTACTTCTCATACTTCTATCAAAATAAATGAGTTCAAATTCAGTACTTCTAAATAAACGCCTGGTTTTCTTTTTGTGAAAAACCTAATGTTTTAAAGTGCTCTATGATTTTGCTCGAAGCCATGTATTTTTCAATCCGCTTTTGAGCTTCTGTTTAAACACACCTCTTTGTCATATGCTGATAAATATTAAAATAACAGGAAAAATCTGCCTGACTTATTGAAGCTGATAATAAGAACAAAACACGGGATGTGTGCCTCCTCCCTTTTCTTCTGACTGTGGTTAGCCTTTGGGAAGATTTTGAAACCAGTAATTATGTAATAATTCGTACCACCACAGTCTCTTCCCAAAGAAAACCCAGGATTGTTGTAGTTTGCCACAAAGACAGACGAAAACAAATTGCCTTAAGTATATTGTCACTTCTTTGCTCCATTGTTTCAAAAGCATCTAAGAAAGCTTCTGTTGCCAAGCTGGAGCCAATGCGCCAATAATCCTAAAACATCTTTCAAACAGTGTTTTGGCTAATGAGTTCATTTATAGAACCGTAAGCACCCTATACCCTTCTGGTATGTGTCTGTATTTATTACAAGAGAAAGAAAATGCACTCTAAACATCCAAATTGGTGTCGGAAACATTGGCAGAATTGGCAAACAAAACCAGCAAGGATGCCTCGTGCGTAGGCCAATAAGATGAAACAACAGGCGGTTCCAAACAGCTCCTTTGATCTCCCAGTATCCAGCTCAGCCACACACTAAGACCCCCGCTCTGTTTCTTTTTATACCTAACGGAAGTGGCCCATCAGCCCGCTGAGGTTTTGAAGTCTGTGGGCAGAACACTGTTTACTGCTTTCTAGCTCATATCACAGGGCTCTGGGGTATACTCACCTGCCTTCACGGCTTTCTTTCATTTTTTCCCTTTTTGTTCTCCATCTTTTTTCTTCTAAAAGTTTTAAAAGTGTATACCACAAATACTTCAGAAGTCAATGAGCAAATGGAATCCACTGCCTTTGTTCCTTCATTCAGAAGTTCGTCATTTGTAACACTCCTGAGATACTTACGGCCATCATAATAGTAGAGAGAGCATAACATCCAAGGAGGAAGAATCTGAGTGTGGGGGTGTCTGGGGGGGAGACTAGTGCTGGTAGATGCCAGGTGACCATGGTGAGAGCATCTTAGTTTTCCATGGGCTTTAGCTGCACTTCCCTGCTGTATGAATGAGGCAGGTTCAAGGGAGCAGAACTCATGGACCGCAAAGAGGTCACCCAAGTGGTTGCATGTGATATGACAAACACATGTTCCGTGTTGTCTCCTTCCCAATAAGCCTTCCTCTCAGCAGATTTCAAGATGGGCTGATGCACTGTATTGAAAGATGAGAAGAACCAAGCTGGGTGACCTCCAAGAGAAATGCTTCGTGACCGGGAAAGAACCTTTGGTTTCCCACCTGGTTGGGATGTGGAGCAAGCTGCAGCTCTAGCTGATGCAAAGCGGGGAGGAGGGGGGGGAACCATTAATGAGCCTTGGGGATCTTGAGCTAATATGGGCATCCTGTGGGGGTGTTTGAGGTTAGCACTCCTAGAGTTCACTGAGGTCAGCAAGCTGAGGTAAAGTTGTACTCTTGACATAGGCCTGTCTCCTTCTCTCCCGGAAGCAGCAGTACTGCACATTTAATTGTGAAGGCCTAAGCATACACAGGGAGCACTTTGTCTTGAAGTATTTTTAGTTTAGCTTCACTTAGGGTGAAGGCCCAATGCATCTTTGAGAGAAAGTCACTAAGAGACACGCTGCTGAGGGTTAGAGTGTGCCTATGAATGCTGTTATTCAAATAACAGGTCTGAATAGGAGACACGGTTATTGCTTTGGAAGATGGAGATGGGTCTCCTGGCATTGGCCTACCTTGCAGGCTGACTCTGGAGACTGGAGCCTGAC
>LOEQ01000630.1:195341-218812 GCA_001685075.1 Bramus lutescens | reverse complement strand
CCTCCTGTGGAAAAGCAGAAAGAGAGGCTGAGTATGCACTGAAGAGCCCTTGCCCCTTCCATGATCCCTGACCCCTGGGGAGATTTTCAGGGCATAATGAGGAACCCAGTGGCATAAGGCTGTCTCCGGAAGGCAGGCTCCTGGAACACGGTTAGGTGACTGCAGTTCTCTCACATCCAGATGGCCTGGAATTTCCCTCAGTGCAGCATCAGGATGCGGCAACTCGCCAGGAAGGACGTTATTTACCTCAGATCCCTCGCCAGACCCTCCATTTCAGATTTTCTGTCAGGGGAGTCTCTCAGCAAAGGAGACACTTGCTGAGGCCTCACTCCAGATGTCAGCATGAGTCCCCGTTAAAGACAGAAAGTCACAGCCAGAGAAACCCTTAGAGATTTATCAGTTCAGGACCCGCATTCTTTTCACCTCAGGAAACTGAGATGTTTGAGAGGACAAATCATTTGCCAAATGTCACACATGGCAACTGGCCACAGTGATCAGGGTTTCTTAATAGAGGCACTGGCTTTCCTGGAGGAATGAGGGTTCCATTCTCCATAAAATCCTTACAGCAAGAGGTAAACGAAACAAGCAAACACACACATTCCGTTACTAGTGCAACTCCTCCTATCTGTATGTATGGGGGGTATATCTGTGTGCAAAGATGTGTGTGTGTGTGTGTGTGTGTGTGTGTGTGTGTCTGCAGTCAAACCTGCTTCTGAATCCCATGTACTATCCTGCAGTCGAACCTCCCCCTTGGGTCCCATGCAGTGGTCTGCAGTCAACCCTACCTCTGGGGTCCCATGCAGTGGTCTGCAGTGGACAGATGCGTTTGCATTTCTGGCAGGCTGCATTTCGCAGAGGCTGCTGGCACTGATGGTTTCACACAGAAACCCCCTCAAAAGCCCTGATAGCAAGAGTCTACCCCACTAAGGAGCAACAGGATGTTGCTGATCAAGAGAGAGATCTAGGCCAGTAGTTGTGGGTGCAACTGTCCTGACATTAGTGAAGGTACCCTAAAGGGAGACATCTATAGAAACCTCCCTTTGGTTATCAGATTTACTGAGACAATGGACCCTAAGAAACTGGAAGTTTTCCCAGAGGTCTCATGCTGGAAGAGAGAAATGGCTGACCCAACCAGAGAGTGAGCTTGTCTCTCTGAAGAGATCCACACAGTGCCAAGAACTGGTCAGACCATCTTACAAGACAGAACCAGAGCAGAGATGATGGTGGTGCACCAATAATGGGTGGGACCACAGCTTGATCAGAACTTGTTAGTTATGGGCACCTCTTGCCCTCTATTTAAATCTAATATTCCCATCAGGAGCCTGAAGATAGACTCGTGTAGGTATTAGGGAGGAGGATGCACATGAACTGCTTTGTTTCTCTTCCTAGTGTTGTGACATTGAATAAATCTCCCTCTTCTGCTTCTTCCTCTCATTTGCCTCTTGAACTGGTGTGCTATGAATGGGTAGCATGCTACTCACCCTGGGCCCAGGCTTTGATGCTCACAAGCTCTGATAACACAAATGAACCTCAGAACCACTTGGGGAGGTGTTTAAGAAATACTTTCCTCACCCGAGAAGAGTCCATTTCCATATGTCTGGTGGAGGGCCTAGGGATCTGCATCTTAAAGTCCTCTTTGCATTCCCACGCACAGGTAGGTCTGAGGAAGAAGTCAAATTCTAAGTGATGGAGAAAGGCACGCAAGGCTGTCACTGAGGAAGACCCTGCCTATTGGTCAGCCATCAACAGATCCTGGGTCATGTTCTGTTTGGTATCTAATCTCCATCTATGACTGGATGGGAAGTCCTCGTGCCGTGGTTGCTGTTCTCTGCTGGATGCTCTGCTTGTCCCTTCTTAGCTTCTTCTACCGGGAGTGTTATCATTTGTCTTTAGGGACCAGGAGATGAAGATGCACACTACAGCACACATGGTGCTCTCTAACTGGCAGGCCAGGATTCAAAAGCCGGCTGGTTTTGAACCGGAAGTGCCAGCCCCTTTCTCTATCCCATTTGCTGAACACCCCTGCACTACTACCAAGGGCTGTTTTTGTTTGGTTTGGTTGTTTTGTTTTTCCAAGATATTGAATGGTCAATTCCAAACTCCTCAGCCTGCCCTGCAAAACTTTCGTAGTCTATCCTTATCCTTATCATAGTTCTCTAGATTATCACTAGACCTCTCCTCTGCCTGACAGTTCATCTCAGACCACAGGCTCGCTGTGTGTTCTCTCAAGCTTCATACTTCTCCTTTGTCGAACTCCAAAACTGCAATTAAAATAGGAGCTGTCTAATTAGGGTTTGATATATAACTCCCTAGATCAAAGGTGAATTTTATGTAGGCAAGGGAAGGCTTGCTCACTGCTGGGTCCTAGGCTAGTACCCGAGAAAGTCTTTATATGCCATCTAGTCAGTAATGCTTATCGTACGGAATGCTGGATGAACAGATGAAAAAAAAATGATGTACATTTTGCTCAGGTCAAGGTTGGTCTCTTCTTTTCCTTTGAACTCATTCTGTTCCTTTCTTATTGATGCTCAGGCCATTCTTCTGTTGGAGAAACGCTCTCCATACTTAACATCATCTACCTCTGAAGATTACAAATCTCCTTCAAAAGGAAATTTTATTCCTAATTCAAAACAGTCCCTCCTCTAGTCACTCATGATGCCATGGTGCTCTATCTAGACCAGAGGATTTTTTCTTTCTTCATGTGGCAATTCATACGTGTATACTTTATCTCCACCACTGGCCCCACAACCTGCTCACAGTAGGATCCAGTTTGACCTCTTCCTCTTTTTTTAATCTTCTGTAGGACCCATCAACTTTCTGACCAGGAGTAGGGATTCCCGAACTGCTGGTGGACTATTGATGGAACCAGTCATTGGGAAGAAAGTATTACGAAGAAGATACCAACACACTCTCTGGATGTGTTCGCGCGTATCTATTAATATGCAGCCTTGATCCTTGGGCTGCCCACTATGCATGCTCTGCCACATTGCTGTGACTTTGTAGACGTCTGGCTCAGCGGCTAACACTTTTGTGTAACTTGGGACTGTGCTCAGGCAGTCCTGCCCATACTCTGGTGTGAGTGGCCCTCACCCGTGCCATGTAGTTTCTTCCTACATTTTGTCATCATACTGCGATGCAACCCGCACCTTCCCATCTCTCTCCTCAGCATAGTTGTAAGGCCGGTAAGGAAAGACTGAGTCTCACTCCTAGTAGCAGCCCTGCAGTCCAGCATGGCATCTGAGTGATGCTCACTTCACTGTCTGCCCACTGGGTTCACTGGATTTTGAATTGTGCATATCTTCCCGAGTTCTCTGGGAGGCTTTTGTGACCGTGAACTAGGTCTTCTTAAATGTCAGAAACATCTCTCTGAGTAGCATGGTTACTCATATCATCCATTTTTTTCCTCCACTATTTCTCTGAATTTACACATTATGGGAATTCTTTTGTCTTGGAAGTTACTTTGTGAAAGTATGGCCTTTACTTGAGGTTGCTACTTCAGATAAGCTGTTCTGTGTAGGTGCAAGGGCCCATGCTTATTCAGTGTATCACACTTCTTGGTAAGTGGTCCAAGAAGGAGGTTCAGTACACTTTAATGAATAGATGCCTCCCAGAAGTCACATTATCGTTGGTAAGACAGGAGACTGGCAGCCAGAAACCGATGAGCTCAGGGGAAAACAAAGGCTACCTGCTGCCTGGTTTCCCGCTGTCTCCAACTCAGGAAAGAACAGAAGTTCCTTACCTGGCTGCTGAAGATGTTGATAAGGCTGGGGAAGGTGGTGTGGCCACAGTAGTTAATGCTTTTCAGCCTGAATTATGTAGTGGAGAGAGAGAACTGAGCCGCAATAGAAGCCAGGAATCTTAATCCCAGACTTGACTCTGGCACCTTCCACATATGTAGTCCCTGGCAACTCACCTGACCTCAGTTTCTTTCTTACTTGAGGAGAGCAGGCAGTAACTTCTATTTCTGATGATTTACAGTGTGTGAGGTCCTGTGTGAGGGGCTCCCATATATTTCCTCACTTACTTGGAGGAAATTTGGCTAGGTATTTTCCATATCTGAGTGTTCAAGATTTTATGATTCTCAGCTAATTTAAGTCCCATGCCAAAATATATAAAGCTTTGAAAGACATTCCAGACATACACTAAAGAAGATGGTTATTATTTTTTTTCAGAGAACACATACATTGTGATCCAACTATGCCTTTGAAGAACTGTGAACGCGAAGATTCTCTGATTGTCACGTGTGTCCCTGATTGCTGTCGGATGATGGAAGCAGCCGTCTCAGCTATTGAGTGACGAGGACACTCAGCGACACCGCTGGTCTTTTGGAAGCCATCAAGGGCTTCAGGGAAATGTTTCTGAATTAAACAACCCCAAATGGAAAGCTGCAGCCTTCAAAATTAATTCCTGGGACAACGGAAGTTTAGGGTTCAATTTGCAGCCAAGAAATACAGGTCTGATCTCTTGTTTCATTAAGGTGCAAGGAAACCTCCTCAGCAGAAACTTTAAGATTTTCACCCTTTGGGTGGCAGAGCTCAGGCAGACAATGGGCTGCTTTATACAGAGCAAAGAGCCAAAAGATAAAAGAAACCGTAACTTTGGAGAAGTATAGTTCTATGTGGGAGTTCCTTTTCACATAATAAACCACACTAACCAGATGTCTCATGAAAACCACTCCAAGGACATAATTACTGCTTAAATGCTACATTCAAGACAGGGAGTGGCACCCTGGAACCCACGTTAAATATCCCAGAAAACAGCTTCTAAATTCCACGGATCTTACAGCTTCAATTGTTAGCATAAGCTAATGCATGTGGGTGGGATGGGGGATGCTCTCTTTAGGCCACGTGCATCCATGGTAGACAATCTTATCTTCACTTCCTGCTCTTTGTTGGTGGGTACTGATTACCTAGCAATAGAGTGGAGCAGATCAACGGACCCGCAGCTCTCCAGCCTACCGCTGCCACGCCACTCCATTTGTGGCTTAAATCTGACACAGAGGTGCCCTCAGCCCCCTTGAGGAAAGTTCTTGAGGATCTGCCTTTCCTTATATTTTTGTCCTTTGATGCTGATTATAAAGAGATACTTTAAATAATCAAGCTTGGATAGTAGTTCACACCGAGAAAGGAGGATTGCCATGAGTTTGAGACCAGCCTGAGTCACATAGTAGGGTGGTGCATTCCAAATCAGCCAGGGTCATAGAAGAACAACCTATCTCAAAATTAAACCATCAAAAGCCTCGAGATAAATAGCAAGACGAACTCTATAAATTACAGATGTCAGTCTTCAGGGTGAGCAAATGCAGATGCTTCTGGAGACCCACTCCAACATTTATCCTGGAGACACACTCCTGGAGACACACTCCCACATTTGTCCTGGACAAATGTGACACAGTGGGTCATGATTTGAGAACTGGTCCTCAATCTGAGAATGATAATGGCTCTAGGTCCAATCTGTATGCAACATTTAGGGTCTCAAGATACTCGATCCCTGGAACTGTGTGTGACCCGGAACATACAGGACTATCTGAAGACCCACTTGTTGAGAAAGTGTCATCAGAGTATTCACCAGCATGGCTAGGCTGTCTCCAAAACTGCCCACACTCATGCTAACAAATAGCACTGAGAATTCTGTGTGTACACATTCCTTGGATCTGTGTAGCATATTGGTTTGGTCCCGGGCATCTTTACTCATCCCTCCTCCCTGTCCGCATCTGGAACATTCTGACTTGGTGCTTCATTCAGAAAGAGATTGGCTTAGTTAACGTTTGCTTTTAGCCTCTTTGATCATCCTGTATCAGAAGCTGTTCCTACATAACTGCTCAAGCCATCCAGGGTTTCTTTCTGCATCCGGAGGACTTAACTGGTGTCCTGAGTAAGAGGAGCACAGCATTGAGAGTTGGGAAATTGGGTTCAAGGACAACAGATGCTCACTAGAAGCTGCGCAGGTGGTCACATTCAGGTCATTTAATCTCACCCAGCCTTGATTCCTTATCCATAAAATGGAAGTAATTATCTCGTGTCACAACTATTGCTTGTGGAGAGCATTGCTGAGATAATAGATATAAAAATTACTCCAGGTTCAATAAGACTAGTTTTCAGTTATAATAGTTCACAGTTACTGTATCATATGTCACTTTGAGTGCTTTATGAATATTAATTCATTTAATCCTCATAATAATCTTATTTTAAAGTTTAGGAAACTGAAACCCAAGGAGGGTAATTAACTTGCCCATGCGTATGATTTCCAAGCGGTATAACTATACGATGTCAACACATAGAGTTCCAGAAACCAATTATATGGAGAACAGTATGCAAGGGTAAGGAAATTTCTAAACTTGGCAGAAATTTTCTAAATCATTAACAATCTATCTTGTAATAGTTCTCTATTCAGAAACACAACATTCACACACATACACATGAGATATTTATGAGGCATAAAATAAGTGCCAGGTATTCTACCACAGTCTGGTGATGGACAAAACCCCATAAAGACAGTGTGACCGGTTATGAGCAGGCTGTCAGGCCAAATGGAGACCACTCATCATAAAAGATGTCAGAGTATGGCCAAGCAGACACTGGCAGGGAGGAGACAGTTCAGGCAGAGAGTCCGTGATCAGGGTGGAGAGGGCTAGACAGAAAACTGCCAGACCTCGGTTGTTGAACGTAAGCCTGGGTGGCTGGAGACATGATCTGACTGCTCACTGATTAATCACCCCCACTTCCTGTTAGAACATAAGCTGTGAAAGAGCAGGGACCTTGTCTGTGTGGACCGCTATGAGGTCATCAGTGCTCAGAGTAAAATGAATGGCCAGTACGTATTTGTGTAATTACGTACGTGCAGGAATTGCTGAGTCGTATGTATGAAATAAATACTGGGGGGGGTGGATTAATAAATGAATAAACAGGAAGAAAATCTCCAAACCACGTCTTTCGGTTCTGTGTATTGTCTGCGTGTCTGAGTGCTGAAGCTTTGCGATTTGCTTTCTGTTTATGTTTCAGATTCTGGAATATCTTCATTTACATGGTGAGAAATCTTGGGGATGAGAATCAAGGCTGAATAGAAAACTGGTGTGTTTCATATGCACTTAGCACAAATAACTTGACGGTAATCGTACACAGTAGTTTTAATAAAACTGGATACAACCTATCACCTGAGGTCAGATGTGAATCTTTTCATTCTTGGCATCAATTCAGAGCTCAAAGAGTCTGAATTTTAGATTAGGTATGTTCCCCTCTTACTTGCTCTAAATATTAAATATAATACAACTACTTTCCATCCCGTTAACTTCATCTGGATTGCGAGGCATCTCGGACACAATGCCCAAGCATCTATACTTGCTCTTAAAGAGTGGTCCACTACAATGCCCAGGCAAGAGAATGACACGGTCCCACAAACAGCGTGGAAGAAAACACACTCTGCTGGGAGCCTACAGAAGAGTTGGTGAGAGACCATGATGGGAGGGATACTCTAGGAGTATGCAACTTGTTCCCGCAAGGATGCTTAAATGCTAACTAGGGGACAGTGAGAGGAAAGCGATTGTTCAAACGAGCCCTGACTGTCATTTTGTATCATCTGCTTTATCAGACTCTGGATGAAGCGGAACAAATGACAGATGAATGGCTTCATGAAGACTGCGGATGTAGATAATTGACTGCCGACTGAAAAACCATGAGAGCCAAGCTTTAGAGCCAAACTTTCTTTCTTTTTCTTTTTCTTCTTTTTTTTTTCCAGGTACAGTTTCTCGATGTAGCTTTGATGCCTGTCCTGGAACTAGCTCTTGTAGACCAGGCAGCCCTCGAACTCACAGAGATCTGCCTGCCTCTAACTCCCGAGTGCTGGGGTTAAAGGCGTGTGCTACCACAGCCCGACTTAAAACCAATGTTTCTTTAACATACAGTGAGTGCATTCATCAGCTAGTGGCTTTGTTCCTGAGGGCTCAAGTTTTCCGTCTATAAAACAGGCTGAGTGAGCGGGCTTGCGGCTCTCTCCTAAGTCCTCCCAAGATCATGGACTCTATCACCCTCTGAGGCTATCTATGTTAGTCTTTGAAACACAAGTGAACTTCGTGGCCCTTAAACTTTCTATTTTCAAATGCCTTGTGTATGGAGGTTTAACATGTAGAGCCGATTTCTAGGCAACGTTTGTGCTCAGTGTTCTTCAGTGTTTGGGGCTTCTGTTGGAGCAAACTGTAATTCGGCTTACTTGTTGGGAGCTCCATGGAGGTTTGTCAGCAGAGTGAAGTTGTTTCTTACACTTCGCAAGCTGGCGAGAACCTGCAAGGACAAGGTTTCCAAACTGGTTAGGGTCAAAGGACTGCATTGAAAAACCACACAGGCGACAGGGTGGGGACGAGCATGGTACGTACATACCTGGGCAAATGGAGTGACAATCAGGTCGTCGCCGTGCCTGGTGAACACAGAAAAAGAAGCAGAGCAGATGAATTTCAGTAATGACACACAAGTCACACAGAAGTTCATCACTGTCAGCAACCCACCTGTTCCAGTAACCCTTCTGCGTGGGAGGACGGTGGGAGCTATGAACTCCAAAGAAAAACAGCAGCCAGCTCATGATTGCTGGCTTTGCGGTGGCTCCATCTAAAAGCTTTGGCAAGTGAGCATGTATCCTCGGGGCATACAGTCCCATTAAACGGCAGGCCCAGAGTCCTATAATTCAAACTGACTTGTGGATTTGAGTTGCCAGAGCCAGGAAACTCAAAGGGAGGGCTGCCCATAGGTACACTGTGCATTGGAAAAAAAATGGTACAACAGTCTGGATAAAGGGTAACACTGGATTTCCTGGCTTTTGTTCATTTGAACCGCAGCTTTAATACCATTTAAACACAGATTTCTGTCTGGGAATCCCATTACTTTTTGTTTTTAATATACTCTTTTTCTTTTTCCTCTTAAAGTACCCAAGGAAAAATTTTTTAATGGGAATGTGCAGACTGAGCCTACTAAAGCGGTAACAGTGACACTCATTTGGCCCCACAGAGCTAATTATGCTCTGCCTCCTCGTGCTTCATCAGTCGGTGCCTGGGACCAGTGAAAACTGTGTTTGCAGCAATGCGCTTTCCGGGCTTTGGCATCTGCTTTCGTAATCGGCTAACGACTGCCTTCAGCAAGCACTCAGCTGAAGGTTTGAGAAACCGCATTGGCCACCATCACGAAATTAGGTTAATTTGCTGGTACCCTATGAATCAGCAACACGGAAGGAAGCTGATGGCAACAAGCTCCTCTCCCTGTCTGGCCTACCCCTCCTGTCCTCCATCTTCATGCCAAACATGGTGCCTTCATCCATGATCATGTGAGGGTGCCCCATGATAATGAAGCACCTGCCTGGTACCGAGCACCATGTGAAGTCAGGTTTCAAAGCTGCAGACACATGCATCAGTAGCTACTCTTCCCTGATGCCTTGTTAGCATGGGGGTTTCCACCCTTGTCTTTAGCTAGGCACTCTCTGAGGTTTCTTGTAGGCCCAGTTTGGACAGCAAGAAGAAAATGAAGACAAGCTGAGAAGTCGTGTGATGGGTCTCTGTGAACATTAGCTTACTTAACACTGGCAATGCAGCGCGAGGCCAGCACATTCCAGGTGATAACACGCCAGCAGCAGCTAACTAGCACCCGGCTGGCAAATGGAAGATCTGAGCTTCTTTGCTCCCCTAAGCCTGTGCTTTAAACATGATAGTTTCTATTCTATACTTGCTACATAGTTGACAAATCAAATTATGCAGAAACCACAAGCTCTCAAGTCAAAACATAATAAGGGAGACCAAAAATATCTTTGAAGCTACAATACACATACAACAAAGAAAGAGAAATACAAATAAAGAATACTGGATGGAACCCAAAAGAGAAATTAGCTATGGGTTAGTGGAAGTAAGGAGGGCTTGGCTGAGTCAGGAGTGTTTGAGATGAACTTTTAGGGGCATAGCCTGTAAGAAGGCAGAAGAGATACCTATGTAAGAAATGGTAGTAGCGGAGGATCTAAAAATGGGAAAACAGTGGGTGAGCTCACTGGTGTCTGTTAGAGCACATCCACTATGGTGTATGGAGAGAGTAAGGTTAGAAGGTCCCATGCACCTGAGCTATGGCGCACACAGCCTGTTATAGTGACAATTCCCTCAGCAGGAATAGGCGAGCCTAGGAGGGCTCTCAGGGATGTGGGAGGCGAGACAGACAGACTGGAAGAGGATTTCAAGAAGCAAAATGCTGGGGTGCTGAGCACAGCATGGCAGGGAGAGCCCCAGGAGGAACGGTGAGAGGGTTCCTGTCAATGAGAAAGAGTAGATGCAGCCAAGAACGGAGCAGGAAATGACACGCCGAAGAGACGTCAGGGATCTTGTCAGAATTCAGCACTTACTTGCATAATGAAAGAATATTTTCATTTAAAAAAAATGAGCATCTGAGAAAATAGTCATGAGCAGAAACCAGAAACGTGCAGAGGAGTTAGTTGGGAGTTGTCGTGATTCCCATGGGAGTTTGGGGGTGCATGTTGAATTCAAGGTGCTCAGACACACCTAGGTGGCGCTATGGACCAGGGAGGTGGTGTGTCAGAGTTAGGTTTCCCCAAGGCAACAGGGAAAGTTACAGCGGGGGTGGGGGGGATGGGAGGGGCATGACTTCATGCACAGTAGTATATGTAGCTAAGGCAGCCACAGGAGAAGCTCAGGGTTTCCAGAAAGGAGTTAAAAGGAGAGTCAGAAACGGTTGTTACAAATGGTGCCTGGTGGTTTGCACCCAACTGCCCGTGTTTTCATACGGCGAATGTCCGGAGAGGTGGAAGACCTTGCTGTCTGTTTCAATTTTTGAGATGAAACTGACATGGTTCATAACATACAAGGCTGATTTGGAGCACAGGAAATTGATTTGGAGTCGAGCAGATCCTGAGTTCCTAGAGTTTAAATATCGGATGGCAATCAAACTATTTAGGAGGACAAACCACCACCACGTATAGATCTGATGTTGGGGGTAAAACTATATAAACTAACAATCACAGAGAGGAAGGCCACCATGGCCCAATGTCAACAGGACTTACTCAGTGGACTTTTGAAGTTGGGACATCGGGATATTCAGAAACAGGAGTGGATTGCCTGTACTGGCTCCCTAAGAGCATCTGAGCAACTAACTTAATGCTGTAGGTCAGATCATAGCTGGTAAGGAAATGAACAGATTTAAGAACAAGAATCAGGGAAGAAACCCAATAAAATGAAACAAAACTTTCCCAGATTGCAGAACTATTTAGAAATCATAACTATGCTATTTTACAAATTAAGAATAAGCAGGGATTGCAGTATCAAAATATTTGACTACGGAATCTTATTTATTTTTTAATTTCCCAGATGGGCAGTGTGCCTTCTCTGAAACAAGGTGAAATACTCAGAACCGTTACACAAGCTCCCTCTAGTGATATATTCGGAGTATTACACTCTTTTAGTCTAAGCATGATCCCCTCCAAGCTCAGAACAGCGTCTTGCAATTGGGTCTTGGATTTGAGAGTGTAGGTCAGAGATCTTAACCACAAAACAGTTTTCTTTTTAGAAAGCAAAATTGCTGCTTCCCACCACTAGACCCTGAGTTTTATTAATTTACTTCGTGGTAACCCAAACACATCCTGATGTGAAGTCCTGCAGCTTCCCACTGCCTGGCTGCAGCAGGCAGAACAACTCCTAGGCCTCGCACAAGGGTGAAACCTGTTGCTTCACCAGCTGCAGCTCGCCACAGTCCTTCTTAGAGCTAAGAGCTGGTCAGTCACGGCCTTTTTCCTGTGCACGTCCGGTCCTCCTATCCATCCTCCAGCTCAGCTAGCTGGACCTCCTCCCGTAGACCAGTCATCCCGCCCGGCTAGGACTTCCAGAGTCTTGTACAAGGCTCTCGAGTTTTGCTTTTATTTCTGAAGGTATTGAAGCTGCTAAATGACTTATTCATCTCTTATATTTTTGAAGGCACAGAAACTTCCTTAATGTTTCCTTCTAAGTAAAAAATCACTAAAAGAAAGATTGAACATGGTGCATATTGATAATAAGAAGGGCAGGGAAATCAGAGATGAATATCCTTATTTGGGGCTCATGTGGTTTACATCCTTGATCGCTGCACTGGCTCGCCATCTGGGCTTCCTGGGTTCAAGCCTCTCTTCTCATTCCATGCTTTCCACCTGAACTGAGAAAACCGTAGTTCCTACCACACCGAGGATACAGGGACTAAATTAATGACATATGCAAAGTACTTTAGCACGTGGCACACAGGCAAGGCTTCATCAACGGACGGTTTTACTTACAGATAATTTGGACCATAAGAGAGATCCCATGTCTTAACAGCCTAGCCAAGCAAATGAAGCAGCTAGGAGCCTTAGGTACCACACTGTACTTTCTGGTAGTCTATCAATAAGCAGGTTTTAAATTTAAATGGTCTATTATTTGTGCTTTTCATCACGGTTTTTAGGTCTCATTTCCTTTGACAACTCTCTCATAGGACTTGGCACGTGTCGGCTTTTAAAAGGTCCCTCTATGGGGCTTTGCAGATGGGATGACCAAAGAAGAAAACTATGGCGCCTCCTCCCCAGTGACTTTGCAGGTGGGCTGTGGAAACTTTGCGGAGAGCAATTTCTGCTAGAGCTTTCTTTTTTTTTAAACGGCTCCTGCTAATTTTCAGTAATTTGGGTTCCCACTGAGAAACCTGTACCACAGTATGCGAAGGCATTGGTTTAGAAATGACTGCAGCCCGGGAACTAAGGAGGGACCAAGAGTTTGTAACATCCAGGAGCATAGTGAGCTTGCCATTAGGGACCCAGAGAGGACTTCGTTTTGTTTTACCAGAAAGACTCATTGCAAGCTATTCTCTCTCTCTCTCTCTTCCTAAAAGTTGAAGCCATTTATAATTTCCCATTTGTATTTTTAACTTATTCCCCTACTGTTGCCTAACCTGTAAGCAATTTCTATTTATTCTACTGAGACCATTCATGTAGGGAACGTTTTAAAACCGATGTTGTCCCAGGGCTAGGATTTAATGGAGAAGAATCAGGCAAAGCTTTTCACTTGTGTCTGAATTTGAAATTTGACCAATTCATGCTAGATTGGAGGTCCTCTGGAGAAAAGGCCATTCTTAGCCATCCCAGAGGCCTTTGCATCAGGGTGCCTGAATTGCCATGACCGCTTTTCGTCAGAAAGGTCTCTTCTGCAGAGACAGGAGCAGTGAGATGGGGAGATGATAGGGGGGGCTACTGTTCCCATTTTGAGTTCAGTTCGTCCTGCACAGCCGTAATCAGGAGAAAGGGCTTTAAAGAGCCTTACTTCATGGGGCTGGAGGAATGGCTCAGTGGTTAAGACACTGGCTGCTCTTCCAGAGAATCCTGGTTTGATCCCTAACACCCATATGGTGGCTCATTCCCTGGAATCCAATGTTCTCTTCTGGCCTCCACTGACAATGAGCACACATGGAGCACAGCTATCCATCCAGACAAATAACCATATACATAAAATAAAATTAATAAAACATTTAAACTACCTTAAAAGATAAAATAAAGGTTACAATTGAATTAGATGAAGGAAAATGTACATCCCTAAAAACAGATAATTAAAAAGTGGATTTTTTTTTTAAGAACATCACTTTAGTTTAGATGTGGACACCAGCATGGAACTGAATTTTCCAACGTGGCTCTGACAAAGTAAACTGCCAGAGGAAACTGGACATTATTTAAACCCTGTGGCCTCTCATATGGAGATGTATAATGTCCTTAAATGTCAAACACAAAAGATTTTACAGTTATGCTTAAATATTTTCAAAACCAAACCCTTGGCCCTCACTCAGCAGGGAGATTTTAATGTACCCTGATATCAGTATGCAGAATAGAGAGGGCTTGTTGCTTCTGCTATCATCTGCACTTTCCTGGGAAGGACTTACTTCTCTTTATCTTTAAAAGGGGGATTTGCTCAATGAGAAGAATGCTTTCTCTGCAAATGAGGACAAAGGTTTCACTCCTCAGCTTCGACATTGAAAGCTAGGCGAGGCCGAGTGTGACTTTAACTCAAGCTTTGATGGGTAGAGACAGGCTGATGAGGAGAGCTCCCTGGCCAGAAAGCCTAGCCTCAAACTGTAACCTTTCAGGCAAGAGGTCAGAGAGCAGGAAAGGAAAACTATTGACTTCCGGCTCTGGCCTCCACATCTCCATCCACATCCTCTGTGTGTGTAACACNCACACACACACACACACACACACACACACACGGGGTAGGAGGGGAGAGTAATAGAAATCAAAAAGTTAAAATGTAATAATGACGCTAGATAATTCTCACACATTTTTGCTTTTCTAGAACTGAACTTGACAACACTGTACAGGTAAACTTGGGAGGTTTTACTGGTCAGTGAAAGTACCAAGAGGTAACACTGGTGGCAAGGATGCTGGCTGAAATTATCTTCAAATTTAAACTCTCTCTATAAATTTATCTCACACAAGGAAACAGTAGAATTTCACCTCGAGTTTAATTAGCCTGTTCTGTAAAGGCTGACTGACCTGGAGACTCATTGTGAGGTTTGGGGTGAATATGGGAATTAATAGGGTAAAAATTAATTGAGGGGATACACATATTCCAAAGCTAGCTGTCTGTTTGTTAAATGGCATGGGAATGGGTCTGTGCCTACTTGGAGCTCCCTGCATTTCCTTTGCTCTCCATGATAAAATCCAGCCTGTGTAGGTTTGGCAGTGTCTATGGCTTGGATGTCAGGCTAACAGGTAGCACATGTGAAGGAACCAGGCCCTCGGCACATGCTCATTCAGTGAGGGTTGTGTCCTGTGCTGTGGAGTTTAGTGTGCCTGTGTGTGACCCTCATATCATCGCCAATTAGTGTCGTCTCCTTGAGAAGACACCGACTCTTGAGGAACAAGATCTTGTTTGAACCCATTTCTGGTTTCTCATACCGTTTCGCTCATTTTTTTTAATCCCCTCAGTCTATCACACTGCACAGTATTTGAGAGAATCAGTAAATATAAGAAATGTGAATTTTGGCCCACTCATGACAGGAATGTTTTAGGACCGTACACTACCTTAAAAAAAAGATTTATTTGCTTTTGCTTTTCTTGTATGCATATGAGTGCATGCCTGCATGCATATATGTGCACCATACACATGTCTGGTGCCCACAGAGGCCAGAAGAGGGTGTTGGATCCCCTGGAACAAGAGTTGCAGATAACTGAGCCACCATCTGGGCACAGGGAACTGAACCTAAGTCCTCTGCAAGAGCCAGTGTTGTTAACAATTGAGCCAGCTTTCCAGTCCCCAGGCTAGAGTATTTCTATTAGGATTGCCGGAAAAGGGACCCTGCAGGATATTTTCCTGCTGCCAGTCATAAAACATTTCGTGCCCTTTTCCCAAGAAGGTAAATCCTTTTGGGTTCCTTTTTAACAGAGGACGAGAAGGAAGTGGACTTTCCCAGACTGGACATTTTAGGGAGTTTCTGATATTTTTATAACATAGAATGTTAAAACCAATTAGTGTGTGCCCAGAAACCTTTTAAGTCATGGGTTTTCAGCAACCAATTTTATTTGGGTTCAGAAATTTAATAAACAGGCAATACAAACGAGTTGTCATTCTTTAAATAAAAAACAGCTATCTGCAATTAGTATCAGCAAAACAAAGATATTGCCTGTGCTTTGGCTGTTCTGTGTCTCACCAAGGAGCCAGGCAGTGGGTAGGTATGATGGTAAAATCTCACAGAAGGTCCACAGACATGTGGCTGGATGACAGCCTAGTTAAATGCCCCTGAGCAAAAGCCACTGAGTGAGAATGCAGACAACCGACCACCATTTTTCTTCTGGCCCAAAGCCTCATACACCCACATACCCAAGTGTGGTTTGTGAAATGTGTTAAGCTTTTCATCCCATAAATGATTCAGTTCAGGAAATAAGCCAAACGAAAGTTTTCAGACAACAGATGTGAACTGAACACTGTGTGTGAGGGTTTTGGTTTGTTTTCTTTGTATGCCTTAGGACCCCCGTCAAAATTCGGCAAGTCCTGAAGATGGATGTCTTTGATGCTCTTTCAGTTTTCTCTCCTTTCCCTGGGTTGGCAACAGTTGCTGCCGCTGCTGCAGTGGGGTTAAGGATGAGGTTATTCATGAGACTGAAACCCAGAGAGGAACAGGGATGGTTTTACTTACTGCTCGCTTGGAAGCGATGAGTTCCTTGACATCGCTTTTGGTGACAAGTCATAGTCGCTGTCGGATCGGTAGAGAAAGGACTCTCTGCGCTGGCTGTGCCCAGGGAACGTGGCGTGAAGCACCAGCCCGGAGGAAGAGCTGGCCTGAGGGTCCAGCGGGCTCCGACCTGGGGAAGGGCCATTTTCCACATCGAAGCTATAAAAGAAAGGAGGGACAGTCTGGTCATTTGAGAACTGCAGAAGACAGTTTTCATACACAGAGAATTTCCAGGCAGCGGGCCCCACGGGCCAGACTCTTCCGGCAAAGCATCGCAGATGGTTGCAATCCTTCCCATTTTGTCCGGAGGAAGCTGAATTCTACAAACTTCACTCATTACCCAGGTTTACTGTCAATCACTAGTAACCCAAAATTTGGACCAAAGAGCAAAACTCATGACCTATCAGCAGCATGACCAACTGTGACAAATTCAGAATGAGAAGCAGGTGAGAGGAAAAAAAAAAGCTTGTTGCTAACGAGCAACTCCAGAGGGGGCATCCAGCACAGCTCGAGGTGCCAGACGAAGATATCATGAGAGTGAATCTTCCTAGCTGGAAGATTTCTTCCTCACATAAATATCAGCCTCATTAAAAACAGAATTTGCATATTTCTGAATGTTTTGGGAACAAAGTGTTATCCTGAAAACACTCGCTGTCTGATTAGAGAGGCCTTGTGTGATATTTAATATTCATATGTAAATTTAGCCACATAAATGACTTAATTAATCTGATAACACCAAATTACTGGCCCAGGCTGCACAGTGGGGCCTCTGGAGAAGAATACCACCATTGAGTCTGGCAGAAGAGTGGGGGTGGGAGATTCTAATCAGTGGCCCTCACTCAGGGAGGTGCCCTTGGGCCCAGTGGTATTTGGAAAGTTCCTATCTTGAACACAGACAGGAGACCTGTGGACTTTGAACCTTGTCTCTGCCCCATCCTGCTATCATCCTGGAGTAGCGTGTCCTTCCCACATGTGCTTTTCCCATCCCAGATGTGTTTCCTCTGCATACGCAGCTCCCCTTGGCATCAGAGGGACAGTAACCACCCCCCCCCAGCTTCTCTCACTCACTCACTGCTCCCCCGTTGAAGCTTTGCAGAGAGATTGTGAAAGCGGTGTGGGACATGGGACTGGGGATCATCTTTCATCCAGTTCAACCACAAGAGTCGGCTTTGATTATGTTTACCTAGCTGCCACAATCCCCTCACTAATCCTAATCTACTCTTTGGGTGGTTTTTGTCATTGTTGTTGTTGCTTCTATTTCTTAAATTTACAAGGTGCTTTCTGATATATTATTTCATTTAATCCTAACATCCCTGCAAGTTATATAAGTTATATAATCCAATTTCTTTACACTGAAGGTAAATAAGACAAAAGAAAAAAATCCATATCTTGTCTAAGGAAACATGCTAGATTACTGGTTTCCCCGTAGTCACTCAGATGGAGGGGACACACCCGGAGACCCTCAGCAGATGCCTGAAAGAGCAGATGGCAGCCAGCTCTATACATAGTGTTCTCTTCTACACAGATACACTGATGATGAAGTTTGTACATCAGTAATGGTAAGAGGTTCACATTGACTAACACTGAGAGGATTCTAAAACTATAATGTAGAAACGGAAACATGACTCTGTTGATAAAACTCTTCATGTGAAGACACAGAGAACTGATTCTGGAGCCCCAGCTCCTAAGTGGAAAACCAGGTGCCTGGACACATCTGCAATCCCTACACTGTAGAAGTACAGATGTGTGTGGGACATCCCACATCAGAAACGGATCCTGACAACTCTCTGGCCAGCTAGTCTATGTACATCAGTGAGCCCCAGGTTTGCTGAGAGAGCCTATGTCAAAAAGCATGATGAAAAGTAATTAAGGAAGACATCTAATGTGGCCCTCTATCTCGCACAAGCATGAGTGCATATGTGTTTACATGAACACGTACATACACACACCACACACACACAAGAATTTATTAAAGAAATATTGTAACAAAATTTATCTACAACTCATGAACTGTTTATTTCTAGACTTTTCCATTTTATATTTTTGAACCATTTTTGATGATGGGCCACTGAAGCCACACGAAGACCACAGAGGAGGGACAGCCACTCTGGTTGCCAGATCGAAGCCACGTTTTCCCACTCCGTTTCTTTACGACCTCGGGCTTCTCAGGCTTCTCTCGTCATTAGTTCAGAATGGCATGCTGGATAACGGAATGCCGTTTCTTGTCTACGATCACTCTCGAGATCCTCAGGGGACACCAAGTGTCACCATGAATAAAGAGGAGGGAGACAGGAGACTGCCTTGAAGCTGTAGCTTTACTTGCAGCAGGAGAAGCAATGACAGAATGCAGGAGTGAAAAGCCACCACAGAGACAGTGGATCAAAGCTGCTTTCAGACTCCACGCAAGCTCTGGTAGCAAGCCACCCGTGAGGATCCCTGGGGAAAGGCCGAGCAGGTGTCACAGTGACCTAACATGTACCACTATGTACCAGGACTCACAAGACTCCACAGATGGCCCTTCTCAGAAGCCCAGTGGTGTGGGACGGGCAACTTTCCTTTGTGGAGCAGGATCCTTGGCTGCCCCCCCCCCAAATCCCGCACGATCTGTACGTCCTGATACTGTCTCTGAGATCTTCTTTAGAAAAACATTTATTTAAAATAAAAACATTATTTTATATGTCTGGCCTATTCTTCTGTCTTGCACCACATGCATGCCTAGTGCCCTTAGAGGCCAGAAGAGAGTACAGAGTCCCTTGGGAGTGAAGTTACAGATGGCTGTAAACTATCAGATGGGTGCTGGGTCCTCTGAAAGAGTAGCTGGTGCTTTAACCACTGAGCTTTCTCTCCAGCCCTCTCTGAACTCTTCTTAACAGCAAAGAGGGCAGGTTCTTCAAAGGTGAAACTGGCATCAGCCAGTGATGATGAGCCTAAGAGTGGAGTAAACTTTTAAATTCCGTGTGCAATTGTATTGTTATTCATTTGGTGTACATCTTCACAGTCTTTTGATAATAAACCCGCAGAACACAGTGGATATCCAGTTGCCCTAGATGCTCCAGTATGGGCCAGACCAAAGTGTTTTGTTTGGGATGCCAGGTAGTCTCCAAATTGATCTTTGTGGTCAGTGCTCATGTGGTACCACTGACTATTGTGACCGTCACTGCTCTCTGTACTGGCACCAGTATCTTGCAACTAGTATGCCCACCAACTCTTAGAACGTTTCCCATGAGGTTTCTATTAGGGCAAATATATCTTCTTTCCCATTATCAGCATCCATGCTGTGTAGAGGCCACGCCCCCCAAAACACTAGCAGCAAAGTGAGGGCCTGAGGACGCTCTGTCAAACTCACAAAGCACACCTGGCCAGTGACCTGGAACTAGATTCCTCCCTACAGAAACTCTTTCTTCTTTGGTTTTCTTTTCTTTTTTCATTCCGCTGTCTAAACTCAAAAGCGAGCTTGCTGGAATTCAGAAGAAGCCAAGGAAGAGGTCTCTATTGCAAAGAAGGAGTCTCAACAAGACACATGGTCTTTCAGATCCCTGGGGCACTGTTTCAAAGCATCCAGCACAGATGTACAGCTTCGGAACAAACGTGAATCACTACCCAGACACCAGACCCAGGCACAGCCAAATGAGTGAGCAGCCATCACAATGCATCCCACAGATACAGGGAATAGGGGAAGTGTTGGCCCAGAGAGGAGACTGAAGGCAGCCTTACCAAGTGAAATGAATGTACCACACAGACAGAAATACGATCAGGAAGAAAAAGCCAGAAACAAACACACAAACAGGGTCATCATTTATTTAGGGCATTTTCTGTCTCTGCCTTGATTCAGACACACATTTTGCCACCTGGCTTTTTTAGATTAAAAAGTCATTATATAAGCAGTATAAGAAAGTTCTAGAAAACAGACAAAAGCTAAAGAGAAGCATCATTGCTGGTACTTCAGTATTCTTCCATCCGTGTGTGTGTGTGTGTGTGTGTGTGCATGCACGTGGGGTGTGCGTGTGTGTGTGTACGTGCATGTGCATGTACGTCGGTGCGTGTGTGTGCGTGCATGTGCATGCATGTGGGGTGTGCGTGTGTGTGTGCGTGCATGTGCATGCACGTGGGGTGTGCGTGCGTGTGCGTGCATCTGCACGCATGTGGGGTGTGTGTGTGTGTGCGTGCATGTGCATGCACGTGGTGTGTGTGTGCGTGCATGTGCATGCACGTGGTGTGTGCATGTGCATGCATGTGGGGTGTGTGTGTGCGTGCATGTGCATGCACGTGGGGTGTGTGTGTGCATGTGCATGCATGTGGGGTGTGCATGTGTGCGTGCATGTGCATGCACGTGGGGGGTGTGTGCGTGCATGTGCATGCACGTGGTGTGTGTGTGCATGCATGTGGGGTGTGCATGTGTGTGCATGTGCATGCACGTGGTGTGTCTGTGCATGCATGTGCATGCACGTGGGGTGTGCATGTGTGTGCGTGCACTTGTGGGGTGTGTGTGCATGTGCATGCACGTGGGGTGTGTGTGTGTGTGTGCTGTATGTGGGGGGGTGATATGTGGCTGGGTGGTGTGTGTGGGGATGGAGGTGTACCTCCCAGCACATGTGTGTGGAAGGCAGAGGTCAATGTTAGCTGTCTTTCTCAGTTGTTCTTCGCTTTCCTACCTGGGGACCCACTGACTTGGTTTCAGCTGGTGAGCTCAGGACTCTCCCGGCTCCATCCGTCCTCTGCGGTAGCACTGAGGTTACAGGTAGACACTACCTTTTTTGCCCAGGTTTTACATAGGTTCTGAGGCTCCAAACTTGATCCTTCTATGGTAAGCCATTTACTAACTGAGCTGCCTTCCCAGGCCCCATCTGAACATCTTTTCATACTGATTTGAATATTGATTTTATAAGGTTTCATTATTTATTGCAGTTTCTCCAACCACCCCTTTCCATATCCTACTTCTTGGCTCATCCAGCAGCTGTACCCCATTTTCAGAACAATTCTCTTACATTCGGTTCCTATATTCACGATTCTAAGTAGTGCTTGTATTTGGAGTAGTTAAGGTTGCAGATACTTGGACATCTATTGTTCGTGAAGTCATGTTGACGTCTCAGGCAAATCCGGAGGATGCTACTCATAAAGTTCTGACTATGTGAATAGGCCATAGGCTTGCCTGGAAGTGGTCGTCCGTATCCGACATGTGGACCGCAGCAGTTTTAAGCATACCTTTCTTCCAGGATAGGAGGCCCACCCTGACAGTCTTGCTCATCCATCTCCTTCACTTCACAAGTAGAGCAGCCCCTCTACTTAGCTGGGCCTGCTTCTCCTTGTCTTACTGGTTCCCCCCAACTTAATCAATGGCTTATTGTCTAATGTCTAATGCTTTAACTGCCGTGGGAGATCTCAGCTCCTCAGGCAGTAGTGGCAGGAGAGGCTGTGTGTGAGAAGTGACGTCTCTGTCCCTGGAAGCACTTTCCTACTGCCGTCTCAATACAATGCTTTCTTCTGAAACCATCTTGGATCACCTTTTCCAGAAAACTCTTTCTGGCACTGTAGACCCAAATTGACTTAGATGCCCTCCCTTCCTGTGCACGTCCTCACATTCTTTAGATAGCAGCTGCTCTCAGTATTGCCAAGAGATCAATTATAGGGCACCCCCCACCTTGTGCCAAAACTCGCAGGCGTGGGTGCTCAGATCCCTTTTATGAAATAGCTTAGTAGTGGCATAGAATCCCCATGCCTCCTCCTGCGTAACTCCAGTTATTTGGGGGTTACTTATAAAATGCAATGCAAATTTTAGATGCACAGTTAATACAATTGATTCTTCAATGCATGTTAAGAAATGGCATCCTCAGAACCCATGGGTACATTGAATTGACTACTTCTTGGAACTACTTGCACACCTCTGTTTAATTCTCCATTTAATTAACTGCTTCCTGATAGATTGTCATATTCAAGATAGAAAATGATACCTATTTTTTATGTACCAGACATTTAGGTCAGAGTTTTGTAAACAACAGATCCTTTAAAAAAAATGGTTGCCTGTTGAGGTCTATGATCCATTTGGACTTGAGTTTTTTTGCATGGTGATAGATAGATATGGATCTATTTTCATTCTTCTACATGTTGATATCCGATTATGCCAGCACCATTTGTTGAACATGCTTTCTTTTTTCCATTTTATATTTTTTGCTTTTTTTATCAAAAATCAGGTGTTCGTAGAAGTGCAGATTGACATCCGGGTCTTTGATTTGGTTCCATTGGTCCTCCTATCTGTTTTTATGCCAATACCAGGCTGTTTTCAGTACTATAGCTCTGTAGGAGAGTTTGAAGGCAACCATAATGAACCTCATAGAAGACCAAGTAGGACGTACACTTGAACACATTGGCACGGGAGACCACTTCCTAAATATAACACCAGTAGCACAGACACTGAGAGAAACAATTAATAAATAGGATCTCCTGAAACGGAAATGCTTCTGTAAAGCAAAAGGCATGGTCAACAAGACAAAACAGCAGCCTGAAGAATGAGAAAAGATCTTTAGAAACCCCACATCAGACAGAGGGCTGATCTCCAAAATATACAAAGAACTCAAGAAATTGGTCATCAAAAGAACAAATAATCCAATAAAATGGAGTAAAGACCTAAACAGAGAACTCTCAACAGAGGAATCTAAATGTTTGAAAGACATTTAAAGAAATACTCAATATTTCTTCCATCAGAGAAATGCAAATCAAAACAACTTTGAGGTTCTGAAATCTTACACATGTAAGAATGGCCAAGATCAAAAACACTGATTGCTGGTGGGAGTGCGAACTGGTACAGCCCCTTTGGATTTCCCAGAAAATTAGGAAACAACCTACCTCAAGACCCAGCAATATATATATACCCAAAGGATGCTCAATCATACCACAAGGACATGTGCTCAACTATGTTCACAGCAGCATTGTTTGTCATAGCCAGAACATGGAAACAACCTAATTGCCCCCTGACCAAAGAATGCATAAGGAGAATGTGGTACATTTACACAATAGAGTACTACACAGCAGAAAAAAGTGGTATCTTAAACTTGCAGGCAAATGGATAGATCTAGAAAACATCATATTGAGTGACGTCACCGGGACCCAGAGATAAATATATGTACTCACTCATCACTCATTAGTGGCTTTTAGACACAAAGAAAACAACAACAACAACAACAACAAAAACCAGCCTACAATTCACAATTGCAGAGAACCTAGACAACAATGAGGCCCCTAAGAGAGACATACATGGATCTAATCTACATGGGAAGTAGAAAAAGACAA
>LOEQ01000630.1:174677-191888 GCA_001685075.1 Bramus lutescens | reverse complement strand
GATAGATAGATAGATAGATAGATAGATAGATAGATAGATAGAGACAGAGAGAGAAAGAAACAGATAGAGACAGAGAGAGAAATCATGATACAGCCCTTAGAGTAAATTCCAAACAGTCTTGGGCCCCACATCTGCTCACACCTCCCTGCCTCTGTTCTGTAGAACTCAGCCTCAGACTTCCCTGATTGAGAACCAAGGAAAGTGTTAAATAAAGCTTTGTTGATGAGGGACTAAACTCTGGCCTCTCTTAGCCTTTTGTTCTCTGTGCCGCTGCTTTCTCATTCTCTAAGCCTTGAACTATGTTACATACTAAACAGTTTCTTTCTCCAGCTACTGTTTAAACAGCTCCCCTTTTCCTTACAGCATTGATCACAGCTCTGTACCATTAGTATTTGTTTGTTTTTCAAAACTGTCTTCTCTTCTTTTCAATTCTAAACCCCAGTAGGGCTTTCTGCCACACTCACCAAAGGGTTAACTAGAAATGCCTGGCACTTGTCTGGGATACAGTACTAATTCTGAACAACCACCTGTCCAGTAGATCAACCAGTGATTATCTGAACACCAGAGATGTTTTTGGAAATTCCCAGCACACCAAACTTGTCACTTTCTTAGATTTTTGTTCACTTGGGGAGGGGTTGACTTACCTGTTTCCTAACTAAGTGACCTTCCACACAATTCTAAAGCAATTCAAATTTAAAATGAAAAGTGAGGTGAAACTTGCCATAGATGTGAAATCCTATTTTGTTGTTACCCTGGGCTGATTTTGAAAATGAGATTGTTTTTACACTAAGCTTCTAGGCCATTGGCCTTCCAGAGGCACCAGAAAAACAAAAGCGGTCTGTATAAAAGACGTGTTCCTAATGCTCTTTGCAAAATGCCATCACTGAACATTTAAGGAATTTTCTATTTAAAATTAATTTATACATTCTCTTTGGGATAAACAGGCCACGCACCTCCTTTTTAGTTGAGGTAGAAGGGGTGGAAGGCGCAGCGGTAAACCAAATAATAATCGTGAAATTGGAAATCGATGCTTCAGTCTCTGGTCTGCATTGCTATTAGCGCTGTTTATGTCAGTTAGCATCTGGTCCCCAAATGTTATCAGTCTTGAGCTCTGCACCTGCAGACAGTCTGACATTTGGGTTTGAAATATGTGCTTTGGGAGGAAAAGGCAGTGAGATAAAATGGAAGAGTGAAATCCCAGAGTTATTCCTCCTTTCTTAGGCAGTCTGTATAGAAGCACTGCACTTCTTTTTTCCAAAGACTCTGGGGACACTCAGTGCACAACTCCAGGGGCTGAGCACTCAATACACGACCCACTTCAGCCCCCTGATCGCTTTGGGAGGAAAGAAGGAACCTTTTAAGAAATACGTTTGTTTAAACTTTTAGAAATGTATTTCTTGAACATCTTTACTGGCACCACTCGTATGCCTGGTGTCTGCAGAGGCCAGAGACGGCTGAGCTAGCATTACAGAGTGCTGTTAGCTGCCCAATGTGAGTACTCGGAAGAGATCCCAGGTCTTGAGTAAGGGCAGCAAATGCTCTTAAATGCTGATCCATCTATCCAGCCTTCAGGAAAATGCTGGGAAGAGGTGTGGAAATTGAAGCCCAAAGAGATTATGGAAAACTTGCTGACAAGCATTCAGCTCTTTGATGGTAAGTCCTTGTTTTAAACCCATGTTGATTACATATAGTAACAAACCAGTCACCTTTAAATATCTATTCTGTTTTCTTGTTCTACAGATAGATTTCACATGAAAGCAGCCTCTATGTTCTGAGCGCTGTTCTCTCTGCCTCACGACATACTCTCTCTCCTGTATCACCCTTTTCTTTGTGCAAGAGCAAACCGAACTGGAGGATCTCTATAAAACCAAACTTACCCCCAGCAAAAAGTGACGCCCAGAAATTCTATTGGGCCTTAATCACCCACCAACCTAAGGTCCAAGGAATGTCAGAGGAAAAACCTTCTGGCTGAAAGTAACACTGGATGAAAATCTAGTTTTATACAAAAGAATGAAGGTTTTTAATTATTAAAATCTCTTTAACAGATTACTGAATGAAAACTAAAACTTTTAAGATATGTGCGAGGTTTATATATACATTTATATACATATATATGTTATACGTATATCTATATATGTAGAAGTAAATCACATGACAACAAGGGCATAAAGTCAAAGAAGGGAGAGATGGAAGCACATTGTACATTGTGAAAGATCCTTATAGTATTTATGAAATGGTACCATATAGCTTCAAGTTAGAATCCAACAAGGTAAATATTTCACTATAACTCTTACAAACACAATAATTTTATTAAATGAGAAGCTATATCTAAGAAAGTAATGAAAGAGAGACAAGTGGCAACTAAAACAGACAAATTTTCAAAAAAGAAGATAAAAGTGGAATACAAGGGATGAAACTGAATTTTTCTCAGGTGTACTTCATCCCTTGAGTCTTTATGCAGTGACTCCCTCTGCCCCCAATCTAAGTGACTAGTCAACAAACTGGAAACCACCCAGTTGGATTTTACCAGTTACTGTGGCCAAGCCTCAGCCAAGCCCAGCTGCCACCAAGAGATTAGACCACGCTCAATTAAAACAAAAGCCAACCTGTGACTGGTCAGGCCACGCTGATCTCACTGACATTCTCTGTCTACAAATGCTGCCCAGCCATGCTTTGAAGTAAAGTCCCTCTGACTTTGAGGAAGGCTACCTAATATGCAAACCGCTCTTGGTGAATGAAATTCTGCTGATTTGTAAAGAGAACGGGTAGATAATATGAGCAGAGAACAGGAGGTTTAAACCCGAATATGGTGATAATATCTTCAAATAAAAATTGTCCAACTTCTACGATAAAAAGACAGATATTTCCAGGATGGTTTAAAACACATGTCTCAACTACAATGCAGCTTCAAATAAGACACCTTAAAATAGGAGGGCAGAAATAGGTTCAGAGGAAAAGATTACAAGCTGATGCACCAAAATGAGGATAGTGGAATGAAACAAGAATTGCCTAATTATACAGACAAGAAGGTTTCACAGCCTCAGATACTATCAGGAGCAAAGAGAGCCATGCCATAATGATTAAGGAAGAAATCTGTGTGGATATATAGCCATCCTAAATATTTATGTGCTTCACAACAATTTCAAAACACATGAGGCAAGATGAATAGATTGAGAGAATAAAGAAAAAAATATTAATTATTAGCCTCAGTGATTGATAAAATAGAGGCACAGTAGCCCAGGGCCGACATAGAAAACCATGAACATCATCAATTTTGACTAATTGACACCGGGAAACACTGCAGTTAGCAAGGGTGGGATTCACAGTCTTTGCAAGGGTACGTGGAACATTAGTCAAGGTAGTTGATCTCTTAGGCAATAAAATAAGTCTGAGTAACAATGAGAAATTAACAGTAAGTCCAGGTGTTGAGAAATCTGACATATTCTAAATTGCTCATGGGCCAAAGAAGGAAATAACAAGTATTGTGAAGTGAATAAAAATGGGAATCTACATAGCAAGTTCTGTTGGATAAAGCTAAGGCAGTATTTACAGATAACTCCACAGTGCTAAATGCTTTTATAAGAAAATAAAAATGTCGATGGATTTAGTAGTTAGCTTAGGAAATTGAGGAAATGAGAATAAGAATCTCAAGTAAGCAAAAGAAAAAAAAGAGAAAAGTGGAAATAAAGTTCAAAGAAAGAGAGAACAACCGTGCAGGCTGGTTTTTGTTCAACTCGACACAAGCTGGAGTTATTTGAAAGAACAGAATATCAATTGAGAAAACGCCTCCATAGATGGGGCACAGGCAAGCCTGTAGAGCACTTTCTAGATTGACTGTTGATGTGGGCAGGCCTAGCCTATTGCAGGTAGTGTCATCCCTAGGCTGGTGGTCCTGAGTTCTACAAAAATGCTTTGTCTGGGCATTTTTTAAAAACTTTATTTAATTACTAAAAAAGAAAAAAAAAACAATCTTTTCTCATTTTACATAACAATCCCAGTTCCCACTCCTTCCCCTCCTCCTGCTTCCTCCAACTTCCCCCTCCAACCTCATCCACTCCTCAGAGAGGGAAGGCTTCCCATGGTTAGTCAGCAAAGTCTAGCACATTGCTTTGAGGAAGGACCAAGGCCACTATATCTAGGCTGAGCAAGGAAAGTATCCTTCCAATAAGAATGGGTTTCAAAAAGCTAGTACAAGCAGTAGGGATAAATCCTGATCTCACTGCCAGTGGCCCCATAGTTTGCCCCAGCCATACAACTGCCACCCACATTCAGAGGGCCTAGTTTGGTCCTATGCTGGTTCCCCTGCTAGCAGGCCATAGTCCATGAGCTCCTACTATCTCATGCAAGCCGTTTCAATGGGTCCTCATCATAGTCTTGACCCTTTTGCTCATATTATTGCTTTTTCCTCTCTTCAACTGGACTTCTGCTGTGGATCTCCACATCTGCTTCCAGCAGTTTCTGGATGAAGGTTCTATGACGATATTTAAGATAATTATCAATCTGAGTACAGGGCAAGGCCTGTTCAGGCACTCTCTCCATAACTGCTTAGCGTCTTAGCTGGGGTCGTCTTTGTAGATTCCTAGGAGTTTCTCTAGTGCCAGGTTTCTTGCTAGCCCCATAATGGCTCCCTCCATCAAGATATCTCTTTCCTTGTTCTCCCTCTCTGTTCCTCCCCCATCTCTACCATCTTGTTCCCTCAAGTTCTCGTCCTCTCTCCCCTTCTCCCCTTCTCCTCCTTCCTTCTTTCCCCACCCCCATATTCCCAATTTTCTCAGGTCTTGTTTATTTCCCCTTCCGGGGATCCACGTATGTCTCTGTTACCTAGCTTCTCATGAGATCACGGACTATAAGCTCATTATCCTTGGCTTTATGTCTTATATTCACTTATGAGTGAGTACATACCAGCTCATCTCTCTGGGTCTGGGTTACCTCAGTCAGGACGTTTTCTTCTAGTTCCATCCATTTGTATGCAAATTTCAAGATGTCCTTGAAATTTGCATATAAATTTCTTACCACTGAGTAGTACTCCATAGTGCAAATGTACCGCATTTTCTTTATCCATGCTTCAGTTGAGGGGCATCTAGGTTCTGGCTATTATCAGTAATGCTGCTATGAACATGGTTGAGCAAATATCCTCATAGTATGATTGAGCATTGTTTGGGTATATGGTCTGGGCTTTTTTTTTTTTTTAAACTTACAGGTCTTTTGCTTATATATTATGGTTTCCAGTTTTGTATTTATGCCAAACAACATATAATTAATATTAAGCCTCTGAGTGAATATTCGGGAACTGGTGGGTAGGAGAGAAACCTATGGTTACAAATTCTGATATGGAAAAGTAAGAGAAATAAACCTTTTCCTCATCAAGTAACTTTTGGTCATAGTACTTCATCACAGCAATAGAGACACCAACTAAAACAACAAGAATGGATAGACATTAGGTTCTGAGGAAAGACTGACAGTAAGTAATGGATATATGAGCTCATTTCTTATTTTATCTCCATCAAAAGTTTTTCATTTTTGCTAAAAGTCCATAAAAATATATTTGATAGTGGATGTGTAAAATCCAATGTGAAAATCAATGATTTGAGATTGATTTAACTATACATATATTCATTGAAATTTCTCCCTCTCTCTATCTACCTATCTATCTACTTATCGATCTATCTATAAATTTTATTGTTCAATATTTTTGTTTCCAAATTCTTTATGATAAGGTTTTTAATAAGTTTTGGAAAAGGAGAAAGAAATCAATGAATCTCATATTCTTTGAATGATAAAATTACAAACCTGTAGTTGGATGGAGAATGAGAAAGAGAGACAAAGAGAACTACAAAGAAACAAACTCCCAATATAAGAAATTAAAGGGAAATATGCCAGGGTCTATTCTAAAGGCAGAGGAATGGTAAACAATATCATGAATAACTTTATAGCAACACACTGACAACATCTATAAAATGGATAACTTCCATAAAATTATATAAGCTACTAATGTTCATACATAGAGATAACATGAAGGTGCCTGTATCTATTATGAAATTGATTTTAAGGTTTAGAACTTTCTTACAAAGAAGATTGTATGCAAAAATTTAAAGAAATTGTATTGCTTCTATCTATATTGGAACAAAGAGAATATTTATGACTCATTGCACAAGGTCAAGATTTCCCTATTATAAGAGTCACAGAAAAATCACCCTAACAAGGAAATCTGTATAATGTCTCCATATGACAGGTGTAAAAATTCTTAACAAATGATAGTATATCCACTTCAATTATGCATGAATATTCTCACAATGGTCAAATAGCGATTATCAAAGAAATATAAGATTGTTGTAATGCTCAACAAATCAATGCAATTTTGTTATATTAACGCCTAGAAAATAAATTGAATGAACATAATTATCTCAGTAGATGCAGAAAAGTCCAGCATCCATTCTAGATTTAAAAAGAAAGTTAATACAAGGGAAATTATTTAAGCAAATGTTATATAAAAGACATTTGGCATCATAAATTTAGGTGAAAAACAGAATTATTTTTCCTTAAAGATATGAAAACGTAAGAATGCTTATTTTTACTATCTGTGCTCAGTATTTTGCTGAAGGTTATAAGTAACTGCTGTTAGAGAAGACAAGCATAAAAGACATCAACACGGGCAGGGAAGACGGAAGATTGTTCGTGGATATATGTAGAACACTCATACGATTGTCTATTCACAGATCTATGGGGAACAGTCATTGCAGCTTCTGTATAGCGAACACCTAGAAATGCCACACAAGAAGCAGGCAGATGGGTAAGTGGCCTGTGGTGTGAATGTCTAATTAGCGTGTGGCACTAAGAAGAAATGCGCTATTGGTCCCCACGCCAATCTAGGGAAAAACTAATATTGTCACGGTAAAGAAGGCAGAAAAAGAGTCCTGCTCTCGAATTTATTTCCATAAAAGTTTTGGAAAATAAATAGCCCAGTTTCTTAAGCTCTGGGTCATGATGAACATGGAGGTCATATAACTGAATGTGAAGGTTGAGAAAAATTGGCAATGGTCAAAGATTTCTGAACACAGTGGTCAAAAATTAATTCAAAATCAAACATGTAATGGCTCGAGCTGCTTCTGGCAGCTTCCAGCTTTGTTGCATTGTGGGACTTCCCTATAGCCTTGGCTCTGAACATGTAATATATTCACTTTGCATCCCACATGGAACACCAAGGCCATGCAACATCAAAAATACAATGAGACTATAATATATATGAAGTGCAATGTTTTTACTTTTTTAGGTAAAGTTTCCTGTTCTTACAGAAGCAATCATTTCATATGGAAAATACAGACTTCATAATTTCCCCACTTTCATTCTTCGGCATATACCACACTAGTGTGTCCTTGGATTATTGTGTTAGAATGTTTAATATTTTAAATCCTTAACTTGCTGACCTGAGTTTCACAAAAATTCATTCATTGAGTTTTGGCTTTGGATTAGGAAAGAATTTCCAACAGTGTCTGAAATGATTTTCAATGTATTTGTGCTATTTTTATGCCTATGTGAAGTGGTGTTGTTAGCGCTGACAATTTAAAATTGCAATATTGATTGACTCTGAAAAAAATATTGAGCATTTTCTATGTTCTGCAGTACCAAATATTCAGCCAACATTTAATTCTCGTGTAAGAAAATCACAGCTAACTCATTAGCACTTAAATTTTCTTTTATCTTATTAAATGCTAAAATTGTATGTTTTTCAAAGAATTGTTTAAAATTAATTTATTTATGATTTATTATTAATAAATGTTATATAGCTATCAATACAGAAGAAATGGGAGAGGTCATCAAAAATGGAATGTAATGATTGTTTTCCGTGTGTGTGTGTGTGTGTGTGTGTGTGTGTATATGTATATGTATGAGAGAGAGAGAGAGGCCATAGTTATTAATCTATTGTTCACGTGATTTAGTGCCAGGAAGTTGATATGCAGGCAGGGGAACACTCGTGTGTAATAGTGGGTACTTTGTTTCTTCAGCATGCTGTTGCTAAAGCTTTAAATGCATTTTTCAAAGAACTGGTACTAGAGAGAAATATATTCTATACAGCTTATTATACAACCTACGAAAAATGATAAGAATGAGACAGAAATTTGCATGAGTTTTATCCAATTCCAACTCTTTTTTGTTTGTTTTTCAAGACAGGGTTTCTCTGAATAATAGCCCTGACTGTCCTGGAATTGGCTCTGTAGACCAGACTGGCTTCAATCAAGTTCACAGAGATCCACCTGCCTCTGCTTCCCAAGTGCTGGAATTAAAGGCATGTACCACCAGCGCCTGGTCAATTCCAACTCTTAAGAAGTTAATAATTAATATTCAGGGCGCACATTTTGAATGCTATATACATAACAGAGTATGTACCTCTCAGATGAAAAGTAACAGAGAGCAAACTTTTATTTACTGAGTGTTAATATTTATAACTATAACTGAGAGGTTCACTAAATACATTTTCTGATTTATCAAAAATTCAGTGTGCAATTTTATAACTTCTTGTTCAATTTTACAGCAGTTTATTATTTTTAACTTAAAATATTTGTGATAATTTTATACCATGTGATTTTTCATCCATTCATTGATGGTTCCCTGGTATGACAGAAACAATGAGAACCAGAGAAAGAATAGGACACCAGGCCCGTGCAGCAGGACACAAACCTGGACACCAGCAAAGACAAGGACAATGATTAGGGAAGGCTGCCAGGCTCCCAGCCTGCATTCCTGAGGAAGCCTAGATTCAGACGTAGGCTGTCATATATTACTGTCCTCAGTTCAGGTGAAATCATTATGTAAAATGTAAAGTCCTTACAAAACCATTTGTATTTGTCCCAGGTAGGGTTTCTCCTTTTGTGATGAAATACCATAACGAAAAGCTACTTGAGGAGGAAAGCATTTATTTGGTTTAAACTTCCATATCATAGTTTATCCTTCAGGGAAGTCAGGGTAGGAACCTAAATAGGGCAGGAACTTCAAGGCAGGAGCTGATGCAGAAGCCTTGGGGGGGTGCTACTTACTGGGTTGCTCCCCATGGCTTGCTCAGCCTGTTTTCTTATGTGATGACACCACCCACAATAAGCTGGGCCTTCTGCATCAGCCGTTAACTAAGAAAAAATCCTACAGGCTTGCAGTTGGATCTTATGGAGACATTTTCTCAGCTTGGAGACATTTTCTCAGCTGAGGTTTCCAACTTTCCAATGATTCTAGCCTGTATCAAATTGACATAAAACTAGCCAGCACAGAACTGATTTTGCATCTGAAGACTTTAAAAATAAATGGCATTTGCCATTGCATTAGTGCTCAGGCCATGTCCCCAGTCATTGTCACACTGGCGTCATTGGTCATTAGTTTTGTAAATTAAATCTTCTTGTGTTTTAGACCAATATCCCTTGAGTTGGTCATCACTATTTCTTCACCAGAGGAAGTTCCTTTTCTTAACTACCTAATTGCTATGGTGAGAAAAAGCCAGGCATAGTGAGGACTGGCTCACCATGGTAGCATCCTTGGGTAACTCTAGCCATCTTTTCCTTGACCATAGAAATCCTAAATCACTTTACAGACTCCAACTTTCCTGCTTGGAGCATTCTTTCCCAAAGTGAGATAGAGGGATACTGTTCTGAAGAGGACACAGAAGCACTTTTTTTATTTAATATCGATTCATATGATATTCTGACTACAGTTTTCCCTGCCCCAACTCCTCCCAGATTCTCTCTATCTCTCCATCCACCTCCTATTTTAAACAGATAAAACTTCATTTTCCTCTTTAGCTGCAATTCCAACTGAGGCTTCCATTCAGAAAGGGCTTTACTGCTTTAAAAACTCATCTTTCAAGGACAGAAAGTGTGACTACCTCCAGCTCTCAGCCTGAAGAAACACATGACAGAAAGTGTGACTACCTCCAGCTCTCAGCCCGAGAAGACACATAGCAGAAAGTGTGTCTACCTCCAGCTTTCATCCCGAGGAGACACATTAACAGAAAGTGTGACTACCTCCAGCTCTAAGCCCAAGGAGACTCATTTGCAAGGCTTTTCTTCCAACTGCTTTTCCTACAGGTCTGTCTGTTGACTCACAAGCAGCTAAACAGAATGTTTGAAGGGCCGATTTGTTTGACAGACTCATCCACAAATACTTCTCAGCTTTGCCAATAATCCCATTTCCTTGTTTTTAGTTCTTTACAGCCCGTTCTCTTTACATGGATTTTTCTCTTTAATACCCAATTATCTTAACTGACTGGTAAATTACCTGGTCCAACAAAAACACCACTTTCAAAGGGACAGAGGGCTCTTCACATAACATCTCTGGCCCACCTATTTCTGACTCACAGGTGCATGTACTGTTTTCTGTGCTACTTCAATAATACGGGATTACTTGGACAAATGGGAGACAGTCTCAGCAGCCTGGCTGTATTTATTATATGCTGCTTCTCGATTTTATAAGTGGGTCACTTCTTCACTATTCTTTCATTTTTTCTAAAAAAATCTATTCTGAAGCCTGACTGTTCTACAACAGACAAGGAAGTTCACTCATTCCATTCCATATGCTGTTTTACAGGTTTATTCTATTTTAATGCAGAATTAGGAGCTGCTCCAGGAACGTTTATCTAGTGTAGGCAGAAGCCACTTTCATACTTAATGGGACGACTGTGTGTGGTAGCTGATTCTCTGTTTTATCCATATGAAGCCTAACAGTTGTGCTAATGGACAAACTACAAATCTCACTGCTGTTTTGGGAAAACAATGCTACAAAAGGAAAAGACACAAACTCTCAAATAACCTCTGCAGTCTCTTTAGTAGGGTTATATTTACTTAGGATGCAAGCAGGTTTTTAAAAATTGAAAACAGAACAAAACTGAAAGAGGCATTTATCTGTCCTCATCTAAACCTCTAATTCATCACCACTGCTGACTGAGAGTCAGGTTCTAACAACATGGTGTGGTTTTGAGAAACGCTTGTATGCCACCGTTGTTGGTCTGTATTGTAACCAAGCTGAGCCACACACTCTCCCAGCACTGGGCTCCCTCCCTTGTGATTGTGTTCTCCATACTCCTTTTCTGTCAACATCATCTGGAACATCGTTCTTGGTAACCCCACCGGTCCTAATGCAAGTGTGCGCAGACTCCGTGATGGTAGATGGAAAACCACTTGGCACCTCTAAATGGGAGTAACTCCTTAAAAACTTCCAGTCTTCTGTTTGTTCAGAATGATCAGAAAACACTCAAGGGACTTAGAGGATCCTCTAAACAGTGGTATGTCACAGCTCTGACTCAGCCAGGGGCTTTGCCCAGAAGACGATCTGGACTTTAACAGAGGCTCTGCCCTTTACCTGCTAAGGGGTCATGGATGGAAGTTCTCTGAGACATAACATAAAGTAGTGGCAGAAGAGAAAGCTGAAAGACCACTGGGGAGACTGAAGGAAACAACTTGTGACACAGCTATTCACTGTAGCCTCCCAGCCTTGACAGCACAGAACCAATGTGGCAACACACAAGTGCCTTGTGGGTCTTTTTATAGGAGGGAATTGATAGGCAACCATTTTGCCTCATTTCTGAACAAGCAGATCCCCAAGATTTGTAAATGCAGATGGGTGGTGAAGGTCCGGAAGCCCTCATGCACACAGGGAAGCTGCTAAAGGGGGAAGCGGGAATTTAGCAGAGTTCACTGAAAAAACTCAGTCTGGGAAGGAGTCAACTGGGGTAAGAAGCTCCAGAGAGGATGGCCTAAGGCCAGAGGCCTAATAGGGTTTTGAAAAGTTAGTGAATCAGGAACAGCCAAACCATGTGTGGTAGGCATTGATCCTGCTGTCTAAAAGTTCATACAATCTTCACCTTCTGCCTGGAAGCTAGGAATACCTTAGGGACATAATTATAGTCAATGAGATGTAGGCATGAGAGTCTTTGGTTTAAAAGATTAAAAAATTGTGTCAGATCAGATTGAAATTGTCATAGGTTGTGCATTAAAGTATAACTAAAAATTAGCCATTGCACCAAAACCAGGTAAAGACACAGCAAAACATCAAAACCAAAGCTACAGGACAATAGACCTGATAAACATGGATCCCAAAATGTTCAATACAATACTTGCAAACAGAATAGAGGCATACATTGAAAAGTTTATTCACTATGGCCAAGTTGACTTTATATCTGAAGTTCAACATATGTAAGTCAATAATTATAACAAACCAAATCAATGAACTTAAAAACAAAAATCACATGAGCTTCTCAATAGACACAGAAAAGCTTATGACAAAATCGAACACATCCTTGTGATAAATGTCTCAGAGTATGTGGGATTATAAGGGGCATACCTCAATGGAATAAAATCTATATATGAGAAACCCACAATCAACATCATCATAAATTATAGAAAAACTTGGAGCTATCCCACTGGAGTCAGGAATGAGATGGGACTGTCTACTGTCCCCAATCCTTTTCAATATTGTGCTTTAAGCACCAGCTGGAGAAAAAAGGCAAAGGAAGAAAATTAGAGTGATCCAAATATGAAAAAGTGAAACTTTTCCTATTTGTAGGTGACATGACATTGTGCATAATGAATCCCCAAAATCCTTCCAGAAACTTCCAGAAATGACAAACAAATTTAGCAGTGTGGCAGGTTACAGAATCAACTTCCACAAATCAATATAGCATTTCCATATACCAACAACATGCATACAGAGAAAGAGATGATGGATGCATACCCATTCTCAGTAGCCTCAGAGAAGATAAAATGTCTAGGAATAAATTTAACCAAGGTAAAGGACCTTCACAATAAAAACTTTAAACTTCTGAAGAAGAAGCTATAGAAAGACATAAGAAAGTGGAAAGACATCAGTGTTCCTGGACTGGTAGAAGGTAATGTTATGAAAATGACCATTTCATCAAAAGCCATTTGCAGATTCAATGCAATCTCAATCAAAATCCCCATCTTATTCTTCACAGAAATAGAAAAAAATCCTAAAATTCATTTGGAATCAGAAAACATTCCAAGTAGTCTAAAGAATTTTAGCAAATAGAACAATGCTGGAGAGATTACTATTCCAGATCTCAAGAAAAATTACAGATTAATAGTAACAAAAACAAAATGGTCCTAGCACAAACACAGACATGTAGATTGATGGAATAAAACTGAAGATACAAGCATGAGTACATACATGAAACTTCAGTCATTTAATATTTGTCAAAGTTGGCAAAAACTAACAGGAGAAAAGACAGCATTTTTGACAGATGTTGCTGGGAAAACTCAATGACCATGTGCAGAAAAACAAAATTAGACCTGTATTCATCACCTTGCATAAAAACTAACTCCAAATAAACTAAAGACATAAATGTGAAGTCTGAAACACTTAAACTACTGGAAGAAAACTTAGGATGTACCCTATAGGACATAGGTGTAGGAAAGGGATTCCTGAGTAGGACTCCTTTTGGCCAAGAATTAAGGTCAACATTTGATGAGTGGAACTTCACAAAACTAAAATGCATCTGCACAGATAAAGAAACAACCAACTGGGTGAAAAGGCAGACAAGAGAATGAGGGAGAACCTTTATTAATATCTAGAATATAAAAAAGCTTTAAAAATAGTTCAAAGGATGTTAAAAAAAGCAACCCCCCAAAAACCCAACAAACCAACCAACAAACAAAAACCAACAACAAACAAACAAACAAAAAAATAAAAACAATAAGAGCCTGAGACCTGAACTGAAAGTTCTCATACATGAAAAAAAAATGGATAATAAACATCTCAAAAACGTTAATTGTCCCTAACAATTAGGGAAATGCAAATCAAAACAATTTTTGATTTCATATTACCCTAGCGAGAATGGCAAAGGCCAATAAGACAACAGACAACAACTGCTGAAGGGGTGTGGGGAAAAGGGAACCCTCATGCACTGCTGATGGAGTGGCAAACTGGTCCGGTCACTGCGCAAATCGGAGTAGAGAATTTTCAGAAAGCTAAAAGGAAATCTACCATATGATCTAAAGCTATACTATTCCTTGGCGTTTGCCCAAGGGACTGGACATCCTAATCTGTAGATACTTGCTCCTTCATGTTCATTGCTGCTCTACCTACAGTAACGAGGAGATAGAAACCCCTACATGTCCTTCAGCTGGTGAATGAACAATGGAAATGCAGTACATATATGGTGCGGACTACTATTCAGTTGTGAAGAAAAGTGAAATTAGGACATGTAGAGGCAAACTGAAGGAACTAGAAGAGGTTATCGTGAATGAAGCAACCCAGATCCAGAAAGACAACTCTTGAATGCCTCTCTCATTGGGGGCTCCTAGCTCCACATCTTCAGATGTGAACACAGAATCTGGATTAACTGCAGAAACCAGGAAAATAAAAACAGAACCATTACCAGGTTTGAGGGTGGAAAAGCAATAAAAGTGGAATAGCAGACTAAACGTGATCTTATGGGGAAATAGGAACGAAGGTGGCTCTCAATAGGGAGAGGAAGGACATAAATACAAAGGAGAGAGGTCAGTAAAATAACAGTGAAGATGTCTGAAGAGGTAAAAAATAAACCATGGTATTAACTATCTACTTAAAATACCTATAATACATGTAAGTTGGTGTATAAACAGACATATATGCACACACACATGTATACACATACATACTTTTAAAAAAATCCTATCTGGGATGACAAAGCTCCCTGTAAGAGCCATAGACCATCTAATAAAATTCCAAATTCCAGGCATGAGAAGCCCTCAACCAAGTTGCTGGTCATGGTTATCCAAGAGTTTCAAAACATCATAGGATATCTCTATGGCTGCCCTTCGTAGGTGGAAGGTAGTAAGTTCCTATTGTTTAAGACATCATGCCCTTCAAACACAGGACCCAGAGGCTCATGTGGTAGAGCTGAGTGGACTGCTTCTTCCCAAGAACTATCTTTCATGGTTTCAGAAGTCACCACACATGCTGGAAAAGGAGGGAAGCCACCAACAGTCCTACCTTGCTATGACACCTATGAAACACAATGGCCCACATGACATGATAACCCCAAGGATATAGCAGTGGCACACATTCCTTGGCATTAACCAACAGCTCCACAAGAGGATAATCATGCCTGATATAGGAAACCATGCCAACTATCGGGGGCTGGTGAAGTAATGGATCTTATGGGAGAACCTACAACGGACGCTTCACCAAACCAGCATAATCCCTAATTACAATTTCTAAGTATTTGTTTTTATCCCCACACTAAGTGCAGCCCTCCACCCCATCAAGGAAACTTTTCTTAGCAACAGACAGAGACCATTGCAGAAAACCACAACCAATTCAAATGCAGAGTGAAGGCCGGTCCCAAAGAATACATCTATAAAACAATTCCTGCACCTATGGCTCAGGAAATATTGCAGAAGAGGAGGTGGAAAGAGTGTAAGAGCCAGAGGGTCAGGGAATTTTCTGTGAGGTTGTGCCTCCTAGAAATGTTAGAAGCTATATCCACAAAGTCTTGCCAACATGACTGCCTAAACAGGAGCCAAACAACGATGACACCAATAGCCATACTAATGTGGACATGGGGGATAGCTCTGGAAGCCTCAACCCTATTCAAAGAATTACAAGAAACTAAAGCATGCTGACAGTGAGAGAAAAAGTTTTCTCCCGGGACAACACCACCAATTAGTCGTCTACCATCAAATGGCCAGTTCTGAAAAGACACACATAGAAGAAATATTATACAAAATGAGGAAATTGTATCAAAATGTATGTAGCAGCAACTAATGAAAAAAGAGGCGATGGATTTGAAAATGTCTCAAGGAGTATACAGGAAGTTTTAGTAAGCTAAAAGAGAGGAGGAAAAGAATGTGCTTATACGCTCGAGAAGAAAACACCAGTCATAATAGATGGTTCACCATACAGAAAACAAACTTTAATACTTAGAAATCCTTCACCATTTTTTTATCCTTTATTTTTTCTATTTGGAATAGGAGCTTGATTCTGGGACCCCAAGCAGCAATAATCTAGCATTGAGGTAGTCAACAGACAGGCCGAGGAAAATGAAAAGATGTTGAACCTTTGGTGATGGGACTGAGTGACACAAAGCTTTTGACTATCTACCCCTGAAATGCCGGCTGCATGAGGTAAATCCAGTCTTCATTGCTGAACCACTGCAGCAGGGCAGTGTCTGTGTTAGTTCAAAACAATCCAAGTGGGGTCCCTTTGCAGACAGTGAGGGAGACGCCCAGCACATCTTTATTGGATGGAAAAGCCGACTCCAGAGAAACTGGCTCCTGTCACTGTTATATCTCCCATAACAAGCAACCCACTTGGAGAGAAGCAGATCTCATGCTGCCTCTGCAGGGAACATGGCGTGATGGAAGAAAAAAGAAGGAAAGGAGAAGCAGAGGGGGAAAAAGCAGCATTAGGATGCTTTAAGTTTTAAACATGGCAGTCAATCCAGCAAAGGAGGTATCTGGAATAGTGTGGGCATTTGAACAACAGGTTGAGGAAAAAAAGGCACAGATTATGACATGTCTGCTGTGTCGGAATAGTAAGTGGGCTAGTATGAGCATGCCGAAGAGAGCTAGGAGGATTCAAAGGGGTGATGAGAGTAGTTAACACAGAGTCACTTGGTTAGAAGCCTTCATGAAACATGAGTAAGAAAGACCGATGCTGACTCCAAAGGTGTCACATCTGAGCAACTAGAAGTTTCCAGGATGCCACCAACTGACACGAAGAAGCAGCAGCAGCAGAAGGTTCAGGTTTGGTGGAAAAGATCAGATTGTGCTAAATTCGAGGCCACAGATGTCAAAGAAGAGGTGTCAGAATGGAAGGATCTGGACTTCATTGATGATACACCCACTTCAGGCCCATTGTAATGTCTCCTGCATAGACACACTGGGGGTAGTCTCTACAGGTTTTCCCAGAAATAAGCAAGCTTATGTTTATATTAATGTACTTTAGTTTCCTAGAGTCCAAGAGGTATCTGATAATGCTGAAGCAAACAGCTTTACAAGTTTATCAAACAACATAAAAAGCATATGTCAAAGTATATATTCAATAAATGATGCCAAATTTATATTACTTATATTGTATTACCTTAAGTATATTATACATATTTATAATTGTCTGACATTTTGTTAAGCACACTTGTACGAGTTATTTAATCTTCATAGTCAGTCCACATGGCATAAACACTTATAACTCTATCTATCTATCTATCTATCTATCTATCTATCTATCTATCTATCT
>LOEQ01000630.1:136115-174656 GCA_001685075.1 Bramus lutescens | reverse complement strand
TATCATCCATCCATCCATCCATCCATCCATCCATCCATCCATCCATCCATCCATCCATCCATCTATGCTCCTATCAAACTCGCTATCTAGTTAGCTATCAAGACAGGGTTGGGGTCAGGCTGTCCTTGTACCCTTAATCCACTGCACTAGCCTCCTGAATATAAGAGCTGAGCTATAAGTATTCACCACTACACATGGTTGAGGTATATAAGATTTCAGGCTAATTACATGTATGAGCATTCTGAGGTATAGGAACCTGCTAATCTTTCCCAAAGTCACAGAGCTGTTAAATAGCAGAACCTGGATTGAAACAAAGATTTTTTTTTTTTTAACACTTGAACAAATGTCTCTAACTTCTTGACTTAGACTCTCAAAAGCCTTAACAGTGATGGGAATGTACATGACCCTGACTCAACACATGCATTTCTTTTCTTCTGGGGGGGGGTTCGAGATAGGGATTCTCTGTAGTTTTGGAGCCTGTCCTGGAACTAGCTCTTGTAGACCAGGCTGGCCTTGAACTCACTGAGTTTAGCCTATCTCTGCCTCCCAAGTGCTGGGATTAAAGGCGTGAGCCACCACCGCCCAGCTACACATGCATTTCTAATAGGTATCTTTGAGCCCAAGTCCCTTATTTCCTGACAGAATCTATTCCTCCAGTTCCCCCATCACAGGACACAACATTGTTACCTGCTTAGCTGCTGGAATCAAATGTTGCCTTTGATTGCTTTTTCTCTCACCTGGCTCATCCAATTACAACTCATCAGCAGTGTGTCTCTGTGTCTAATGCCTGTCCCTAATTGTACATTCTACTGTATTAATAAATCTAAACCTCAAGAAATCTGTCATTGCAGACTATCTGAACTTTTTTCAGGAGTCTTTTGGGGCTATTCGTAGATTGCATACACTATGTCATCATGTTACCTAGCCTAATAGTTAAAATTTTTAAATTTGATCATACTTTAAAATACCTATAGCACAATTAGAATAAGATCCAACACCCTTACCAGAGTCCTAGGAGTTTGCATGACATTGACTATGCTGCCTTTCCGGTTTCATTTTACACTACCATCTGTCTTAATCATGTTTACACTTCCTTTGCTTAAACAAATAAACAGGTTACTGCTGTGGGCTTTTGGTCCTTGCTGTTGGTTCTCTTTGGTACCCCTCCATGCTTCTTCCCAGAGCAACTTGTTTATATCTCGAAGCCTCAGAGTGAACATCAGCTCCTCCAGAAAGCCCTCCTTGTCTTCCCAATCAATACCACCACTGCAGTGCAAATGTTCCATAGGACATCATCCTGTTAATGCTATGGTACTTACCATAGTTTAAAACTGTTTATCAATTTGTTTGTGGGCTCCTGAGTGGAGGCTCCTTGGCTGAGAACTTTGCCCAACTTGTCATCTCATTATATATTCGTGGAACTAGGAGGTGGAGAAATACACATACAACCTTTCAAAGAACATCGTGGGGAAATGGCGGCTAGACATGAAGCTATAAATTAGAGGTGGTGAAGCTCATGGAGATTTTTTAATGTTACATCTGCATGCTTGAGAAGGGGAAGGAGGGAGGGAGGAGAGAGAGAGAGAGAGAGAGAGAGAGAGACACTAATGATCAAAATGATGAAGAGGCCAATGCAGGTGCAGTGTCTTTAGGAGGCAAGAAGAGATGCATACAGTGAAGACTGGAATATTTTGTGACATACACATTAGTTCTCTGGTGATTTCATCTAGTTTTTCAGCAAGAGCCTGGCAAATGAATGCATTTGAGGAGAGACAAGAGGGCTAGCCTAAAATAGTTGTTTTGGAGACAGGGGGAATGAATTGGCATGTTGTAACACTGGGGGGTGGGAAGCTGGTAATTTATCAACAACTTATGGCCATAGATACCGGAAGAGCCTGAGCAACATCGTCAGGGTTTTCTTCAGCCGTGTTTGACCCCTGTTACACTGATTGTGAAAATAGAGACGAGAACGACGATGACAGAAGCCAGGAGGAGTGGAAAGAGAAAGAGGAAAGATGGAGCAGGAGAACATGTAACAAAGAAACATAAATCAGGTGACACGACACCTGGTTAGAGCATTATTATCATTTACTTGTTACATCATTGAGGAGAGTTCATCTGAAATATTAAATTTAAATTATCTAACCTATAAAACAGTTATAATATCACCTGCATGTATCAGAATATTGCTACAAGGTTAGAAAACACAGCTCACATTTTTAAGGAAGATATAGCCCACAAGGTTTATTTTTTGGTTTCCAGTCATTCATTTTCCAACTTCAATGATACCTGAATTTCCTTTTAAGTAATTTTGCTTTAGCTGCTAAAGCCACCTGCAGTGGTGACTACTGAGGCTCTGTATGACCAGACAAGGAGCCTGGATGTCATTCCATCTAGACCAAAGCAAGTGCCCAATAATTGAAATTTAAATGCCCGCCGGAAGAAGGAAGGGATGAAAGAGTGCTGGCGCCCTCTTCATTCCAGTGAGGTCATCCCTTCTCAGATGCTTCCGCTTGTAAAGTCCCGATTCATCTTCAGGCCCATCTCAATTACTGCCTATTTTATGCTTGCTTTCTGGACTTGCAAAGGCTTTTAGGATACTCAACAACATTTCAATAAATTCCCCCCTGTGCATGTCAATCAAAGCCAATATCTGCTGTAAAAAATCAAACAACTGTACCAGGTATATTAAGAGACACACAAATATTGGTGATGCTACAATAATAGCATTAAAATTAATATGGCTGCTTGCTACTTTTGACAGAAATAACCAAGGTTTACTTAGAAAAATAAATGACGATATCAATACCACGATTTTCCATGTTACCTGGGAAACAATTTCTACTTTTTTTCCTTCAAGGGAGCATCGTTTCTGGTGATCGGTACTGACCAGCTCCCAAAAGCTCTTGGCAACAATTTTGAGACAACTTTCTAAAGCTCTGAATTTGCCATACTGGTAACAGTAAACCCATGCTTGTGGAATTAAAAAGAGCAACAGAGGCAACAGTATCCCAATGAGAGGAGAAGGATAAAGCATGTATAAAAATATGTCAGCAACGAGAAAGAGTAATCTAATTTATAATACAGAAGACTCCATTAATGCCGTCTGTCTTAGCATACAAGCAATGTACAGGGCTTCTTCGCTGTTTCAATAATCAGTTTTTACAGCTAATATCTCCTTTAGAAGACTCTCAGTTTCATACTGCATGAGATGATGCTGACTCACCAGGCACCTGGGTCTTTCTTTCTTTTTTATTGTTCTTAGTGTGTTTGGGTCTTTTTTTAATTTTTTAAATTATTTTTATGATTAAAAATTTCCNCTCCTTGTCAGCCACGTTCAGAGAGTCCGGTTTGATCACATGCTCCATCAGTCCACCTGGGTCTTTCAATTCATCCCTTAGAACAGTTAGATGCCTATAAATCTTTTGGGAGGGGCGGAGCCTTTTATGCAGATCTTTTATAAGTAATGGCAGATGCAAGGAGTTCATGATTACAAGAGCCACGTCACACCTGGTTCCGAAGACAGAATTTCCCAGAATTTCTTTCCATCTTCTGACCCTTGAATTTATTTTAACCTACCCCCTTCCACAGTGATCCCCAGGGCCTTGGAAAGGTTGATGCAGTTGTCGCCCTTTGCGTTGAGCGTGCGACAGTCATTTACTCCCAGCACCTTGACTAGTTATGTGTCTCTGCATTCACTGGCACCCACTCCCAAAACAAGGATCTCCGACCAAGGCCACAAGCAGCACTAATCTAAAGGCGCAGCCAGTATTTAGATGGCATTTTGGACGACGTGTCTATTTTGCAAAAGGGCATCACTATTGTGAGGCATTAGTATTTATACATCTGCCTCTGAGATGGGCTGCTGGGAAGAGCTACTTGGCTTTTATCAAGACACACAGTTTAGAGAGTTTAAAAATAAATTCATGTAGCAATTCTGAGCTGCACGCCTTCTAAACTTTGCTATTTCATCCATCAATAGCAAATGCTGCCTTCAGCTTTCTACAGCCTGGAAAAAAGAGCCAGTCCACTTAACAGCGGCTGGTTTTAGTTCAAAATAGGAAAATATAATTTGATCTTCACAGCTAAAACTTGATAAACAACTTCCAAAGTAGATGTCTACTTCGTGTTGCTAATATCAAATGTGCACCCTATTAATATGTTAAATCTGCTAAGAGAGATAAATAACATCTCTGCTCTCAAGAAAATTACAGGACACATGCAAAACTCTGACCATAGACTTCTACCAAGATCACATTTTCTGAAAGAGCAGGAAAAATTCCTAGAAGGGTCATGGAATGATTAAGATTTATTGGGTCAAGAGTGATTGGTGAGCACTGATATTGAAAAAGATTGCTGATCTAGGAGGAACATAACGTTTCATAAACAGGGGCTAATTAAGGAGGAGGAGCAATAATTACAGAGTCCTACGTTTTGCTAGTGAGCCTTCTCCTATGTTTCTCCTTTTTGTATTAAAGATAAGGAAAGGAAGAAGGGAGGCAGAGAGAGAGAGAGAGAGAGACTCTCTCTCTCTCTCTCTCTCTATATAAATGATTGCAACCAAGCCTCACCCTTGTCCTCAGTCTGATCATTGACATCGCTGTTTGGATGTGTACTGCCTCTTCCTGCATAACATATGTACCAGACAGTGAACCCCCATCTGTGCCCACAGGTCTGACAGAAATACCTAGACCATTCCCAGGTAAATATCGTGCTGGTCCTCCAGGGTTTGCTTTGCTTTTACTCTTTCTCATGTAGCGGATAGAATGTTGCCCACTTAATCTTTCTATAACAAAAAGAAGCCAGTACCTTCGTCAACATTGTGCGGTACCTTCCCATCACCCATTTAAATTGCCACTAGTGAATGGGTGGTCTCAACAATTCATCCTCTCAATATTTTTCTAGATGCGCATTTCACTTTCTTAAAAATTAGCCAAAAGCTAAGCAGGATTTCTCCAGTTCCATTTGTATAATTCAGTTTTCAGCTTCTGGGTTTTCCATCAGTCCACCTCTTAGAGAGCACTGCTCCCTTCAAATCCTAGCCTGCCTCCAATGTTCTTCTCAAATGTTGCACCCAGAGAACTTAAAAATCACGTTTAATGGCCTTGAATTAATTCAAAAAGACATTTAATAAATAACTGAATATGCACAGTACTAGTCATGAAACTTAGGATTTAGTTTGTGCTAAGAGATACACCCCACAATGGGGATGTGAAATAAACAGTTAACAATGTAGATTTACTCAGCAAATGCAATTACTGTAGCTACTAGACACCTGCTACACAAAAGGCTGAAATGGAATTTCTCTCTCATGGTTTTCTTATCTGGGGCATGACAGGGGAATTACTGCCTTTTCTGTCTACGTTTTGACTTCTTATCCCTGTTACTGGCTGTACTTTGAAAAAAAATGTACCATTGCACTTTGAGAGTAGAGAGAAAGTTTGGAAACAAGATAGTAAGGGAATAGACTCACAGAGGGTGGAGCTGGTCAGAATTTAGGTTTGGAAAAGTCCATTGTTTCCACAAATTGACCAAGCACACTAACTTCAGAAGTTTCAAATATCCTCTTCTCCTGAGTCTGGAAACTGCACAGTGTGCTGATATTAATCCTGCTGAAAACACACCCAGAAGGGCTCATCTCACTTGTAAATCTACATGGAGTTGGCAAACAGGAGTGAACCAGTGGTTCATATCCCCTATGCTTTACATATCCCCGGAAGTAAACTGAGGCAGGATCAAAATTCAGGAATAACTCCATGAAGCATATGAACTGCAATCCCATTGATTTGGAATTATTATGATCAGGATATCATTTTTTAAAGTTACTGTTGGGCTCAAAGGAGTTAATGGATCTGGTTAAAGCTCATATAAAGGGTAAAGCTGAGGAGTACATGGTAACTCAATATCCATTTCCTTGTTACAGAATTCCCTTCAGAAGGATGTAGAGGAAAGACAGTTTGATGGTGAATGAACAATGATGTTTAGTAAAGGCCTTCCATCCGGTACATCCGTCCTGAGGTGTGTCTGTGATCCCTGGAAACACAAATGGATTAGGAATATTCACTGGCTATGCAATCCTAAGGAAGTCTTACCTCATTCACAAATTCCATTCTTTATTTTTTTGGATTGCAAAATAGAGTTAATATATTGGCAACATCATAATAATGGATAAGTGATATATTGTTTGGAAGACCCCAAATGTACCTTCAGAATTGGGAATATAAATAGTAATTGTAGGACTAAGCCTAGGATTTCACAGAGAAATAAAGATTTTGATTAAACAATATTTCTATAATAATTGTGAAACTGATAAAATTAACTAAGTAAGCAATTTAAACCCTAAAAATCCTGTTGATTATTCTCCATTGCCACTCTCTAGACTTATCATTCATCCATCCCACACTCTTCTTTGTTGCCCAGGCAACCATGATGGTTTCCTTTACCCCCTACTTTTGGCTATGGAGATACCAGTCAGAGAGAGGAAGGAAGGAAGAGACATAGCCAGTACAGTTGTTTTCTTGCTCCTGATTTCTTGGCACTGTTGTCTGAAAGCTGCTGTATTCTCTACCACCTTGTTCCCAACTTTTGATCCTCAGGACTACCAGTAGCAATCACTTCCAAGTAATTTCCAGACATCTCAGCATCCTTCCATAATTTTTAATATTTTCCCCATTAACAGCTGTTTATCAAATATCATTCATATCCCAGGAGGGCTTTAAGATCCACTTGGCTTTATGGCCCCTGCCTGACCAATGACTGTACCAATGTTGAAACAAAGAGGAGTTATCACTTCTCCTAATCTTTAAAAATGAATGAGACTGGACTAAATGTGGATATGATGACATATTCAGGCAGAAACTGGAAAGCAAAGAATGCCCCTCCCCTTAATCTTCCCGTCATGCTCAGTGACCAGCTGTGGTTTTTAGGCTGGGAAAATACATTTAGAGCGAATGAATGAGGCAGGAACCATGCATAATAGGAGTAATTCAGCCAAATAATTTTTTTTTGTCTACAAAGACAAGGAATGTGTAGCTGGGACTGGAGTCTAGGGGTATGGCCTCTCTTTAACTCAGTGGGCTGTCAAGATGGTAAGGCTAACGCTGAAAACAGGATACCCAGGGAAGGACTGAGAAAAGCCGGAAAGAACTGGGCAAATCAGTGACTTGATTGCTCCAACACAACCTCCTCCAACAGCCTTGCCTTTTCTTTGTCAAAACAGTTTGTTTATTCAGCCCCTCTTTTCCCTTCTCCTCTTGATTACCATGAACCAGTCACTTTGGAGGTAAACACCCCGAAGTCTGTCCTAACTAATAATGTTCTGAGACAATTGTTTCCCATATATTTTAGGACAGTAAGATCAGACCCAAAATGCTTGTTATGTCTAACGATTTCATGTACTTATGATAAAAGGAATGTGTTGTATTTAAAGAGTAATTGATTCTAAGTACTGGAGCTGTGCTCAATCAATGTCACACAGATAATTCACAAATATGGTTGAATATTCATAACTATGTTCAGTGATGCTGTTTTTATAACATTACTGCTATTACTTACTGCAAAACCCCAACTCTCCTGCGAATAAATTTTAAAAAATGTACTCTATTAGTCTCGATTCTCAAGAGAAATAGAACCAACAGGAAATTAAGCTTGCCTACACTAGAGGGAATGACAAAATGCTTCACTCAAACGACCAAGAAAAATGTTACTCTGGTCCAGAATCACCCTTGCAGATCTGTCTTGTGCTGTGTTTAATCAAAGAGCATGCCTAGAGAGTCATGCCAAGAGACTCATACATTTAACTACCCAACCTGCAAGTTGACTGGAATGCTGAGGACCTGGAGGGTTTGAGATGTGATTCTTTACAGTTTTTGGAATATTTGCATATAATTTATTTGATTAAGAGATTCCCAAAGTTTTCAGAGTTTCTGACAAAGGCTGCTCAGTCTACAGTTCCTCCCTCACCTTCTTCCGTTTGTTCCCCTTTTATATAATTCAGTAATAACGTTGTAGACACACCCAAGATCTGTGTGAGCATCACTAGTTTCACAGGGTATAACAATACCCCTTTAAGCCTCTTGAAGACATAAGTCACAAACAATCCCACACCAGTTTGGAATTACGATTAATAGAATGGTTATTTATTTAGAGGGGAAAAACTTACAGATCACCATCCCAGACAATAGCCCTCTGCAGGACCCGGCCTGAAGTGGAGCCTGGAAGCAAGAGAGCGAGCGGAGGGCTGCTGATGCTTTTTTTAAAGAGAGACCACGCCCCAGTGGGCTGGTATCTCAGCGGCTATTGGCTGAAGGAGCGGAAGGAGCTCCAGCAGCAGCCTCTAGTGCCATATCTAATGCCAAGTGTGTCTGGTGTGCCTCCCTAGCTAGAATTTGGGCTTTGGCCTTTCACTCTTGGTCCCGCCCAGTACCTTATGAAATGGGGAAAGAGTCTGGTTCTATGTCACCTTTTCATTTGTTCTTTCAAGATATAATGTCCATGGAGCTAAGGGAAACACTAGGAGGACTAAAGGAAGCAGAGACATACTATGAAACCAACCAGCCATTGGACCCAGGGAATCTCCCTAGTTGCCCTCTGGCTCATGTGCACAATCTGTTTTGACAGAGGAGAGAACACATGGTTTTCTGTGGCATGTTCAGATTTGGATAAATTTGTTATGTCTGATGGCTCTATCGTACTGATCTTTGGCCTTAATAGAACTCTATATCAGCTCTGTGGTAGATACAGTGCAATTTTATCAGCAAGTAACCAGGGCGGCTTATATCTTCTATCCTCTCTTCAAAGCTCTATGCTAACCTTTGCTGTGTGGGGTCACAGAGCCAAGGAATGCAATCCTTCCTCTTTCTAATGAGGCATAACCAGAAACTAGAAATTCCAGCATCAAGTCGAGGATTCTTCACACTGCTGCTTCTGTTAGCTCTCTCATCTCGTCTAGTGTCTCTCAGTCTCAGGCTTTTGACCAATGTGTTATCTTTGAAAATCAATGTTTGCCTCTGCCTGTCAAAATGATTTGTCCTCAGAGAATACTTTCTGGCATGGGTTTATGCTATAATCTTTCCATGAACCGGCTGCCTATGAGACGCTCAAGGCGTTCGGACTGCCTCTGTATATTGCCTGTGCAGAGATTTCCATCTCCTAGCTCTGTCTGCTTCTCAAACCCTGTTACCTCTTTGAAGACATTCCCTTGCCTGTCACAGCAAGCTTCTCTTCACGTCACTAGAGTCTAGACTCCCTCTTTATAGTCATCCACTGCTCGATTCATTTTCTTTCTTATTTATTTTTTAAAAATGATCATTTCCCATTTTTGCATACCAATTTCAGTTCCCACTCCCTCCCTCCTCCAGCTCCCTCCACCTTCTCTCCCCCCACCCTCATCCACTCCTCAGAGAGGGTAAGGCTATGTGTTAGACTATGTTAGACTTTGTTTACTCCCTAAGGGAAGCTCTATTCATTTTCACCTGTATCTCCCTCCTTTCCTTTATTGCCATACTCTTGGAGACGTGTCCAGTGCTTCGCCTGAGTTCCCGTGGGGATTTGCTCCTTCAAAGCTGGTCACGTGAGAGACAAGCATCTTCAGTTTCCTCTAGTTTCCCACGGGACTTTCTAGTCAGGTAAGATTGTTTGGGATTCCAGTAGTAGACTCTGATTAAAATCTGAAGCAGTATCTGCAATGGGTAATGTTGGGGGCTGTTCGGTCCATGATCTAATTCCGCTTCTCCCACTTAAATTTTGGCAGAATAATCTCCCTAATCTACACATTTTTGATTTATAAAACAATAAAATTGATGGTCAGATTAAACAAGATGGATTTCATCAAATATACGACCCTATGGGTATCAAGGGATCCATGACATAAATATTTAACAGAATCTTAGGATATATAATATTATATACTCTAATAATACTATAATATAGATAATAATAACATAAATAATCTTAGAAGTTATAATAATATATGTATAAGTATTCCATCCAATATCTCCCCACCCATGTGTGCCCAGCAAATAGGCATTTGCCTTCAGCTCCCTTATATCTGTAACTTTTTAATATCTTACTGCCTCTTGCCTCTGCAAAAGCTGTTCCAGGTTATAAAAACCCTCCAGAAAGGAATTCTGGAATGAGTAAGAGACCTGGAGATACATTTGACTTTCATTACAATCTGAAGCTTTCTTCAGTAACAGTCCAAACATGGGGAAATCTAAATGTGTGCTGAAGCTTTGGAGTGAGGCCACACTACACAGACCAAGAATCAAAGAAGTATTTCCATATAATATAAAAGAAATACTGCTTAACTTCCATTACCTTTTTATATTTTATCCATTGATTTATCTGCTTATTTTCTTATTCATGTGTATGGGTGTTTTGCCTGCATGCATGCCTGCTGTGTACCACTTGTGTACACAATGTGACCTGTGTCCTCACAGATGAGAAGGAGGAGTCAGATCCCCTGGAACTGTTGGTCATGAGCTGCCATGTGGGTGCTAGGAATAGAACCTGGGTCCTCTGGATGAGAATCCAGTGTTGTTAACCGCTGAGCTTGCTCTCTCTCCAGCCCACCTTCCATTGTCTTATTTCCCAAATCAGAACATGTCTCTTACCACAGGTATGTGTGGGTGGCATTTTCATTTTTGACAGAAATTTTTTATACAACAAAATGCAGGTAATTGTATGGGTGGTAGAAAAGTCTAGAAAGACAAACAGCAGTAAATTATAGGGGATATTTTGGTCATGATAATTGCTTAAAATTTTTCTCTTGATAGTGATAGAGAATCATGGAATCATGTTTGTGTTAATAATGAGACAATTAGGGATGAAGGGGTGTCTCACTGGTTTAGAATGTGTACTTCTCTTCCAGAGACTCTGAGATTCATTTCCAGAACCCATGCTGGACAGCTTCCAACTGTCTGTAATTCCAGCAAAAGGAAACCACACACCCTCCTCTGACCCCCCCCCATATACATGTAAATTAGAAAAATAAAATAAAAAATGAATGAGACAATAGATAATACTTTTTGTATTTCTAAAATAATCATCAGGGTAACATGATACAGAACTGAATGAGAAAAGCAGAAATACTATAAGTCTACATTTGAACCAAAACCCACAAAGCATCCAAAATTAAATGAACACAGGGGAGTCCATTCATACACACACACAGACACAGACACACAAACACACGTATGTATATATATCTGTATGTGTATATATATATATATCTGTGATCTCTCTTAAACAAGAGAAGAAAGAGAGACTTACTATATACAATTAGTGATTGCTCATAAAGTCAAGTTTCAGAGAAGAGATGATAAAAGAAAAATCGCACAAACGACATGATGCCAGTTTAAAAGATTCTGTGCAACCCATAACCTTGAAGTAACACTTTTATAGTGCTCAACTCAAAACGTCCATAAAGAACAAAAATGTCAAGCAAGTAGGGAAATGTCTTCATGGATAATGTGCTCACTACAGAAGCATTAGGACCAAAATTTGGATCATCAGCCCCGAACTCAGAGCCAGGCACGGTAAGGGATTATTTATAATTCCAGCATTAGGAAACAAAGACAAAATGTTCCTGGGGACTCATTGATTAGCCAGTGTATCCAATCAGTGAACTCTAGACAAACCAATGAGAGACCTTGTTTCAAAATAAGGTGGTCAGTGGTCAAAAAAGGCTCCTGACACTAACCTCTGGTCTCTACACATGCATGGGTGCCATGCACCTATACCGATACCTGTGCCCACAGCCACCCATTGCTCCATCCCACCCCCATATACAGCAGAAATGTCAGAGGTATATAGCAAAGCTAAAACACCTACCAGATGGGTATCGGGTCTGCAAACCAAAAGCTATGGGAATTTAAAAAGTGCTAAGTCTTAATAGTTTTTATCTTAATATTGGGAAGAGAATGCCTGGAAATTTTTGTGTTACTTTCTAGCAACAGTAATTTATTTTATATCATTGGCACACCATCAGGCCAGCCTCAAGGACAAGAACTTAGCCTCCTTTGTGAGGCTGCTGCATAGAAAAAGCAGGTGTAGGCTCAAGATAATTTCAGAACTTAACTGGGAGAGAAGAAAAGAAAGAGGATCTCTCTCTCTCTCTCTCTCTCTCTCTCTCTCTCTCTCTCTCTCTTCCAGGTACAGAAAATAAGATCTGACTGAGCAGTTGTCGAGAAGAAGAATCAGAACTGAGTGGCTCCCCTCAGACTTGGAAGCGGTTCATGCCACCTGTGGGTGATGGCAAACTCCTCACTGGGTGTTTTCAGGAGGATCCAAGGCAAGAACAGAGCTTGCTGCTGTACTGTTTTCAGTGGAAGCAGTCTTTACGCCTTGTCCCTGTTTTTCAGCTTATGTGATGGTGCTGTAAGCGTCAGCACAGACAAGGGACTACCTGGAAACTAAGTCATGACTCGGAAAGTTTATCAGGATGGGGGCTCCAGGATTTGTGTCAGTGTGACAGGTATTTAATGTGAGCCTCAATCACGTGCCAGGATTAATGAAGGGGCTCCTGATACGGAAGTGAAGACAAAGGAATTGACGTTCAGTGCTTGTGAACTGACAGTAGGAGACGATAACAAAAAGATAAACAGTGAGTAAATTATATAGTTTATCAGAAATTAATAAATTATATATAAAAATAAAAATACCCATGTGAGATAAAGATTAGCATTAAGAGAGGCGAAAGCCGGGCTTTTGTGTGACTGTACAATTCAAGTACAGGAGATGTTAGGGAATAATCCACTTGGATGTGGATATGGGCCAGAAATCGACATACATGGTGCATTTTTGGAAATATGGAATTCTATATAGCCCAAAATGAGAAGGAAATTAGAAGCCAGATAAGTAATCAAAATCTAAATGCATATGGCCTTTACACAGGTTACAGATGGTCAAGGAAGTTAAAGGTTTAGTATTGATTTAGACAGATTCTGTGAGCTGAAATAAGAGAAATAACCTGGAGGTGGCCACGAAGGACACTGAGGAAAAGAAATTTAAATTTTCTCAGAGACACATTTTACTATCATCTTTTCTGAACAAAAAAAAAATGAAACAAACAAACAAAACAAAACAAAACAAGAGACTAGCTGTGAGTAAGCAGTCTGCCACACAAAAGGTCCAGGAGAAACTGTTGAGGGAATCTGAGAAATCCTCTTGCAGTGGCTTTGGTCACCCTGAGTCTAGAGGTAGGAAACGAGGAAGGTGCAAGGCACTGCTGTGCATTTGGAATCTTGGGGACTGGACACCTCAACGATGAAGACTTGGGTTCCCCACTATGTAAGAACGTCTGTCAGCTGAGATGCAACTGAGTCTCCTCAGGTAACTGAAATGGCAGGCAGCCTGAACGACAGTGCTGTGCGACACCCCACAGAACACCATAAGCTGGGGGTAAATGAGAGGCTTATGAACCCTGTCGCATTAGGGCTGTGGACCATCAAACAACTTGCTTGGTTCCCCTAAGCTATACTTCATTTAAAAAAAAAAAAGATCAATGCAAACTGAAGTACCTTTGTGTAATGCCACCAGAAGGATCAAATGAGATGCTGCGTTCACAAAACATAGGACAGTGCTAATTTATCTATTACTAATAAGCCAACATCATCTATTGAAATATACTACTTAGTCGGTCTTTGATAGAAGTACAGGAAATTCATCTCTAGGCAGGAAGCATAGTTGAGGCAGATGTTAACAACTGACAGCCCCTGAAAGTCCTCTTCCTACTTACTCAGTGGATTAGAAAGAAAAGAGTGGGAGATAAGGGGATTACTGAATGCTGAAATACAGAATGCTCATCCAGACTTGTAGGAGAATATGCTGCTCGATGGCCTATAGAAGGCTTGACTTTAGCACTACTGAGAAGACGTGGCTGCCATCTTAGTCTTAGATCATGTCATATCATGTTTATACCACGTGTGATTCAGATAAGCCTGTGTCTAGGTTGGTTAGCATGCCTCTCATACTTGACATCTGTCATAGGCGGCACAGGGTGCTCTAACATCATGAAACCTCATACACAGTTATAAGACAAAGACTTGGGGCCCACATGTCCTGGGTGTATTCTCCTGCTGACGTGCCCCTCCTGCTCAACCCAGATTAGTGGCCTCACTGGCATTTCTTGGGTGCAGCTGTCTGAGACCAAAGGGGTAATGCACTAAGTGCTGGGAAGTGAGACTTGCATAACTAATTATGGTCTTATCACCAGAAGCAGGAATAAGGAGGAGTCATGGTGACAGCTGGGACAGCAGTGCCAGCAGCCTGGGAGTGTGATGGGACGTGGGCCATCACCCTGGCAGGTTCCTAATGTTCCTCGATAGCACACGGTTGCCAGAACTCCTTCTACGGGACTATTGATGGCACTAACTATCCTGCAGCATTCCCATAAATGACCATTTTTCAAAGATATTTGGGGGTTGATTTCTGCTGCTTGGAGCTAAAGAGGCTGACTCAAACCGTGAGGGATGTGATTCCTAGAAGAAAGGATAAGACTCCTGACCCAAGGAGCTGTGCCATCCCTCCGGCAGATGCACTGCAATGCAGATGGTAGCTGCTGTCAATGTACAACCAAATACACAGGAGAGAACTGCTCCCAAACAACACAAGCAGAAACCCATGTTTCTAGTCCATAAGATAGGGCTGCAGCCTTGAGCAAATTGTGCAGGTAATTGAAAATTGAATCTTCAGATTACAATGAAGTTAAAGAAAATCGCATATGAAACCTCCCAGATTGGAGTGGAAGGTCAATAAATAATAATTTCAGCAAGAAACAGAATTGGATTCATGGGACCACAAGGAAGACAAGGGATATTACATACAGTATTGGAAAAGAGGGATTAGCAGTTCCTTATACATAGATTGCTATATCAGCTGCAAAGACCATTGTCCATAAAAAGTGAATGGAAAAGATACAGATGAACTTTATGGGGTGGTCTGGCAGAAGACAAGTGGATCATCTCCTGAACATCACCAAGGTGAAGATCCTGAAACTCCAGAGAACTAGAGCATGCTCATTGGAGTCACAACAATCCTGGCCTGCCACTTACTATTGAAAAAGTGAGACATGAAAATGTTTCCTTTAAATTTCCATTTTTCAATGACAATAGAAGTATATACACCTCAAAAAGCTGCTATAAAAATTAAATAATATGATATAAACCCAGCATTTACCACTGGCATTAAGTTATAGCTAATAAATGAGTATCTTTTCACCACTGTCTCACTGACCCACTCCTTGAGGTCCACTAAGTAAAATAGAAAATAAATTGCATATTGCAATATCTATGTGTCATTGGAGGAGTAAAATGTATGTGGTAGGGCTTAGGAGGTATATTCTGGGGTATATTACAACAAGAAGCTTCTCCTTAAAGCCTAGGTCTTTCACACTGAGAGACACAAAGGAATGCAAACTGCTTCTGAAAGGGGGGACATTGTGCCTTCTCTTGACGTCACCTGTATAACCACCATCCTAGCTAGAATAGGTAATATCTCTAGCCCAAACATCATGCAATCTTCTAGGATTCCATTACCCGGTCTCCAGTTTTTGACACATGTACACTCAACTAAGTTGCCATTTGGGGCATGGGTAGTGGGGAAGAGTAAGATCAAGCGGTGTATATATATATAATAGTTTTATGTAAGAGAACTTTTATTTGCTCCTCCACTTTCCTGTAGGACAAATTTATGAGAATTTCTTGGCGTTTATGGGTAGTTTTCCAGAATGGCAAGAAATACGAACAAGAGCACACATAGAAAGCATAAGACCATCAACAAGGGACCTGCTTAAGTCACAAAGGAAGCCGTTGTCTGCATAGAACACACACTATGTCATTGTGTAAAGAAGAGGTTTCCCTTGGGATTTATTTAAAATTCATCCAAGTAACTGAGTCTTACAGAAGCCAGAAAGGTCACATTTCAGCACCTCAGAAGCTACATCATAATTGGTAGGAACAAATATGAGATGATAAACAACCTGAGATCAAGCATTACAGTTCTTTGTGCAACTCTGAAGACTTAATTTCAGGATATGAAAATACTCAAGGCATATTTAGTAATTATAAGTCAATAAGAAGATCCATCCAGGAGGAATAATTATATAATTTCTGCATGGCTTCATGTGTGAAGCTTAGAATGGCACTAAGCAGATTCTTCTGTCATTAGGACTGCTGCTGGCAGTGACTCACCATTTGAACCAGGACTGCATCACATCCTAAAATAGTGGGCATTCTTGTCTCCCCTTTGTACAGATGAGTACTAGGCAGACTTTAGTTCCTACTAACTTAAAAACCTTTCAGAAAGTTCCCCAAGTTTGATCCCACTTCTGAGATTATTACCAGTTACAAGATAGAGCTAAATAAACAATGATTAAACAAGAAATCTGTTTTGAAATGGTTTTCATTTGCTTGAAAGAGCTTGCCTTGTTTGGTGGAAAATTAATTTGTATTCTCAGTGACCTGTCATTATTTACAACAGCGAAATGCCATCAGTGTAAATAATAGGGGATCAGTTTCTAAATTCACTTTAAATCACATTAAGACATTTAATTTCATGAGTTTCAATCAAGAAATATTACAACAATCCCATTATGATTGTACATGTTAGGAGTAGGGAGCAGTGACATGTAAAGTGTAAAAATATTCTCATAGATAAGGAAGAAGCAATATGACTGGGCGTGAATGACAATAAACAAACCATTATTTCAACCCTTTATTTCACAAAGAGTTAATACATGCAAATGTTTTATTCTATAATTGACACTCAACCAGTGATATTACTATTTCTAGCCATAGAGAAGAATACAGAATTACTGCATTTCTGTTGAGTACAAACCTTGCTAACTTTTTAACACAAGGCACCTTCAGACTTGGATTTCTCTTTCCACAAAGAAGACTGGGACAGCACACACACAAGACCGGCACAGGTTCAAACCAGACAACATGTGCCTATGTGTGTCTTTGACGCTGTTTTCCTTGGCTTCCTCCACAGGCCTTGGCTCTCAGTATCGTTCCCCTTCTTCTGCATCCCTGCATTCTTTGGTCATTGACTTCGTCTAGAACAAGGATCAGTGTTCAATGCAAGAATGCCTTTTGCTGCTTCTCCTGGTTGGCCGTTTGTGCCTAAGTCATAATTACATATCTTCTTGTAGGGAATTTGCAGAGTTCTTTTGAAGGAAATTGAACTGAGTGGAGAAACAGAAAGGTGTTCCTGAGAGAAACTGCCCTGGCATGAGGGTGCATCATGGGAAGAGGGCAGCCCAGGACTTGGGAAAGAGATTATGTCTGACTGGCCACTGGGGCGACACATGTCAGCACTCAGCTCCTAGAACCATGGAGTTCAGAGTTTAGAAACCTGGATTCCTGGAACATTTGTTGGTTCAGTTCTCTCAATTTTACGGCTGTCCCCTTTGTTCCTGTAGGCACTAGGAGTGCACAGAAAGTCTCTGGCAGTCGAAAGGATCATGTATGCATGAGTTCTGCAGAGAAGGATGAGCAGTCAGCCTACCTGAGAACAGAAACATACCAGGGAGGCATCAGGTGTAGACTCCAGGAAGCAGAACTGGAAGGAAGGACTATTTACCATTTAAATGACTTTTGGTTTCCCTTTTCATATGCAAAATAGTACAATTAAGAGCAGTGCTATGCTGTACAACATTATTGGGATGATATCATGGGATAATGGCTGTGAAAATGTTTTGTTAACCCATAACAAACTGAATACTAGTTAGCAAATATCACTCCACCATGGAGGTGAGCAATGTTTTTAACAACACAGGGCTCCATACCTGCCACTGATTGTTGCTGTTGCCAGTAAAATTAAATTATGGATGGATGCTAATAATAAAATATTAATTGGAAAAAGTAAGATTGAATTTTTATATATTTGACCTATTTGTTTGAATACATGCCTCAAGATGAGCAATTTCTTGATTGGAATTTGAACAAATTCTTGGGTGTGTTAACATAATAGTAGATTATACCTACACAAGTAACATAAATCAGTTTTCAAATCATTTGTAATGGATTTGCTATAAAAACTGCATTAGAAACAATTGTATTTTATCTTCACAACAGCCCCTTAATGGGGAAACCAGAAGAAAAATACTTTAAAACATTCAAGAAATCACCTCTTCATGGAATAATGAAGAGGCTTGGGGGGTAGAGTTACTAGAACATCTGTCCCAATCCTCCGATCCCAATTCCTTGATCGCCTTGGATGGTGTGGATACAATTATTTTCTTTCATATGAACCTAGAATCCTTCACTCTAGCCTGGGCTATTTCCAGAAGGTGGTCTATTGAATGAACATGACCCCTTGTAGTTCTTTCTAAAGAATTTACATACAGGAAAAAAGTCTATGACAAGAAAAGTTTTTCCATAGCCAGGTCATAAACTCTAAGCTTTGCTGCTCTTTGGATATGTTTTCTGTCACATGGGTTAAAATGCCGGGAGTACCAAAGACTGTAGAGAACATTGTGCAAGCATAGAGAAGAGATGGAATTCCAAAAATAAATCTTATGTCCCCCGTGGCTTTGGAGTCCCTCATATTCTATTGCAGAAATTCCAAGATAAGTCATTACACCTATAGCAAATGCATAGACATGTTTCATCTTAATTTGTCTTCTGTTTTTTAATCAAACACAAGGGAGATTTTTTTCTTTATACTTTACTGTAATTTTTTAAAAACTTTTTATGATGCAAATGTACTTCTTTGAAAAGCAGAAAAAAACTCCAAAAATTATCACTTGCATTGGAAATGAATAGAAAGTAATATTTAGAACTCTACCCAGCTGTTTTCAGTCACATAAGAGTGTGGTTTTCATAACCCTGGGAGCTGAGAGATGGCTTGATGGTTAAAAACACTTGCTGAACTTCCACAGGATCCAGACTCAGTTTCCAGTGTCCACATTGAGCATCCAGTGGCTCATAACTTGGCCATAACTCCACTCCCAGGGCAACTAGAGCTCTCTTCTGGCTTCCAAAGCCTCTACATACACATGGTGTACATTCAGACAAGATACAGAAATTTAACTTGGCTGTTTTTTGAGAACCACCATTAACCACACATATACCACAATTCAAAACAAAACAAAAGAGAAACACACCTGTACCCAAGGCTCTCAAAGGAAAGAAACAGGTGCGCCATAGACTACTGACCACATGGTTGGGTCTTAATCTCTAAAATCCAAATGAACATTAGAAATATTAATTGTGTATTAGTACAAAGCTACTGATTGCATGATTTCCACTCATGTTCTTCTTTCCTTGAATCTTGTAACAGTCATGGGCTTGATTAAAAAAACAAAACCAAACTCTTTGCAAAGAGAGTAAAGCGTTGATTTCCATGGCTCACTTTCTTCATTTAGTTCAAGTACACACATTCTCCATTGCAACAAAAACAGGTTGCTTTCTAGTTCAGTGAAACAACAGCAGAATTTAACCAAAGGGTGCAGTGGTTGGGCCTCCCTTTTTGTCGTCAAATTAAATGATAGTGAATTTGTGGTTCTCAGAAGATTTCTCAGGAGCAATCCCAGGTTGTTGGGTTCTTGGTTTCTTCTGGATATATATTTCTTTTTTTGTTTCTTTTTAGTATAATAAAGCTTTTTAGATGATTTTAAGGGAAAAATGAATATACATAGATGGAGAAACTAAACTATAGGCTAGGACATCTTTGAGATGCCTCCTCATCAGCAGGAAAGCAAGAAAAAGCAGTAGGGGTGTATCTGTAGAATTTCAACTCAGTTTTAATTGTGAAAAATGCCATTTCTAAGTATTTTGTTAAAAATAAGCATAAATATGGTGGGATAATCTGGTTGATGTTTTTCTATTTCCTATAACAATAAGTACAAACATTAGCTGAAATGATAGAGTTAACAGCCATAGGTTATTTTGCTTTGGTTGAGAGAATTAAGCTTATTTATCATCGGCTGCGGCCAAGAATGTGACTCTAGGCTGAGTGTATAATTAGACACAGTCCTTTTTCAAGTGCAGAAACCTGGAGGAAAAAAACCCACATGCTTTTCAAACACATTTTTTATTCTAAATAAAGAGATCTAATTTAGATCTTAAGTGGGAGATTTGCAAATATCTATACCTCCCAGCTCCATGAAAATTAACTTACCAAGAGTGATATTCCTGTTTGGCAAATTCAAGAGGGACTGGAGCAACCTAAGCCATCCAGATCTCAATCTTTGCAATTTGATTTGGCAAAGACAATTACCAGGCTGCTTTCAAATGATGATGCTTTCCATTTGCTTTCTGTTATTTTTAAAAATCTCTAACTCCTGCTTAGGCTTCTTTATTTCTGTCTTTTTAAATGTCTATTTCTGTGCATTTGTTGTTCTTCTTGCTTTCTATTTAGTGACAAACTCTTTCACCAAACAAGTTACCAAGATCTTCATCTATAGTGGAAATCTGTGTTTTGCTCACACAGGGACAACAGATTTTTTTTTCTCCCTAGAGGTCTGGTAGCCAAGGGCTATGTCCTCTGTGGATGCAGTTATATACCATCACAAGCCAGTTCTGAATCCCTTCTGCACACCCCTGATTTTCTCTCCCCTATGGGAAAATATCCCCAGGTCCTTGATGCCCTGGACAGTGACAGCATCTCAATCCTAGCAGTGAAGACTGTTGACGCAGAAAAGGGCAGGCTTGCTACACTCTCACTGCAAAGGGAGATGAAAACAGTACAGGTGAGAACAGTTATCTAGTTCATGAAAGGGCTGGACCTGAACCCAGGGCTCTTGACTCCCTTCCAAAATTCTTTCTTATTTAGCCTTGGCAGTCTGTGTTCAGTTTTTACTTTTAAAGTTCTTTATTCTTTTTTTTTTTTAAAAAAAACTTAATTCTTCAAAAACACAACACATTCTCAGAAGTTTACAGCTTTGTGTCATTACCAAGAAATCAATATCACCCTTGGAAAGAAATTCAATAACATGTTTTGTCAAAGGGTCTCAGCTACTTCTTACTGGGTCTCTTGAGTCCACCAAACATTCTTTTTTAACTATTATATTTTATTATTAATTTATTAATGCTTACTAATATACTATATATTATTCAGTCAACTCTAATCAACAAGACAGACAGAAGGAGAAGGACACAGAGGCAGAGGAGTTAATGATCTTACCAAGGACCCAACAGTATGAGAGATTTCTGAGCTAGACAGCATATTTCTCATTTTGCAGAGAAACCTGAGGTGAGAGCCACTAAGTAATTCTCCCAAGGATCTACTTGCATGGCAGAGGTAAGAAAACTTGAGCCTCTTTGACTCCAACTCTCATTATCCAGAAGCAAATGTTTACAAACCAAGTAAAAAGACAGAGAAGGGGCTCTTTAGAGAAACCTAAGATATTATTCTCAAACACTGCTTTTTTTTTTAAAGACACTAACATTAAAAAAAGATTTGTATTATTTTTCCGACCCATTGGCCATTTTCTTCATGGAAGAAGGCCAAGTATTTGAAAGATTTTTCCAGTTATGCTAGTAACAAATCAAGCAGTGGAGTTTAAACTTTTGGGTGATCCATCTCTCAGATACTCATGTTTTTCTCTCCATCCTAGGGAAATGTATTCGGGATGTGAACACCCTAGAGAAACACAAATTGTTTCCTTGGTGCCTGATTGGCTTTCAAGGGTCACCTTTATCATAATCAGGTTCATTTGTTATCCTAAGATTGCTCATCAGAAAAGGCCGTGCACTGAGCTCCAAAGAGAAGCCCCACACCACTGATTATTCATTTTACAAAACCCATTTTTAGATAACATTTTATAAGACACATCACAAGTGGATAATATATGCTTCTGGAGATAAGAGCAAATCAAACTGGTTTCAACAATTTTTAAATTTATGGCTAATACTGAGCCTTTAAAATTATTAGTGGTGATAACTCAAGTTATGTTGAGTGCAACAGTTGAGGAAATATTTTCATACACATAATTTTAGTGAATGCCAAGGGACCCCTAATGTAAATTACAAACATTAGGTTAATGCTAATCTATGTTTTCAGTTGGGCTATGTCCTAGAGCTACAAAACATTAATTAGAAATATCCTTTGTCCTACAGAAAAAAACGGAGAACTCACTATATTTGTAATTATCTCCTTTAGGAAAATATTAGAAAAGGAAAACTCAGAAACTGTAAAATACTTGCTCATTTAGTCCATTTACATCTGAGCTCCCTCACAGCTAGAGCTGGAACCAGAAATTTCTGATACCAAAAGTTGTCTTTGTCTGTCTATAGGAGTGTAAACAGTAGACATTTAGAGGAGATCGTCATGGGAGTAAAATTTAGGGAAAGTAGTCATGGACATATTTTAATCAATTATTTATATTAGCTTCATAGCTTCTAGCATGTGATATTTATAACTTTAGCATTAAACTTTTAATTTATTTTACTTAATATGTTTAAGTATTTTGCCTGCATGCCTGCAGGGCTGGCAAACAGAATAAACAGGAGGAGAAATCTGGGAGAAGAAGATTGAAGAGCAAAGGAAGGAGGAGAAGAGGATATCAGGGGCGGGTTATGGGGTAAGAAGTAAAGAAAGGTATATGGAATATAGAAAGATAAAAGCCCCGAGGCAAAAGGTAGATGGAATAATTTAAGAAAAGCTGGCAAGAAACAAGCCAAGTTACGGCTGGGCATTCAGAAGGAAAAGATTCTGTGATTTAATAGGGAGCTGGGTGATGGGCCCCCAAAGGGCAAAGAACAGAAAGAGTTAAAAAAAAAAGTACCAACATTCTATGGAGGTTGTAACCACAGTCTTTAGTTCACTAAATGAAATATATGTGGGCTTCTAAGTTTTCTCAGAAGCAAATGAAACACAGCAGAGACATGAGCAAGGATGTGTCAGTGAACTGAAGATATTTTTTCCATGTAGGTCACTGAGCTAACAACTAAGAAATGAGCCCCAGAAGGGTGAAGGATTAGAATCACCCAGCTTCGGAACTACAAAACCAAGATGAAATTCATGGTCTTTGGCTCCCTGCACAGTGGCTATTTCTTAAAACATGCTTTGCACTGGGAAAGACCAAAATCAGACTTTTGAAAAGAATATTTTTATATCCAGCTGTATATGAGACCAAAGAAATCACCATGAAATTCCATATAGAAACCTTTGAGTCTCTTCATACTGTGTTGATACGATCAGGTAGCTCCCCTCACTGATAGATGTGTACAACAGTAACCCCGTTTCTATGAGACCACTGCCTTAGTGCTCTTAGTACAGACACAGTCCGTATCTTACCTTATGGATTCACTATGTGTCACCTAGCAATTGCCAATAGATATTGAGCATAAGCTTTAGAAACAGAAATACTTGATTAACTTCGACTTTCTCGGGTCTTTTTTAATGGTCTGAGAGACTTTGGACAATAACTTGACCATTTGTTTCTTCATCTGCAAATTAAGGGTTAGAACAATGAACCAGACTGAGTGATCTATTCTCATAGGAGACACAAACATGGCACATACTAAAAAGTCAGGAACTGTGACAGCTGCTACTGCTATCATTGTATGTGCCTCAGCACTGGGCAGTTACATAAAGACATCATAAGAGATGACAGCCTTCACATTGACATGAAGCACAAAGAGGCTCTTATTGGAGACAATGAAACCTTTAGCCGTTGCTATGAAAACCATGTCTCCATTGCCAAAAGAACATTCAGGTGAGCAGGCATTTCCCTCGATTCCTAAGGACTGAACATGTAAGAAAGGCTCCACTCAGCACAGTGGGCCCAGAGAGGAAGGAGAAGGCATGCTTTCTAAGGATGTATGGCCAGAGCGGACAGTGTCATGTAAACAGAAAAATCTTAAGATGCTACTGTGCAAGGGGATGGATGGGAGAACCAGGAGGGAGGGGCAGTTTCACGGAATCTATATTCTAAGCAAAAAGAAACAAAGGGTCGTGTCACTCACATGCCTGTAGGCACTCTAGTTTCAAGTGTCAAGACTCCCCATATAATACATGAAATAACATTTTTACGATCTATGGATATCTGGAAATAAGTCCAGTGGCAACACAAAACAATGATGGAGCTATTTGCCATCATTGAAAGATAAGGTCCCAACATTCTCTTAAAATTAACTTTCATGAAGCTATCAAAATCATATAATGAATATAAATATATTCCAACCAAGCTTAGTAAATGATAGGTAGGATAGGAAACAATTTACCAAGTTAAACCTTCTGAAAAATGTTTGTGCAATGGTAAGAATCTTCTAAACCAACCGTTCTCAACTGCTTATGAGAACAGTCTATATCTAGGTGGTGTCTCCTGTCCCTATACCTCATCATACCCAAGCCTGTAGCCTCATGCCGCTGAGGAACAGTCTTTCAGGTATAGTATACCCCTGCTGTCTTGAAATCAGAATATCTGTAATTACCCACAGGAGATCCTCAAACGATTGTGCCCACTAACATTCCCTGGAGAGCGGGCTCAGGAGGCACATGAGTCAGAGCTCCAGCAGCTCATAGTTGGCCAGCAAAGCAGAACAGTAGGCACATGTAAGCTGCTTAAAGCCCGACAGGTAAAACTTCAATGGTTCTGGGGCTAATCCCTCTTCAGGTTCTCATAGGCAGCCCTTCACCCATGCCCCTGGAGTTTGCTTTCTTTAAACTCATTGGTTCACCCAACTAGGCTTGGGTGAAATCATATCTTTGGTCTGTTGGTGGCAAATAGTTCCTTGTTCTCATCACCCCAGAAAAAGTGCACACAGCACGCGCGTGTCAGGAGCCCCAACAGTACCCGCTGCAGGCTGGCCTGGTAAAGCAAGCTTCTTTTCCCAAAGACTTGAGATGTTCCCACAAGCACAGAAACTCCTAGCCCAACTCTTAATTTTCTTCTGTTCAAAATAGCAGCGCTAAGTGCTGTACATTCTCCCTCACGCCATCTGATGACATCTAGCAGCACCTCACTCCCTCCCATTCCTACCTGGACTGAATAAGACTTAGAAAACTTGCCTATAATTGCTATAATCTCAGACTTACAAGTTGTCCGACAAACAACTCATCCTCAATAAAACATTTTACCGAGTGAACTCTTATGACCCCACTTACTTGATGTTTTTCCCCATAGCTTTTCTCCATGAAACTGTGTTCCTAGTCAATTTTACTAAAGCACAGGTGGGTTTCATTTTCTGGTTAAAGCATGTAACTGTCTCCCCTCCCCTACAAATCTCTCACACTGGTATTTACAAAGAGCCACCAAAGGCCCAGCCTTGCTTTCGTCAGATCCCAGCACTGTGTTTCAAAACAGCCTCTGTATCCGTATCTCCTATGGAATATTACTGTAATGATGTAAAGATGTGTTTCATTTGTTTATGTTGTGGAATAGTCCTTTAACTGGGTAAAGATGCATTACATCTGTTTACGCGGCATCTGTTTAATTATGTAAAGATGTGTTGTTCTTTCATCTTGCCTGCCTAAGGTACCTGATTAGTATAATAAAAAGCTGAATGGCCCATAGGAGATGAATAGGTAGGGCAGAGAGAATGAATGGGAGGAAGACTCTGAGAAAGGGGAGAGAGAGAAGAGAATGAGGGCGAAAAACAGGGAGACACCAAAGGGGCCAGCCATGCAGCGGCCAGTCAGCTAGGCACAGACAGGACATATAGAATCAAAGAAAGGTAAAAAGGCTCAAGGCAAAACATAGATGAAGAGAAACAGGTTAATTTAAGTTATAAGCTAAGACCGAATGTTCACAATTACTAATAAGTCTCCCTGCCATGATTTGAGAGCTGGTGGGTGACCCAAAAGAAAACCTGCTACATATGTCCTTCCTGTCATTCCTCAAATCAGGTAGACACTTGGCCTAAAATGGCTCCACTATCCATTGCCTTCACTGCTAGAAATCTCATGAATCCTTATATGGTTCTTGGAAATGCCCTTTTAATACAAGTTCATTGTCAGATAATATCTTCACCTTGAACCTTATTTTCCTCAAGATATAGGTATATGCGGATCCGTTGTTTTTCCTCACTTTTCTAACCTTAGGAAGTCCAACTGTGCCTTCTTATCCCTTACCTCAAAGCACATAACACATGCCAATCAATGCTTAATACCTACAAAGGTAGGTCATAGGATTGGATAAAATGACAATTAAATTGTCTAGAAAGTGAAAGCCACAGTGTTTTGTGAACTCATAGGAGTGGGGAGGATTCAGTTATGGCTGGCTGTATGCAGTGAAGTTTGTTGCCTGCATATATGAATTGAAAGCTACTAGGCTATTGTGAGCCCTTCCCAGTTATTTCTGGCAGGGAATGAGAAGAGGAGGATGGAGATCATTCCCTTTTCCCCCAGCAGCCAAGTAGCCCAGCAGATGAAAATTAGCATTTGAACATATTTTAACATTAATGTTCAGCCAAGTCACAAAATTGCCATGTGACAGGTTTGAGAAAAGGTTCATTGTGGGAAGATGCCTTGGTGTTTAGAATTTATCATACATTTAATGTATTAAACATATAAAATAACACACACACACACACACACAAACACACACATATTGCAAACAAAAGCCTCTTTCTAGGAAGTACTGCAACTCCACACTGCATTCCTGTCCTTTTGAAGGGGCCCTGAGTTCAGAATTGACAAAGTCTGCCCCTGAAGAGAGAGGAGGAGGGAATGGTGCTGGTGCTGAGCCACACTGTTTGGAATAGCCCTGTCACCAGGGTAAGCTGTTTCCTAGGCCATTTTTTGCTTCATTAGAAAGTGGCCTGATTAGAGACAAACTGGATGTGGGTTATGACATCTGAGAACTCTGGACAAACATGGCTCATTGCACTACAATCTGATTCCAGAAAGGCTTATGCAATTCGCATTCCTTGTGAAGGCTTTCCCACATTTCTGGAATACTGATGAATATTTCTTTTCTTTCCTTTCCTTTTTCTTCTTCTTCTTTTTTTTTGTGTAGGAAAGGAAAAAAACTGCACATTATTTGACAGAATAGGGCAGCCACCTCTTTGGAGTGAGGGCTGCATTATGAATCAGTGTTTTTCTGTTTCTTCCTTTCATTTACCTGCTGGTTTACTAGACACCCTGGGCGGCTCTGAAACCTCTCAATGACGTCAGTGGGACAGTGAAATTGGAGCAGCAGAGACAGCTGCAATGCACCAAGTCTACTGAGGTTTTATTCTTTTCTCCCAGGGTGACATCCGAGACAGATATTATCAATCAAGTCCTTCTGGCTCAGCACCAATCAAAGGCATTTTATCAGGCAAAGCAGTAAAAGCTGCAATTAGAACATTGGCTTGGCTTTTTCCCTAGGAATATTTTCTTCATAACAATTAATAATGCAATTAAAACTGGATTAAATGGAAGAATGCTTATTAAAATATTTAATTAAAATATGGGAGCAATTTTCTTTAATATTTCATTTAGTACATTATTTAGTACAATATTTTGTATTAAATTTTTTCAAGCATTAAAAATACTGCCTTTCTCAAAATCACAAATAAAAGGCAATGTCCAAGAAATATGTACATTTCTTGGTCAGGTAACCAAAAGACAGTGACATCTGCCTGTCCTTTAAGGGGTCAATGGCATCAAAAGCCCTGTGGCAACCAACTGGAAGGCAACTAGCATTTGATGAATTAACATCCTTTGTCAAAATCAGTTAAAATAAAAACCCAAAAGAAGAAAAGAAAGCCAATTGCTTTTTGTTGTTAAGCACAGAGTATTATTTATCAATTTTAAAATTCTCTTCTTAGGAATAGGCTTCCATATTTGAGTATATCATAGCATATTAAAGCTGGAAACATACAACACTTAATGATGTAGTAAAAAAAAGAGGTCTCTATTCTTTTTTTCCATTTTTATAAAGTTCCTTATGATAGCTAGGCATAGAATATTCCCACAAGAGAAATGGGAACAGAGCCCATGGCAGGCTTGCCTGCTCCTCTACCTGGCCCATTTTTTTTGTTGTTTTTGGCAGATTCTGGTGATATCCAAACAACGTGGAATGGAGAGAAGATGGTGCATAGAGATACAGAGGAAGAGTCTGTATCAGACTCAGTGTCAGACTCAGGGTTACGTCGGCAAACAAACTGGACCTAAAGCCGCTAGTTGAGAAAATCAAATTGGCCGAGGCCAGCAGACAAAGCTTTTCAACAACTATCTACTGCCCTCAAAGCATGAGCATCAGCTCTTATGCTATTGCATAGCTAATATCACAGATGATATAATAAGAGCCCCTAAAATATGAAAGATCATTGTATAAAGACTTAGATTTGTAATTGGGAACAAATAAAAGAGCATGGGCTTATGTGTCAGCACGGAGAATTCAGAGTGGGTAGAATGGACAATTACACAAATCTTGACAAATGGGCCATGTTTTTCTACGGCAGGGACCTAAAGTGCTCTTTATTATTTGTATCTAAACAGATAAATTTTTGAAAGCAGCCTTTCATGAATTTAGCTGTGAAACAGACACCGTATGCAGCTGAGCCTCTTAACCAAGCCACCACTGATTTCTTCCTTTCTGATTTTAGCATAATAGTATTCAGACAGGCATGGAGACTTAACAGGCACGCCTATAGAACAGTTCTGTCTCCTATTAGGCACATATCCTTGAGTGACTGGTTGGGGACAATGTAATGGACTGAAATGACACATGAATAAAGCACCTCAGGTCCTCTAAATGTGGTCATTACTTTTTCAGATGTTTGTGAAAAACTGTGTATTACTGTGCTTCAATGCCAAGTAACGTGCTAGTGGACACACACACACACATGCTCAGTTAGCAACATGAAATTTATTCTTTCTTCCTGTAGCTAATCACCACCATCAGTAGCAAGGGGAAAAAAATCAAATTAGGGCCCTTTCACAGCTGTGGGAAGCCAACTCCGAGCCAGTGGCCTGCCAAAGCTTGCTAAAGTTATAAATGAGTCTAAGTGACCAGGTTATTTAGTCACCAGGACTCTTCCTTTCTGGCCTTTCCTGAGTTAAGTTCCTTCCTTTCTGGCTGCAGGCCCCCTAGTTTATGTCGCCCTAAGAAGTATGGCTGTAAGCTTATTAATGTTTCTCCTGCCTTGAACGTAGTCTACTTGATCATCCTTATAAGTCATCAATCTAGCCAGAACGCTTCCTGCCCAAGACCTCCTTGGCTTCTCAAAGCTTTTATGGGGGTGGCAGAGTTTCCTAGCCTGTCTCAGCAGACAGACCTTACATGATATGCAGCTTGATTAATTTCCTAACTTTCTCTTCCTCGTGTGAGTCAGAATTCACTATGAAATCATCTTTCAAGTCTTTCAATTTGTTGGACTGTCTCATGTTTCTATAAATCTTCTGTCCTTTCCCTCATCTCAACCTGCCACTTCCTGTTAATAAAAGCTTCTGTTATGGCTGAAGCTGACAAGACCACAAGCTGTATTTGCTCACATCTGTTTTCTCCCTACTTGAATGAGTTCTATAGAGTCATAGATACAGGTTATTTATTTCTTTGTCCCACCTAGGCAGGAATATCCTGCTGTTGTTGAAAAATGCCAAATGGATCCATAGATATTACCATTTCTGATTTTACTTGCTTTATCTCACTGAGAAAGTTTTAACTACTTTTGGTGTTATAGGGATAGACTGATATGGGGACTCATTGGCCATAAGTTCCATAGTCTGGGTATTGCTTCCACTGAGGAAATAGGTATGCATTGCCTTCAAGAGTCATGAGGAAGGATACTATAAGTTCTAGAAATGGGGTCAAATAAATGGATTTGAAGTCCCTATATATTGTTTTTAATATCAAATTTTTCATAGTGAATTTGAGAGGTGGGGAGGAGCTTGAAGAAGCTCTGGGAAGGATAACGAGCTCTGACTTACTCAGCTCGGGGAAGGTAGGAAGTGAACTGGTTTTCTCTGGTAAAGAATGGAGGTGAAAGCAGTGTCCACGGATTCTAAGGGCTCCCTGTCCCTGTCAGAAGTGCACTGTACACCTTGACAAAACAGAAATGCAGTACAGCTTCAGGTAGGAGTCTACCCAGCCTGTACATCAAGCCAATTAGTCCCTTGTGGACAGTTAGACTAATCCAAATGAGCTGGATGTCTTGGATCATTTATTTAGTCATGCATTTAGCAAATATTGATGGACAACAGTACCATTCTAGACATTGTAAATTCAATGTTGAGCAAATAGGGCAAACTTGTTGAGTATCTATTTTAGTCTATTTTCCTCTTATAACACATTTTCGGATATAATGATCATCCCATGTGGTATACTCCTTTTGTCAACAGGCAGAGTTCTTCCCTTTCTAAGTCCATACTACTGGATCCTCTCCATGTAAGCTATGTTCCTTTCCTTCAGTTTGTTTTATTGCTAGTCATCTTGTGCACTGTCCACTGTCTACTGACAAATAGAGTCACTGCTGTCTACATATACACTGGTCTTTACCTAGTCTGGAGTTATCCATTTTCCATTCAATGCTTCTTTGGCATAAATGACTTGCTGGTTGAGTTTCCGTGATAAGACTGAGGAACAATAACAAAACAGGACTTTAAATGAAATTAGCAATAAAAAATGAAGGTAGGTCCTTACTGATAGATGGTTGATATCTATCAATTGGGTCCTGAAGATACAAGATTCATTATCTAAAATTAATAAGAGCTGTTTCTCTCACTTATATGCTACAATGTCTGTATACAGTGTATCTTCTGTAGTCCCTCTTTGCCCATAGCAAAAATACCATAAAAATTTGTTAACTGCTTCAGTAGGCAATCAAAATATTTTTAGACAAGATCATTAGTCATCAACAAACTGTATAATAAATGTTTTCTGTTTATAAAGGTCACAAAAGAATGTAAATATACTCATTAACTAAAATTTAAATATTTATATGCTTATGCATGATAACTTAAAAGTTAAAATCATTACCAAGAAATCAGTAATTATGCAAATTGCATTTCACACATGCTGAAAGAGCAAGCATTTTAGAGTCATGCAGAACTGAGTTTTCATTCAGATTTTGCTCAGTGTGTGTTCCAGGAAAATTATCATTATCCAAGCCTTATCTGTAATACAGATATGGGAGCACACAGTTTCTCATGATGAACAGATCAGTGTACATAAGGGACTCTACCTTGGCAAAAGTAGGTATTTTATGTTTTTAAACAATGTGATACATTTTAATTTATGTAGAGTTTGTTCAGGAGAGAAAAGAAAAATCATAAAGTGGTGATTTCACAGTATGCCTCCATGAACTTTGTCCAAATAATATGGCATAGACATATATATGTGCTTGAACACATACACAATGCATGCTCTTAATGTCCTCATAAAAACTATGTTTCTACACATTGCATGTCACTCACTGAAATGAAGGGGAATGTGAGTTCCATTAGAGACAGAATTTTTCCAGTTTTGCTAATTGACATATGGATATAGATATGTTGGTATAGAGGGTATAGACAGATGTAGATATATCTACCTATATGCTTAGACTAACACTTAGCACTTAACAATACTCATCAAATACTTAAACTAATAAATAAGTATGTGTGTAGGGGGTAATTGTCCTACTTGATATGTACTTATATCTATAAATTTCAGTGACTTTGTATAGATGACATATGACAAGACTTTTTGTCATTGTGACAAAAGATGATAATGCTTTATTATGTGTATTAGAATTCCAATTCTAAGTCGTGTCCTGTCTTACTTATTTTTGAGGAATGACCACAACTTTGCTGAACAATGCTTCCTACTAATGCACATGCTAGTGTGTAGCTTAGTCTAGCTTGGGAGCCATTACAATGTGTACCTTTTAAAGACTGCAGGGCATTGCTGGAGCCTCTAATTGATTACCTGAAAATCAATAAAACATCAAGGGCCTTTAGCTGAGGTCCCTAAAATGTCACAGAGCCTGAATATTTGCTACTTGTGTGACAGACACACCTCCAGGTTGCTGTGCTCTGACTGTAGCTTACAATGCTGCTCAGAGCTTGGGAACTTCGCTGTGTCCGCTTAAAGACTGGAATGCCATCTTAGTTGGCAATTAAGTTTTCAAGCGTTCTAGAAGTAAGAGGGCAACTGACCAAGGCTTGTCATATGTCATCTATACAAAGTCACTGAAATTTATAGATATAAGTACATATCAAGTAGGACAATTACCCCCTACACACATACTTATTTATTAGTTTAAGTATTTGATGAGTATTGTTAAGTGCTAAGTGTTAGTCTAAGCATATAGGTAGATATATCTACATCTGTCTATACCCTCTATACCAACATATCTATATCCATATGTCAATTAGCAAAACTGGAAAAATTCTGTCTCTAATGGAACTCACATTCCCCTTCATTTCAGTGAGTGACATGCAATGTGTAGAAACATAGTNCTTGTCATATGTCATCTATACAAAGTCACTGAAATTTATAGATATAAGTACATATCAAGTAGGACAATTACCCCCTACACACATACTTATTTATTAGTTTAAGTATTTGATGAGTATTGTTAAGTGCTAAGTGTTAGTCTAAGCATATAGGTAGATATATCTACATCTGTCTATACCCTCTATACCAACATATCTATATCCATATGTCAATTAGCAAAACTGGAAAAATTCTGTCTCTAATGGAACTCACATTCCCCTTCATTTCAGTGAGTGACATGCAATGTGTAGAAACATAGTGTGGGATAACCGCTCTTATGCTGTGAATATATGTTGCTCTCATTGGTTGCTAATAAAAGCTGCTTTGAATAGCAAGACAGAATATAGCTAGGCAGGAAAGCCAGACTGAATACAGGGAGAAAGAAGTGGAGAGTGAGAGAGACGCCAGCCAGCAGCCGAAGAAACAAGATGCCAGCAGATTGGTAGAAGTCATCGCCCTGTGACAAGGCATAGATGAATAGAAATGGGTTAACTTATACACAATAGCTAGTTAGTAATAAGCCTGAACTATATACCAAACATTCTATAGTTAATATTAAGCCTCTGGGTAATCATTTAGAAGTGGCTACAGGACAGGGTGGAACAGAGAAGCCTTTGTTTACAGGAACTAACATACATAAAATGTAGAAGTCATTCTGTAGGCTTTATCTTGGTTGGATCAGTCATGTACTTTTCTGTGTGCCTTTATCTGGAGGGCCTCCCTCACACTCAGCCCCCAGAGACGTGAAGTCCAAATGCCACCCCCTCTCTGAAGCCTGAGCTAGCTCTCTATGGGGCTCCACAGAACTTTATATTACAACTCTTTTATGGACTATCTCAGATCATCTTCTTGGCAGGTGTCTGTCTCACTAGCTAGAGGGTAAGTTCCTCCTGCACAGGAAAATGGCGAGAACAGATCTTTTTTAAGTGTTCCATCACTGGTGGAAGAGCAATTTCAACAATGTCAGTTAGTGAATGAATGAATGAAGCCTTATTCCTGCATAAAAGGGAAGTTAATCATGAGGGTAGCTGTGATTTGGGTACTTCTTTGCATTCTACCTACACTGAATCACTCATGAACCTAAGCAATATTTGAAGTATTGCTTAAAGTTGGGTTAATTTGCATGAGATACTTTAGGATTGCTTTACTAAAAACTGATGCAGCGGGCATGGCAACTCAAAAATCTACCATTAATTGTTGACAGAAATATCATTAAAATGATCAACTGATACATTTTAGGGCTTGGTTGTCTTTTAAGATGCTTAATTCCATCTATGATATCATTTGGATTGGTAGAGGAGCATAGGTGAAGGTTTTAGTTCTTCTGCCTTCTAATTATCAGGAGGAAATTGAATTCCTGTGCTATCCTAAAGGGAATGGGGTTAGCCCTCAGACCAACTGTGTTAGCACAAGAGTACTAACTGGGGGAGCTGCAGGGTAGGAGTGGTCAGAAAGTGAATGAACCTGCAACCTTTAGTCAATACTGAGAGCAAAATCTGTCAGGCCTGTGGTTTTATAGGCAGAACTCTGAAACCACTATCAGATTCGGTAATGCTTGGCCAGTTGACCTCCAGTCTTGGAATCTTTGTTGCAGTCAGCTTGGGGAACTTTGCCCTTATTGATTCAGCTATGCAATAAAGAGGAAACTGTATCTCCTACAGGGAGGAAGGTCTTAGGAGCAAGTGAACATCCCTTCCTGCAATCAACTCTCAGGATAATTTTAGCTCTTCTACTGAACTGATAGCCTTAGCCATCTGTTTTACCCAGCTTAGAAGTTCTAGGTACCATTTAGATTGAATAAGAACACGTTTCTTCTTGCTCTTTTGTCTGCTGAGGAAAAAAGGTCTTTTGCATGCCTCATCAGAAAAATAATCTCATAGGGTTTGTGTGTCTGTCCCCAATTCAACACAAGTGCATCCGTACTTCTTTCTCAATCCTGCCCCCAACCCTTAACAACACCCAGCTCCAGGCAGAACACAGTGAGTATGCGGTGGATGATGGATGATTGACATACGTGCACATTCTGCTTGAGTAGGCTGTGGGAAACTCGATTAAATAGCAAAGGAAGAACACTTATATGTAGTTTTTCAAGCATCGTGTACATTTTTACTTCTCATGGAAATAGGATTGCAGACACTTCTTTCTGCTTATTTCATGTATGGCTAAAATCTCAAGAGAAGAATGCTATCTATAGCACCAAAAAGAATCAGCTTGGGTGTCTATAAATAAATTAGCTGTTGATTGAAATGCCTTTTTCTTCTGTCTGTACCTACCAGTGCCTACGAGCAAAAGATAGTGCATCCAGATTTTGTGACTACTCAGAATTCACTGCATTTTCTCCTCATCACAGAAACCTCGTTTCAGGCAGTTTTTTTTTCTTCTCCTGATGGTGAGGTTATTAGAGCAAAGGGTTATTTCTGAGCTACGGAAAAGCTGCACTTCACAACAGAACCACACACAGAATTATAACCTAATGGTTGGTAGAATTGGCTCTTGCACGGTTTGACCATTAACGTCTGCTCAGAGTTGAGCAACAGCAAATACATGCTGTCAGGCTCTATGGATTTTCTCTTAGTTCAGAGAATAAATATTTACTCATTTCTGGTTATGGTAATAAATTAGTCACTTAGTTCCTTGTGTGAATGGCTATGGTACTCAGTTAACCTCATTGTCTGACCTCCTGGAAACACCAAGTCTAGATGCAGCCAACTTTAAGGAAGCACAGAATAAAGTATCTGACTATGAAGTAGATGAGCGGGGTGCACTTTACTGGGTAAAGGATTCCCATTACTGAAGGATTTCTTCTGAGCTTCCTTTAAGTTTAGTTCCGGTAGAGTATTAGAATGATTGTTTACGTAGAGTTAACTGAATTGGAAGTAACTGAAAAAGGAAAGTGCAGTTTTATTTGTCATTTGAATTTACTGCTAGCTGTAGTTCAATGGAAAAAATATATAGGCAAACTAACTTTAAAACCTGTGTAAGTCATATTGGTTCAACTGGAATCAACTCACTCTTAACCGCTAAGGAGTTATGTAAAAAAGAGACCAGTCACTAAGTGTAGAAAGTTTACAGTTTCTTATGCAGGTATCTAATCCTTCCACTGTCAAAACCTGAAAATATTTTTCTGCTTATAATTCAGCCCTGTAATTGTGACCCCATTCACATTCAGCATGCCATTGCTCCACCTCAAAGACTACAGAGAAAGGCAAACAGACTCCTGTGGGCTTAGCAGCCTTGTCTAAATTTTGTCTTGTTAAAATAGAACACAACTCCATTTCTTTGGAAGTACCCCTTGGCTTCCATAGAAACCACCCGAACTAGCCTCCGCCTCCAGGCTGGTGTCTCATTGAGCTGCATCCTTTCCTGCTTGACTATACTTGTGGGCTCCTCATGGCTCTTTTCTGAGGTTCAGTCGCTTGGTCTGCCCTTTCAGTGTTGTTTGAAGCCATCTCTTCTCTTCTTGTGACTTGGGAACAGCAACATTCCTTCCACCCCCAAGTGAATTCGGCGCTGCTATATGGTGACTGGAAGGTCTGTCTTTGATTTTCTATTTTCCTATAACTTACTTATCCATCAGTATTCTAGTAATGAACCCTTCCTTTTATAACCCCATTGAACTCAAGCATATCTGTGTTGCCAGGGCAAAGCATGCACACATATATGGCAGTTTTAACACCCAATTTAGAGTTGCTTGTTAATTTTTTGGTTCATCTTATTTGATAGCTAAACAACTGTCAAATTCTCCATTTCCAGAAACCCAAATGCAGTAGCTGATGAATATCCAGTGTTCAACAAACATATATTGGAAAGATGAGTGAATCAACCATTTCTAGGGTTAAGAGAATATTTTAAAAAATGAATTGTAAAGTACATTATAGTGAAAAACAAAATAGAAATTTTCAGCAGTTAACTGACTTACAGGTAAGCTAAAATTGACAAAAATGGGATTGTCTGTATATGTTGAGCTCTTTGGATCTGATTCTGCGCTAAGTACCTTTATGTCTTATTTAAATACCGTAGTCAGCACATCACACCCATATTAATTCTTATTGTGTTTCTGATATCAGCTTGGTTTGGGGTCATTTCATTTGTGCCAGGACCTACACTGAGACTTCTCATCTGATCCCAGTCTTCACAACACTTTAAGGCAAGCCCTGGAAGCTCATTTCCAGTCAAGACCATGGGAGTCCTCATCCATCCAAACTCAAAGAAGCTGGACTTTCCAGCTATATGGATCAGGCTCATTCCGGCAGTCCCATCTCAATGGAACACTATCAATGGAACACTATCGCACTCTCCAAACTGAACCAGCCATCCACTCAGCTTCCATAGATATTTCATTCCCAAAGGGAATGCGTGATCAAATACGCTTAATTCAACCTTTCTCTTCTTAAAACAGCCTGCTTTCTAAAAAGTCCCATTGCGTTGTTCACACAGCACAGTTCTGAAACCTAACAAGTGTTTCCTGCCCCTAGTCATCTCTTTGCAGAACATTGATGTTCTGCTCAGGGAAGCACATGACTGCCTTAAACAGGAGACGGAAGTGGGGTTGCTAGTATATGTTGAGTTCTTTGGACCAGATACTGTGCTAAGTACTTCTATATCTCAATTAAAGACCACAGTCAGATAGGTTTTTACAAAACGAGAGGAAAATAACTCTTTTTTTGAACCAATTAATCAAATTTCTCTTTAAAATTCAATAGTTCTGAAGAAACAATATGAATTCTAAACGTCTTTTCCTAGCATGCCTCCTGAATTTTAGAAAGAAAATATTATCAGGAAACCTTGTGGTTTGACATATGAGGACTAACTATGTACAAAATGAAAAATCAGAGTCCTGTGATTTCCTGATGATTTACTCATCAATATTGTTGAAAGTGAAGACAGCAAGGAGTCCCAGGCTAGACACTGTGTAAATCATCATGCTTACTATCCCATCTGCCCTCTAGAACCACGGTGTGTACTGCTCAGGTTTAAAATACATGCGCAAGTTCCTTTGGAATAAATGAATCTGGAATTGTTCAAGGGCACAAATCAGTTCTTGTGACACCAACAAGTATCTGCTTGGCTCTGGACTGTGCTATTCTTTGTTCCCCTGCCACCTGTAGTTCCCTATTTCTTAAAGCCATTAGCCCCCCAAATGGAGCCACAGTTCATAGACAACAAATATATTTTAAACAGCGCAAACTAATCTAAATCTCTTCTATAGTTTAGAAGCACACAGTCAGAGTTTGGCTATAGCACAGTAGTAGAGCAGCTCGCCTACCACGGGTGAGGCCCTAGGTCCCATCCCCAGTCCTGCCAAAATACATAAACAAAAAGTACAAGACTAAAAACATAATCCATGAGCCACATAAAATACGTATTCAGACATGGCTTTAAAAGTCTTCATGGTTTTGTAATAACTGCCAGTACTTTCTATTTCCTTTTGTAGGAGTTTAATGGATGAAAGACTTAGAAATAAAGTCTTACTTTAAAGTTCAAGTCAAGAAAAATTAATATTCACAAACTTCACCCTGACTTGAATAAGCAGATTCCTTATCACTAAGGAAAAACTCCACTCAATTTAATCTGTATTCCTAAAATTAAAACAAAAAGCAGAAAGTAAAGAACGTTTCCTATCTGGAAAAAGCAAGAGCTCTTGCTATGCTTAAAACATTGTATAATTTTACAAAGTGCACAGCATCTGCCTATTTGAAATTTCTCGTCATTCATGTTTAAGCATGAAGCCACCTCCCAGTTCTGCTTGTGAAGTGTTAGATCAGGTTTGCGGCTACAGCAACACCTACCAGATCCACGAGTGTCGCCTGGGAGGAGGCAAGTCGCTCACGTGCAACATCCTGAATGCCGATACACTGTCAGCCCACCGCTCAGCAACTTAGCTCATCTTCTGTGCATCTCCCCGGGTCCTCGCTGCCAGAGTTGCTACTGAGCTCTTTGTCCGTGCATTTTTCTGTCTGATGGCATGCCACTTTCCGTGGCAGAGTAGAGACCGTTCCAGCGTGAGTAGGAATGACTTAGCAAACGACACACAAGGTTGCAGAGGACCATCACAAGTAGCTCCCTTCAGAAATCAGATGAGAAAATTGACATGCAGCCAAATCAGCATGAGAGCTTCCCGTGGGGTGTGTAGACTGCATGCAGTTTACCTCAGCGAAGCAAAGAATTTGAGTATCCGAAACTGC
>LOEQ01000630.1:101053-122090 GCA_001685075.1 Bramus lutescens | reverse complement strand
ATCTATCTATCTATCTATCTATCTATCTATCTATCTATCTATCTATCAGTTCTCTTTCATCAAGCTGTCCTTTACCTATGCTTAGAGCTCATTCTGTGAGAGTGGAAAGGCAGTGACAGATACATGTCACACAGTGCTACATGGTCCTTCCACAGACCATGTGACACAGAGCTACATCGTCCTTCCACAGACCATGTCACACAGAGCTACATGTCACATGTCACACAGAGCTACATGGTCCTTCCACAGACCCACAAAGAACATCCTACTAAGGATTCGCCACTGCGGCTCATGTTTAGATCACAGTGATGAGAACCCATTTGCTGTAAGACCTCAGACTAGTGGGAAACAGTAAGATGACCAGCAAAGAAGGGTGACAATCCACAATGTATCCGGCACAGAGTCCTATGGGGACGCTGAGGAAAAACGCCTACCACCTTAAGGTCTTTCTGAGAGGTCAAATAAGCTAAGTCTTAAAGGAGAAAGGAAGAAGAGAAGGGAGTTTCAAAGAGACCTCAGCACAGATATTTAGAATTCCTTCCAGATGCATGTTGTGATAGGTTAACTCCAAACCCAAATAATGAATTACCAGCATGGCACCTATCAGGCATCTTAGCAACTGATTTATTTTTGGACCCGCTGTCCTCCTTCATGCTCCTCACATCACACCGCTCACACGGCTCCTCCACAAGTCTTGTGAGGACAGAACTCCAAGCTCCCTGGAAGCCACTGTCTGGCTAATGCTCTCTGTTAGCAGGAGTGCTTGGGTGAGGGGGCGCCGAAGGGAACTGACTGCACCTCTCCATCAGGAATTAACTCAGTCTACAAATACCAACGAACGCCTACAGTTTGCTTATTTGCCTTCCCCACGAGACTGCAGCTCCAGAGGATGAGAAGCTTGCCTAATTGATCTTTGTGCCCTGGGAAGCTGGCACAGTACCTGGCCAGCTGAGGAGAAAGATGGGTACACAAATGAGAACCTTTTCACCTGTGGGGAACAAAGATATTAAAAACCAAACCAGACCAAAAATCACGATGTTCTGGAACAATTAGGGACACAGGAATAGAAATAGCTGCCACGAATATATTTAAGAATATTATGAAGCAGAGCAAGGAGGCCTCACATCCAAGAACCGTTAAAAGTCCAAGGCATGATAACTGAATGGAAAAGCGGCCCAGGTTTAGGAAGGCAAAGGACCCTGATACAGGAGACAAGCAAAAATAGGATACCTGGGATGGACGGGAGAGTCCAGGATGAGGATGAAGCATAGCCATCAAAAAAGCAACGAAAAGTTGAACTCTGTACAGAAGGACCAACTAAGTGTGGTCGTGAAGGCATGATGTGGTCAAGAGAGGCTGGAGTTATGTGTCAAAGGACCTTGTCACGGTTGGTGTTAGATTAGATACCAATTTGGCGAGTCTAGAGGATCCACATAGTCGTTCATCTGAGTTGAGAAGAGGCTGTAGATGTGAATGACATCCTCCAACTGCTTTAAGCAAGGAGCATTATCCTGAACGGTGTGCAGCATCTCATCCAGTCATCGGAAGAGGCCAGACAAGTTTCCAAAGAGGAGGAAGTTTTACCTCAAAATGGTAGCACCAAACCTTCCCAAGTTCCAACCTCTTTGCCTCACCCACGAACTTCAGACTCAATCCCAGCCTAAGTAACTGGTCTGCCAGCTAGACTAGCAAGGTTTAGATTTGCCAGACTTCATGACTCTATGGAAGAATTCCTTAAAATAATGCCCTTTTACACACACACACACACACACACACACACAAATGCACACATACAAGTAAGTGCACACAAACAGTCTCATATTTGTTCTGTTTCTGTGGTGATGTGAGCCTTAATATCATATTACAAAGAATTAATCTTGATTAGGTGGCATTGGTGTGTTGATAATGCCATGGTCAAGGCTGCCATATTGCCTGTCCATCTTTGCATTGTGACAAGGGAGGAGATAAGAAACAGCAGATCTGCGCCTGTCGCCAGTAATTCCACCGAGCTCTTGAGTTTCCTCAATTCTAAGGCATTTCAGGCAACAGCCCTGGGAATTACTTCCAGACAGTGACAACAAAGCTTGTCACTGTAAAGCTTACAAAATGGATTTACCCTTCCCTGGTATTAAGCAGCGCTGCTGTGATCACCAGAATTCCCAAACACAGCTCGGTTGCATCCAAAACCTTCAAGTATAATTACATATCAAAACACAACAGAATTAGTTTTGTGTTTTCAAAAAGAGATGTCATCCAAATAGATTTTTATCATTTCATTTTTATAGCTACTTTGAGGCTTTTATGGTGCCTTTTCATGGGCGTTCAAAATGTGTTGCTGACATTATAATATGAATTTGTCATTCAGCAGCATTAACTACAAAGAGCATTTATCAGCATTGCACCAGGTGTTGTGAGAAATACAGAGAATGACGATAACATCTCAGCTATCCAAAACGAAGCGGGAAATTTCATTCTAGAAAGCAGGGTCTCTCCATTAAGTCAACGAATTATTTATTACCATGTATACTGTGTGTCATGAACTCTGGCAGTTTGGGGATGAAGAGATGAATCAAGCATGGTTCTTGCCAAGAGTATTTATGATAGGAAAGGAATAGAAAGATAAACAAAAGTAACCCAGGGTGTTACATATTCCTTTCTACTATTTGGGGGGCACTAAAGCAGTGTTTATTATCAAGCTGATACTAGAGGTAACCCTTAAATCCCAAGTCAGCATCTGTCAGTCACACATGAAAGCACCAGAAATAATGGAGCAAGAGCTTTTATCTGCAAAGTTATAAAACAATAGAGACTTTAACTTTTGGAAAATCGGACATAGGGGTGTATTGTCAATCTTCACATTGTGCCTGGAGGAGAGTAGATATTTATATGACCAGCTTGGTGTAGATGGTGCCTACGGTGTGAAACAGAGAGAAGAAACCAATAACTCTAGGAGATGAAGCAAGCCCCACATTAGGAAGAGCCATGATTCCAACAAAGGAGATTTTATCAGGCAGGTGGCAGGGAGTCGTTTTAGCTCCTGCTACTGTGGCTTTCTAAGCTGCTGCTTAAGTACCCAACAGTCTTGTTCCATTGCGCTGCATTCTTCCCTTTCTGTAAGTTCTTGATCCACATAACACCCAACAAAGAAAAGTCCCAGGACCAGGGGGCATCACTGTTGAATTTTACCAAACACATAAAGAAAAATGAACACAGATCCTTATCAAACCTTTCCAAAAATTAAACAAAAAGGTAAAGACTTTCAAACTCATTTAATAAGGCAGCACTATTCTGAATCTACAAGAAAAATACGGACCTGTATGAGCATAAATGCAAATACCAGGAAATTAAATCCACAAAATTTAAGAAAGCATTATATATCAAGTTGGGAATCAATCTATCTCAAGACCCAGCAAGAGTGGTAACTCTTGGGCATATACCCAAAGGATACCCAATCATACCACAAGAACACTTGCTCAACAATGTTCATAGTAGCCAGAACCTGAAAACAACCTAGATGCCCCTCAACTGAAGAATGGATAGAGAAAATGTGGTACATTTAACAATGGAGTACTACTCAGCAGCAAAAAAAAANAACAAACCAATGATAACATGAAATTTGCAGGCAGATAGATGGAACTAGAAAAAAATCCTGAGCGAGATAACCCAGACTCAGAAAGACAAACACAATATGTACTCACTCATAAGTGAGTATTAGATGTAAATTAAAGGATAACCAAGTGGGAGAGAAATGAAAGAGAGGTCTTGATACAGAGAGCCATTGTGGGGTTAGGGAGAAACCTAGTGTTAGGGAAATTCCCAAGAATCTACAACGATGACCCCAGCTAAGACTCCTAGCAATAGTGGAAAGGGTACCACAACCAGTCTTTCCCTGTAATCAGAATGGTGAATACTCCAACTACCATCACAGAACCTTCATCCAATAACTGATGGAACCAGATGCAGAAATCCACAACCAAGCACCAGGCTGAGCTCCAGGAACTCAATTGAAGAGTGAGAGAAGAGAATATATGAGCAAGAGAGGCTAAGATCATGATGGAGAAATCTACAGAGACAGCTGAACCAAGCTCGTGGAAACTCATGAACTCTAGGCTGACAACTGTGAGAGACAGTGGTGAAGCTTGAACTATCTGAGAGGTTCTTGACCATAGGACCAGAATCTATGGCTGGTGCATGAGTTAGCTTGTTGGAATCCATTCCCTATGGTAGGATGCCATGCTCTACCTTAATGCAGTCCTGCCCCAACTTAATGTGCCAAACTTTGATGATTCCCCATGGGAGCCCTTACCTGGGTAAAGAGTGGATGGGGAGCGGGCTGGGGGGAGGTGAGGGGTAGCGAGATGAGGAGTGGATGGGGGGGACTGTGGCTGGAATGTAAAATGAAATTAAAAATAGAAATTAATTAAAAAAGAAAAAAGACATCATCTAAGAAATACCTCAAAAAGAATACAAAGTTGATTTAATGCTTAAATACCAATTGCTATAATATGTCACATTAACAAAGATTTAAAAGAGCAGTTGTCTCAGTAGATAAAGAATAAGCATATGCCAAATGCTGTGTTCTTTTTTTTTCTTAAGATTTATTTATTTATTAGGTACACAGTGTTCAGCCTTCATGTATGCCTGCAGGCCAGAAGAGGGCACCAGATCTCATTACAGATGGTTGTGAGCCCTGGGAATTGAACTCAGGACCTCCGGAACAGCAGTCAGTGCTCTTAACCTCTGAGCCATCTCTCCAGCCCCGTATTCTTTTATGAAAGGAAAACCTAGCCTGCTAGGAATATAATAAAATCTCCCTAACTTGAAATCTAGGGCTAAAGTTACAGTTTTGAGGTAGGCCACTTGCCTAGTACGCTTAAGGTCATAGGTTCAGCTCCAAAGGAGAGAGAGGAAAGGGGATGAACAAGAATCTCAAAACAACTTAACATAAATTAGAATACGTCACTGGCTTATCTAGGTGTAGGTATGGTCATAGGCATAGGCATTAGTAGAGATACATGTGTCTGTATAGATACAGACAAAAATGATAGAACTGAAAGTCCAAAAATCAACTCATGTATCTATGAACAACTGATCTTCTACAAAGGTGTCAAGACAATCCAAAGAAGGAAATTATGGTCCTTTCTATAAATGTTTGCTGAGACTATTGGAACCAATGCATAAAAAGTGTACCCAGACTCTTACCTCATAGTATATGAAAAATTATCTCAAAACGTACCATAAATCGAAATGTAAAACCTAAATAATAAACTTCTAGAAGAAAACAAGCGGAAAATTTCAAGACATTATGTTAGGCAAGTTTTTATTACATATAATATCAAAACCACAAATGGCAAAAGAAGAAATCAAAATATTGTGTTATAAATAATAGCAAGAAAAAAGCTAAATAATAACCCAGATGATGGAAAAAATACAAATGAGTTATATAACTGTTAATTGGATATAATTATGTCCAAAATATATAACAAACCTGATAATTAGGCAGAAAACAATGCAATTTAAAAGTAGGGATTTAATTGCTATTTTTTTTTTAAAAAGTATATAGTAATGGCTATTGAACACAGGAAAAGAGACAAGCATTATTCAAGACAGATGCACTGCAAAACCACAGTAACATATGCCTTATACCCTGTGGGATGGCAAGGAGATGTGGAATAATAAAGTCACAAAAGGAATTGTTGGCCAAGATATAGAAATGTCACATATTCCTTAGCTTTCTGTGAGATTAACTTGAGCATCCACTTTGAAAAAGTTTGTCAATTCCTCAAAGGTAAACAGGGCTACCGTATGACCCATGCACAATAATCAGAGTGTAGAAACAGCCCAGGTGTTTGCCAACTGATACATGAATGGATCAAGTGCATTACATCCATATGACGGAATACTATCAAACATTTATAGGGAATGGGCCTTGAGGATAATTGTGGAAGAAGACAATCCCCAAAGATCACATATTGCCTGATTTCATTACTGTGAAGCATTCCAAATAGGCAAGTTCATGGAGACAAAATGCAGATCAGTGGTGTCTGGGACTTCTGTACGGAATGAGTACTGACATATGGTCTCCTTTTAAGTTCAGAATCTGGTACTGCCTACACAATTCTGTGAATAAGCTAAAAATAGTTTATCTGGATACTTCATAAGGATGCATCTCATGGTACAGAAGTTGTAACCAGGTATGTTAAGAATATGCATTTGCTAAGCTGCAGAAAGTTAGGCATGGAAGTTATTAAGGCAAGTGGAATTGTAGAGAGAAGAGACTTGCAGAAGAAATCTTTGACTTTTTCCCAAAGAACAGATAGGATTTGGAAAACAAAGGACCATATCACAGAAAATCCCACAGGAAGCTAGGAAATTATCATAATAATGATGAGATATGACTCCCCCTAAGAAAGAGAAAGTATGTTTCTTTTTCTTTCTAGTGTCTTGTGCAAGACTTGGTGGGATTTAGTTTGAGACAGAACCAGCAGAGCCTCCGATGATATCATATAATTAAAGGCACCTGTCCCATTCAAGGAAGGTCGTTTTAGTCCGGCTTCTCTTGCAGAATGAGTTAAGACAATTTCCAAGTGGATACTTTAACAGACAGAATAAAGTAGACAAGAACCGGTCCCTCCACCCAGGGTGGATTTAGAAAATGGCTTTTACCCTGCACCAGGCATTTGAACCAGAAAAGGCAGCATGATCTGTATGGATAAAAATGTTCTTCTCTGAAGGGAAGGCTGTGAATGAGGACATTTGGAAAGTATCTGGTAACATGCACCAGTGGGCAAGAACTCACGAACCTTTTCCCAGTTCTCCCATGAACTAACATAAAAGTCAAGTCAATTTTGAACCCCTGGTAAGACGGCAGTGTATCTCAACTTATGTTGCTACTAAGTGAGTCAAATATAATGAATGCTAACTGACTTAGTAATTCAAAACTGGTCATTGAATGGTTGAAGAAATGGTTCAACAGTAGAGGACTTCAGTTCAACTCCCAGCACCCACATCAAGATGTTTTGCCCTTTGCAGGCATTGCACTTAGGTGCACAAACCCAAACTCAAGACACTTATATACGCTTATTTAAAAATTAGAGAGAGATGTGGGGGGAGGGGTCTCTAAAAATGATCTTGAAGAAGCTCTAGCCCAGTGTAAAGCACTTCCGAAGACAAACTCAAGTTATATTGATGAGTTTCAAGATGTCATCTGTTTTTCCTCCATCTGAACTGTTCTACCTCACACTGGAGGACCGAGTCAAGCATCACAGGTAGTTCATCCATCTCAAGACTTCTGCATGGCCCATACATAACTGCAGTCAGATATAAGATCCTTGAGAGCATGAACCCACAAATGAAAAAAAAAAAGAATGTAAGAATGTCCAGGCTCTGCAGGTACACAGAGCTCTGCATCAGAGAAGATCTTCTTCAGGGTCAAATGCCATATTGCCATATTGTGTGCAGGAAGCACAGGAACATGGCTAATTTCCTGGAGCACCAGCCTAAAGATAGTTGTATCTTAGAAAGATGCATTTTAGAATATGAGCAAAATTTACATGCCTAACCTTGAGTTCTCAGGTTAGCCAGTAGTCTTGGAGTGTGAGGCTTGGGTAGGCATATTACACACGTCTCAGCTTAGAGCTGTGTGCACTGACTGTAGGTGTTTACAACATAGGATGAGAGTCAGTGCTCAAAGGATCTGGCCTGAGCACTATTCTTGGGAATTGTGCTATAGTGTGAACTCGATGGACCTGTTCATGTAGGTGATGGGTTTGAGCTGAAGAAGTCTGTACCAACCATGCTGCCCAAGCAGAACCCTTCCCTATTTCTTGCTCAGCCAAGGTCTTGACAGATTACCTTGATGCTATGGGAGGAAAACGAAGGCAATATTGACCAAAAGAAGGTGTTAGAAGTCACTTCCTGGGAGCTGGGTATGGTAACACACACCTGTAAGCCTGTATTCAGAAGGCTAAGACCGGAGGACGAGGAGTTTAAGGCTAGCTTGGGAAAAGCTGCATTTAAAGACAGTAGAGCTATATAGAGAGGAAGGAAGGAAGAGAAGAACATTATGGGGAGCTAGAGGGAGAGGAGAAGGAGGAAGGAAGAGCAAGAGGAAGAGGAGGCAGTTGTCACCCCTGCGAATGTAGCAGTTGATCTATCAAACACTTTTCTAGTTTTACTGACTTTTGCAAATCTAAATAAATATTGCTATCATACGGAAGCCACATAATTTTTCAAAGCACACATGAAATTTTGGGGGGGGATGGAATATGTGTGCATGCTATATATACATGAGTGTGAAACTATGCATAAAAAAGCCCAAAGGAGGCATCGAGTGTCTTCCTCTATTGCTGTTGAACTATTGTCCTGAGACAATATCCATCACTGAACAGGAAGTTAACAGTTTTGGCAAGCAAGTTCTTGGGGCCCACTTGACTCTGTACCCCAATGCTGGAGTTGCCAACATGCATAACACCACGCAGCTTTTTATGTCGGGGCTTGGGATCCAGACTCAGATCCTCGCACTTATAAACAAGTGCTCTTACACACTGAGCCATCTCTCAGAACCCTGAAAGTTCTTCATAAAAGCAGGTATCATTGTTCACTATTACACTAAGGAAATAGTCAGTAGAAATATAATACCCAATGTCTTCAAAGATGAACCAGCCACGTGGAGGCAAAGAAGTGGAGACTCAGAAAGAAAAGCATCCTTATTATTTTATCTCATTCCATAATTTTTAATTCATTTTTATGTGCATTGATGTTTTTTGCCTCTCTCTCTCTCTCTCTCTCTCTCTTCCTCCCTCCCTCCGCCACCCCTGCGTGTGTGTGTGTGTGTGTGTGATACCCTGGAACTGGAGTTACAGACAGTTATGAGCAGCCATGTGGGTGCTGGGAATTGAGCCCGGGCCCTGTAAAAGAATAGTCAACGTACTTAACCACTGAGCTATCTCTCCAGCCCTCATTCTGCAGTTTTGAAGGACAGTAATTTTCAGAAACAAAAGCTTTTGTGGAAATCACTTACCATAATCTGAAAAGTCACAGAATTGATAAAAATATATAAGAATGACTTCTCAAGGTTCATGACACCCAAGGTCTCTGGGCATACTACATATATCATAGGAAGATAGATAGCACCACACCCCTATCCCCCTGAAAGTCCATTTTAACTTTTATGCTAGAGAAGAGTTCACAGTACCTGAGAGTATTGGTTGGATACCTGGGAAACGCTACCCATCTAATTTGAAATGAGGACTATATATATCCAGATAAACGGTACCCTAACATAATGCAGCAGAATGCCTTCCAGCACTGTCTAAGTTACACCATCAACAAGATTCTCTTGCAGTCTGATAGCATCTTAACAGCTTGGCTTCCTATAAAAGAACCATGCACATCCTTTCTTCAGTTCTCCTATGTGCCTGCTCTGGGAACTGACTGTTACCTGTGTATTTCTTTTTTTTTCTGGTCAGGTTCCCAGGAGCTTGAGGGCAAGCACTTTGCTATTCTGTTTTGTTATCTCAACACCTGTCATGGGGTCTGGCACACAGAAGGTAATCAAGAACATTTGATGAATGTCTGGAAAGAATTACAGGAAACATTCAGGTGCAAGCAGTAGAGTTTATGGAATGCTACTGTAGCTCTCAGAGTATAAAGGGGTGAGAGTCCACTCTGAAATCTGAGGAAGTTAAATGTTTCACGGGTGTATTGGTTTATAGAAGTGAAGGTGGAAGTTTCTGAATTCTTTTCAGAACAGAGTAGCCATCTATAGCCATCTTCTTATCGTAATCATGTCTTTTAAGATGGTACATTCTCAGTTACTTAGTTGATATACATATGTTTGATTTTGACGTGCTTTTGCCTTAAGGCCCCTGATATAAATTACCATGACCCAAACTTCTACAGTACTAATGTAGTCAGATTTTATTTGGGCTGCAGCTCACAAAGAGCAAGATGGAGACTTCTCATTAATTATGAAAGCTCAGCCTATAGCTTATGCTTGTCACTATCTAGTGCTTAGAACTTAAATTAACCCATTTATACTAATCTATGTTCTATCATGTGGTGCTGTCTCTCTTCCATCTTGCACCTCCTCTTTCCTCTCTGTCAGGCTGGTGATTCCACCTTTCTTTTCCCAAAGTCCTCTCTGTCCCTGGAAATCCTGCCTAACCTCTTTCTGAGTTGCTATTGGCCATTCAGCTCTTTACTAAACCAATCACAGAGAGGCATCTTCACACAGTGTACAAATATCCCACAACATACTGTTTCAATAGCCAAATTACATTCCAAAGTTTTGGAGGTGAAACAGAGTATTTCAGAGCTGAAATAGAGTACTTTTCCCCCCTCTGTTAAAATTCCCTAATCAGACAATTTGTGACTTATTTCATAAAACTGTACCTTATTTATTATTATCACATATAAGTGTTTACAATGGGAAATTGTGTGTGGCTGTCATGGCAATCTGTAGGTCAGAGAACAAATCTTTAGACTGAGTTACCCACTTTCCCTTTAAGTGGGGTCTGGAGATGGGACTCAGGTCATCTGCCTTGTGCCACAAACACCCTTATGCACTCAGTCATTTCTACCCCCTTATGACAGCCTTTGGTTTATTTATTTTCATTTGATCATAAACTTCTTAAGATAGCCAGCCATGTCATGCATTTTTTTATATCCTGGGCATCTAACACATTCCTGGTCATAGAAGGGACACGGGAAATAAATATTGGATTGATCTGTGCATGGCTATCCTATGAACATTTAATTCTTCAAAGGAAAAGAAAAAAGAAACAAAACTCTGAAATCTTTCGCAAAATGCAGACGTGAGATCTCGAAAGGTCTATCTTCCCCTCCCAGTTTGTAGGACTTACAGCTCCCAGTCAGAGTTTTTTTCTTCAAGTTGTTTTACTTTTCTGAATGAACCTCTGGTGTCAATCAGGATTGATATCTGATGCATCAGCAGAAACTTGACCATGGTAGTTTAAGGAACTGTATTTCTCTTTTCACAGCAAGGAGTCTGCAGTGTGCAGCCCGGAGCCCTTGAAGATGTCTGATCAGGCGCATCATCTCCTTCCTCCAGGATCCTTAGTACAAGCCTCCTGTCTTCCTAGTCGAGAGATAACTGTCTAACTTTGCAAACTAATTAGGAGGAAGACTAAACAAGAAAGCGAAATAGAAGATGACAGCCCTGTCTTCCCTCCATCAAAAAAAAAAAAACCTAAGAAATGTATCTTCTGGAAAACCTGTTTATGGCTCAATGACCCAAATTGAACTCCACCATCATCTAAGGCTGCAAGGCTGCTCGCTCTGAGAATGTAAGTTTTTTCCCCCATGTATACTTTTCTCTCAAACTAGAATTAGTGATCCCATCACAAAGAGGAATGTTCAGAAGCATCTGCTACATAGCATCTAGCTTCATCCATCAAAACCTAGAAGAATCAGACAAGCATCAAGGACCAGTGATATCAGTGAGCTGGTGCCATGCTCAGGAGTCCTGTTGACTGTGTCTTATCTTCTGTCAGGGTCAAATGCTGCACTGGATACCCTACATAGTACCTGACCTTGAACAGCTACTACTTTGGTTCCCTCTTCTTGTTGATGTTAAGGCTCCATTCAGATACTATCTACCCACTGAAGCCGCCAACTTCCCTTGAGTCAACCTTTTGCTGTGCAGAGAATTCACAAGTAGGTAGCTGTGAATTGACTTGTTTTCCCTCATTAGGAGGCAAATCTTGAAAAGGGAAGCTGTGTTCTGCCTTTTTTTATATATTGAGAAAGATGTCTTAGGAAAGGACAGTCACCTCTAAGTATTTTTGTACTAATATGATACTCTGCTGATTCTTCTAGTGCCTTCCCAGCCTCTTGTCCTTATCTAGTGCCTGGCTTCTGTGTGGAGGTCTTCATAATGTGTTCACAGTATGCTATAAATCTCTCTCTTTTTTTGCTTAAAATTATTCTTTATGTTGGGAGAAGTTTGTTTAGAGATTTGACTGGTGGCTGACATGAGTACTGAATCTAACCTTCAAATACTCCTGACTTGCACCTCCTTTGTGAATGGAAGGCTATAAACTATAAAAGAATGACTCAATGTGACATGTCAAACATAAAGAAAAATCAAAGAAACAATTAGCTATATAATCCTCTTTCATAATTCATATACCTTAATTTACCTGCACTCATCCATCTTCATTTCATAATATTCATCCTTCTTGTTCTCATAGAACATGTTATACTGTATCCACATGTCCATGCTATTACATATGTCCCTGTAGTTTTAACTGCCAGGGATTTTTTTCTCTTTTAGTTTATGTTTAATGGTGGATAAGTACATTAATATGCAAATTATAATAAAAATACAAAACACAAGGCAAAGTTCCAGGGTTTCACAATGGCTGTTCTAAGAACGCAGACATTCACTGAGATGTATAGACTTAGGGTCTGGCTAAACTCACTGTGTGACTTATTTATTTGCATGTACTTTACAGTATAGTATTAACATATATATATTAACATATATATATATATATATATGAGCAAAATTGCATTACCGAATCAAAACACAACTGTGGTAATTGAAAAGAAATAAAAAAAACAATTCCTCAATGCCAATGCTAGACATGTAACTAACAGCTATATTTCAAAATTTCACTTTCACTCATAGACTTTTCCAACACACACACACACACACACACACAACAAGCCTATCCAGAAGCTGTTTCCTGTGACAGCAGGGTTCTTTTTAAAGCAGGTGTTCTTGCAAATGAATCTCATTGTGCCTGCTTTCTAATCTTGCACTGTCAACAGCAACAACAACAAAAAACACTGTCAGTGTGCTGGAACACTGGCACAAGAAATTCAAGTTCCTCCTGTGGCTTCTTCATTAGGAAATATTTGCATACTGAATTCTTGGCTAAGTTGTAACTTTTCTAATTTTGGAGTGCTTTGCGTGAGCAAAGCAATGTGTGAACAAACTGAAGATTTACTGTTGATGATTTCCTTGCTACACTTTGTTGTCTTTCCTGAGTTTATTTCCACCTATCCCTACTTCCTAGCTGTTTTCCTCAAGTGCTGTGTTTCAAGTGCTGTCTTTATGGGAGTACTATCTGACACAGAAGAGAAGCCCATGCCCTGACATACAGCATGTTCCAAGGCTGGCAAGAAGAATATTATCTAAAGGTGAATGCTCTAAGATCCCCTTCAAGTCTTGATTTTCACAAGACCAGAACACAAAATCTACTCCATTTGACTTTCTTCAGCATGAGAAGATGAAGCCTCCTCTTTGCTCCTAATAGGCTTGGTCTTATAGAAGTCACAGCCCCAAACAAGGGTGAGCATCTTCTAAGAGGAGTCGCTTCTTTCTCTTCCACTCTAACTCCATCCTTTCATATCCCATCTTCTTCTAAACTGCAGAATTCATACAGTCCAGATACGCTCAAAGCATCACCACCAATAGATGCAACAGACAAATCATTTTTAACGACTTACACAGAAATAAAGTCATCCCCAAGAAGTCTCGTTCAACCCTTTCTTGCCTCACTTAATGTTTTGTTTTTTATCATTCACAGAATTCTTTGTGTACACTGCTGGCTGTTATTGCAGCAATAACCACAATATACAGTTTTAATTTTTCCCTCAAAAAAGTATTTTGAGAGCTCTATGTGTTATGGTTTTCGTCTCTTTAAGAGGCAAGCCATGCTCACTCCCGGCGACCCTACCCGCCTCCCCTGCCATCTTGGATCTCTGTCTGTTTTTCTTCTTGGCGTGCGGACGTGTCTCTCTCTTGGGGACCCTCCCTGTTTCTCTTCTCTCCTTCTTTCTTCCCTTTCTCTCTTCTATCTCTCTGCTTTCCCCATTCTCTGTCTCTTTCTCCTCCCCCCTCTTTCTCCCCCTTCTCCCTTCCCCCTCCATAANGCCCACCACCACCGCCCGGGCCACTGCTCTGACATTTCTGCCTGCCTACTGCTGCCAGGGATCTTTAAGCATTTTTAAAACTATGGACCCTGGAACCTGTGTTTTAATTATCTTTTCTTGGTATTGAGGTCATTGCAGAGAACACAGTAGAAGCTCAACAAATGTTTAATAAATGAACAAAAAGTAATTCTCTAAACATACATATACAAATGAACATGCACACACACATATACATATGTGCATTTATATTTAGCTTTGCTTGGATTGATATCTTTGACAACCAAAATCGAGTAAAATTCTGCATCTGCCAAGGAGCAACATATGTGAAACTACTGTATCCAGACAGAGACTAAAATGTTAATATGATGTTTTTAAATAAATCCCACAAGCTTTAAAACAGAGCTCTAAAACGCGAGTGGGTGGGGAAAGTACCAGAACTGATTTCCACGAAGCTAATTTTCAAGGGGGCAAGAATGCTGTGAAACCATAGCAAACAATCAGAGGGGTCTGCAATGCACCCATTCCTCCCCTTGAGGACGCAGCCTCCGCAGGAGACTGGACTGTCACTAACAGCACACAGATTCCACTTTTGCACGATTGTTAAATAATTCTCTGATTATTTATATATCCTTTGGTTTGAATATATTCACAGTCTCCGAAAGCCTTGGGAATTTACAAAAAAAAACCCCTAAATTTGCATGAAATAAGTATAAGGATTCCTAAGAACAGACAGAAAATACAACTGATTTCTATATTTTATGTTTTCAAACAATGCCATATTTTTTTATAATCTGTGCAATAAAAATTAAGGCATATTTTCAAGATTTTCTTCTACGATGAAAGCCATCCTCAGCTCTTTTGACATTTAAATGATATTTCCTGCAGCTTATGCAATCATGTGTCATTCTTTGCATTTGATTCATGGTTGTAAAAGTTGCACCGTGTCCTTTGTTTGCTAGTTGTCTATTTTCAGCTCTGGGAGGCTTTTCTGACCTTTCCCAGTCTTTACATGGTCATGCTGGCTACTTTTAGAAGATTGTTACTGTATTGAGGGGTGGTTGGTGAGTGGAATAAACCACAAGGTAACAAAGTGAACTCGCACCCTTTGCATCATTTTTATCTAGTAAGAATAGACTGAGATGAACATCAAGAAAAGGCATCAAAGGAAAAGGAGGTGCCTACTTCCGGAGGATTTTCTCTGTTTCTGTCTACCTGTTGTGCTGGGTGGTTTGAATGAGAAGTGTCCCCCATAGGCTCATGTGTATGAACACTTAGTCCCCAGTTGGTGGCACTGTTTGGGGAAAGTTAAGGAACCTAGAGGGGGGGCAGTAATTCTGGGGAAGTGTGTAACTGAGGCCAGACTTTGAGGTAATATGCCTGGCCCCACTTTCTCTTCTCTCTCTGAGATCCCTGTGTGGGGATGAAATTTGACCTTTCTGCTTCCCAACTGCCAGGCTCATCTTAGGCTCTTTCTACCATGTCTTTCCCAAAGAAGTGGATTACTAGCCTTTCTGGAACTGAAGCTAAAATAAGCCCCCTTTTCCTTTAGGTTGATTTTGGCCAGGGTATTCTATCACAGCAATGGAAGGATTCATTTTATTTGTGACCTTGCCATTTCCATGAGGTAGAGTCTAGTGTTGACTGGCTTGAATTTGCCTCAACAATGGACATACTCTTATTCGACTCTAATAGTGTGGCTACTTTCATTACCACCACAACTATTACCTTTCGCTGAGTGCCTGGAATGGGTTAAGAATACATTTTATGATACAATGGGAACCTGGGAGAAAATAATTTTCTTTCAAATCATATCTACTTCTTCTGGGGCTAGAACTGTATAGATAGCAGGCATCCAGCCCTGGAGCAGATGTGTGTTCTTTTAGAAATAATGACTTCAGTGGTTGCTCTGAGTAACTCCCCACATTCCCTGAAGGAAAGCTGTTGACAGAAGGATCTCCAAAAATGTCCAGGTTTTAGTGCCTCTGAATTTATGAAGATAGAACACTAAATAACAGAAGGATTTTGCAGATATTATTGAGGTTTCAGACCTTAAGATAGAAATCTGATCTTAGACTTTTCTGGCAGACCCAATGTAACTCCAAGAGCTGTTACAAGAGAGAAAAATCTACTCAAAAATAGGCAGTACAGAAAAACAGGGAAAGTCAGAGCTTTAGAAGGATAGACTTTTATTGGTTTGAAGACAGAAGGAGCAACCAGATAAGGAAAGTGGCCAACATGGAGAGGCCAAGTAACCCTCCCATTGATTGGGTTTTCATGAGAAAGAGAGCCTCCAGGCACAAGGAACTGAACATGAGGACAGTTTCACCCTAAAGTCTCCAGAAGGGAAGACACAAAAATGGATATGGGCTTGGGAAAGTGTATGATGTGGATCCAAATGATCCATGATCTATTTGCACTTTTGATCCACAGAAAATACAATAAGACATAAGGGCTGTTCTACTAAGTTACTTGCTATATGGTAATATGATAGACTATTAACCCAGAGATTGCAACCAGATGACTTGGATCTCAACACAAACTCCTTCCCACAATAATGATAGGTAAATAAATTAGAAATAAAGTCAGTAACTTTTTATGGAAGTCAAAGAGCTTCCATGAAAGGGGAAGGATCAAGGTAACTGCCCACTTGTTTGTTTATTAGTTAAGCAGCACTAGATCCTATCACATGACAGTGGGGTTCTGGCTTAAATTTACTGGAAACCAAAGCCCTAAAGATGAACCTACCATCCTGAGAGGAGCAAAAGTCTATCTTTGTGATTTGGGTTTAATCTCAGAGACTATGGGTTTATATAAGTGTATATAAGCAAGTCTACCTGGACTATTTTACTTTGATCAGTTAAATTCAACAAACATTTGCTGGCCTTGAAGATGAGTGAAACACGTGCCGAGGGCATGCAGAGATAACCAACAATCTTGATGCACTTGAGCAGAGACTCAATGACTCTATCCAATGGATGATACAAGAAGTGATGAGTATGAATTTTCAGTTCTGCCTGTAACATAACTTTTATTCTGCTCATTTCCTTTTGAAATGAAGGACATTCTTTGTCCATCTTCAAGCTCCTTACCATGGTCAGATTAGGAAAAAAAAATCAAACCATTTGAATCCTACCTGCAAGACAGTCTAGTCCACATGGGCCACGCAGACCCGAATAATCACACAGAAATTACAATAATTACAAAGCTGTTTGGCTGGTGGCTCAGGCATATTTCTAACCAGCTCTTACATCTTAAATTAACTCATTTCTATTAGTCTATATATTGCTATGTGGCTGTAGTGTTACTTCATTTTCTGCCTGTCTTGTTTTCTCGGAGGCTGGCTGGCTTCTCCTTGACTCTGCCCACTTTCTCTCTACATATCTCTATTCGAATTTCCTGCCTGGCTTTACTCTGTTAAGCTATTGGCCAAAACAGCTTTATTCATCAACCAATAAAAGCAACACATATACAGAAGGATGTCCCACATCAACATGGGCCTCTTCTTCTGATACTTCTGATTTGGGGGAACTAGCCAGTTTCATCATACCCATTACTATTTATTACTCAACTTCAACTGCTTCATCATCCTGTTACAGGCTGCTTTGTGAAAACCAACCCTTTCTTATCATCGTTCTCCTTGAAGATGAGCTTCCTGAGAGTAGAAACTGCATCACAGTGTCAAAACTACAAACTCTGGGGATGAGCAAGGTCAGCTCATTACTCAGTATCTCCTCTTGAGTTTGTTAGCTTCACGGGATGGTGGTTCCTTTTGCTGTACTATGGAGTTCGCCATCCTTGTTGTGTTGTTTTAAAGATTACATTTATTTACATATGCAAACACTTAGAGAGGTTCCTAGCACAGGGTCAGTGCTCACTAAATATCGCTATATATTTGACATCACAGTGGAGAGCCTCTGACAGTGACTAGATTTGAGATGCTCAATAAGTATTTGCTTAAAGCTTGGTCATTACACAGAGAGGGGAGAGGTGATGAAAGTTGCATCTGATTTGAACTATTTCTGTTATTTTCTATCTTTGCCCCTTGTTTTTGGATGGTCTAATAAAGATGATACACAAACATCTCTTAAGACTACTAAATGCCAATTTCCTGCCAATCTGGAGACTCTTGATGTAGTACAGACTGTAGCATTAGCCACCTGGGTGACCTCAAGCCAGTCACTTGCTGGTTCTGAATCACCGTGTCTACGCCTCTACGTTAGGCTTAATAATACCACACTCTGCAGCTCAGCCCTTTCTAGTTTCTAATTGAATGGATTAGAATAAGTGACTCAGGCCATGAGTCACCACACTCAAGAGCTCTATCCCCAGCTTCAGTGAGAAGATTCAAGCAATCCACTGTGATCTCGTCCAGCTTTCTGCCACCATCGACTTCCGTGCCATGAGCAAAGGCATTGAAATGCATGCTCCTGTGTCACTCTTCCTTCGGAGGATGAGACAGTCCTTCTCCTAATCAGTCCGGACCTCATTGTTGTGCTCTTGATCCCCTTCCTTCCCACAGGCTATGAGGTTATGAAAGCGCCTCAAGGGCAGACACTCAGCTTTTGCCGTCAGTCACCCACTCAATTTCCTGACTCCTCAGATCAGTTCTCATTAACATCTGTCTTCCTTCCCTTGGCTATGACTTCACTTTGATCTCACACCTCTTTAGTCTAATATCTAGTATCTGTTATCTTCCTCAAAATTTCTCCAAACCCCTTGCCATTTCCCCCACCACACATTTAAATAGATTTGCATATCAAAGAGTAACCGATCAGCTCATTGCTAAATACAAATTTCATTCCTAAATACTAGCTCTTTCCTGCCTGTACCTTCCTCTTAAAAGCATCTTACATTCCGATTATGTCCTCTTTATAATGCCATCTTTGTTAATTCTATGATCTTTGCCATCATGGTGCTCCTACATCTCCGCGGTTACTGTTTCTCTGCCTTTTCTCACTTTCCAAATCATAGCTTCCTACAGTAATCTGTCCCCATTTGATTTATCTTCCATTATAAGCATTCTTGTTGCTAGAGAGGAGCATTGGGAGGGGGCATCGTGTGCCTTCGTGATCTCAATTACCAACTCCAATAGAATTCCTCATGTGCATTTAATATAGGACTTGAAGATGGGGTTCATTCAACATTCATTTCAGTCGAGGCTCCAAGTGAATAGATGTCAACTACATTTCAGACTACAGTACTGGCCCTGAGCAGAACTTGAAGTGGATAGGACCCCTTAGATTAGTGCTGTAAAAATTTACCAAGTGGTGCTAGTATTCGGGGCATCTGTATTAGCCTGCCCTTGGGAGTCCTGACAGACTACATCCTCAGCTGCAGCCACCAAGAGCACTTCCTGTGCACATTCACTATATTCCCTTTAAAAAGGTGGGCCTTGACCACCTCCCATCTCTTTCTTTCTTGCACCATTTTTTAAATTACAAAATTTAACAGGCAGGTGGTAGTGGTGCATGCCTTTAATCCCATCACCTGGGAGGCAGAGGCAGGTGGATCTGTGAGTTCATGGCCAGCCTGGTCTACAAAGCGAGTTCCAGGACAACTAGGACTGTTAAACAGAGAAACTCTGTCTCAAAAAATAAAAATTAAAAAATGTGAGCCTTGCCTACCTTCCCCACCCTTTTTTCTCTACCACCCCTCCTGTCCCAGTGACCAGTCTCTGTTCCTCCCTCTCTGCCCCCTTCTCACTCTTCTTCCAGTGAACCTCTTACATGAGCCCTGCTGTATGACAGGACTCCCTTCCGGCCATTTTTGTAAAATCATAACAAGTGGAATAACAGAGGGATGGGGGTTGAGAGAAGTCATAAGAGGACAAAAAAAAACTATAAACTTCTGACATCAAGGAAAATAAGAGTCAGTTTACATAATAGGCAGTTCTCCAATGATCCCATAAAGAGTCCGCAAGGGGAAGAGTCACTTTGAAACATTTAGAACAATCAATTGAATCCAATACCAGATTACACTAACACCAACCAAGAAAGCCAGAGACACTCCCTCCTTATGTTTCCTCCCATGTCCCATCCTTTGCAGCTTTGCATGCCTTAAATGTGAGAGGGCAGGAGCTTTGACTTAAATGCCCATTTGAAATTTCAACTATTAGATATGACCAGATATTTTTATGACCAGTTACCTAAATGAGGTGATTGGGAGAACCAAAAGTAATCAAGAGTGGATTTGGTGGCAGTCTCTCAAGTTGCACTGGTATGCCACAGATGTTTCTTTATCACTGGCCATGCTCCTTCCCTGAGCTTCCAGCTGATCATCACAGTGTCTGTCCAAACATCTGCATGTGGGTGCTTCGCACACCGCTCCAGTTACCCATGCTCCATACTAATTCTTTCTCACATAAACTTGTTCCTGCCTGTGGTTTCCTCAATTACTAACATCAGCCATCCATAATTTCTACATTGAGGTCAGTATTTCAGAGTCAACTAAAGTACCGAGTATTACTCTATCCTTTATACTCTGTCCTTGCTGACATCCTGATATTTTCAGGCCTTGTCTTTGCTCCTTTGAACTCATAGAGAAGCTTGATTCTCTGACTTTAGTCTGAAATCTCAAATCTACTGACACAGGGGTTTCTTCATTGAGGATATCTAGTACAACAAGAAGCCTGAAGCTACTAAATCCTTTGGTAATTTTTTTTATAACTATAAGAATTACATCTGAGTTCTTTATTACAAAAGATATCTCTAGGTATTTATTATTTCAAGTTGCATGGTCAGCTATATTTGTATGCCTAATCTACCCTTCTTTTCACAGTTACACCCGGCATTGAGAGGTTTGGTGGTTTGTTGATTTCTCATCTATCATCAGCATAGCATCAAGATTTTCCAACTTACAACTCAGATTAGGAATCCCCTGCTGAAGCCAACTGTGGTCCTCTTTCATAGACACTGTAGTTATCTCTCTTAGATAGGATGCAATGATATTTTCTCTTCATGGCATATACTATACAATAATGCAAAGTCCTATGTGCCCATTTTTTCATAAGATAATGTTGATTAAATGAAGTAAATGTACTTATTTATCTATATAGCGTCAAAACCTAGGCTAAAACAAAGTATTTGGGGGCTGGAGAGATGGCTCAGTGGTTAAGAGCATTGCCTGCTCTTCC
>LOEQ01000630.1:79380-100993 GCA_001685075.1 Bramus lutescens | reverse complement strand
CAACCATCTGTAATGAGATCTGGTGCCCTCTTCTGGCCTGCAGACATACACGCACACAGGATATTGTACACATAATAAATAAATAAATATTTAAGAAAACAACAAAGAAACCCAAAGTATTTGGCATATGATGAACACACAGTAAGATTTTTAGAAATAAAAAGAAAAGAAGGAAGGAAGTATAGAGAATCGAATATTGTATAAATCATCTTTCATTTCATTTGACCATACAAACAAAATTGTGTAGTGGATATTTTCTGTTTCTGTTTCATAAATGTGGAGCTAGCCTTAAATAGTATAAAACAACATAATACTATATATTCCTGCACCATAATTCATAATTAGCCCACCAAACCACATTGGCATTCTTAAATGGTGGATCTAAACATACATGTGAAATAAGAATTGAGTATCTGATAATATTAGTAGGAGTTTCTTATTCTCTGAAAGAGGGGGAAATCAAATGCAGGAGAAATGAAAGCGGGCCATGGCATTTCTGAGAAGAGAAAGAGGGCCATGGCACCTTTGAGAGCACAGATGTTTTAAGTGTGTCTATTTTAGTGCATCCTGTTATAAAGTCAAGCTTTTCATAAGCCGCCCATAATTGCACTGGCTTATCCAAAGCAATTCTTCAGAGCCAGCTCTGCAATTCCCTGCACAGCACAGCTCTGGTTCTTGGGCTGAATCAGTTGGTCTTCCCAAGGAAGCCAGCAAGCTTCCGGCATGACCAGTAAGCTCTCCTTTAGGTTCTTCCCACACTCACCTTTAGCAGTATCTCAGTAGCCCCAGAAATCCTCTTCTCTACTTTGGTCTGTATGGTCCTTGAGAAAGCAATCTATTCTTCTCTGTGTGTATGTCATTTCTCTTTTCTTTTTCTCTCCCAGTGAAGCAAGAGGCAGGTTCTGATCTTTGTCCAGGTAAAAGTAGGAAGGAAGAAAGATTTTAGGACAGGGACAAAAGAGGCATAGAAAGAGCAGGAAGTTAGCACAGCCGATGATTCTTCTCATTCCCTAGCTGGGGGCTTGGGAACAGAAAGGTCCTGGGAGTTGTTTTCTATTGAACTCTAGAACAGTGAGTTTCATGGTGCTTCTAAACACATTAGGTTAGAGGAAACTGGTTTAAACTGCCTTGGTCCCTGTCACAGCATGACAGCATCAGCGACCTTCCTCCAGAGAGGCCCTAAAGGGGCAAGAGGTTCAGAACAGGAGGATTCATCTCATAGTCAGGTCATAATTTACGGCCCCAAAGGTCAAATTATGTGGCTGCTCTATGTTCATTCTTGCTGACAAGATCCGAGAATCACGAGTCACTTTAAGGGCACAGCACCTAAGTTTGAGTTTTCCACCTAGTAAAGGACACAGAGGCAGAGCTGAAAGACATGTGAGTGAAGTTGAAGACCATAGTGTTTGTTGCAGTCTAAGCCATAGTACTAACATACGTTGGGATTTCACCCAATACCCAATTGATAGTAATAGCCAAAGATGCCCACAGTATGTGAGAAGTAGGTTGTTTCCGTAGGCTGCAGAACTCTGCAGGGCATTATAAGGAAAATATGGACAGTGTTGAGCTTTCACATGGGGGAAGCAACCAAAATCTTAACCTGCTGTGATGGCTATGGGCCACAACAAGCATGATATGATAATTCTTGGGTTTGATAGTGGCACTTGGTAGTAAGCAAGTGCTCTGTGATTGGACTGAAGACCTGTTCCACAGGAGGGATGCCATACCTGGTGCTGGAAAACTAGCCAACTGTCCAGGGATAGGGAAGCCATGGATCTTAGAAGAAGACCTACCCCTGCTACACCTGCCACTTTACTAAGGCAGCACTGTAGTGTGAAGTCTAATTGGTCTTAATAATAAAACCCAGAGTCAGACATTAGGGATGAAAGCTGAAAGCTCAGAGAAGCAGAGCCGTCACATACTAGTTCTCACCACTATGAAATCCTTAGATCAAATGGGGCATCTTGTCTCAACAAGACCCTAGACTGAATGTGGCAAGCTCCTGTCTTCTCCTGTCTCACATTCCTCTCTCAGTTCAGCCGTATCCCTTCCTGTCTCCACCTCCCTATTATTTGGATTAAAAGCTTATGACTCCCAAGTATTGGGATTAAAGGTAGGAGCCACCACCACCTAGCTCTGATTCTCTTTAGGCTGGATCAATCTTGTCTAGCCCAGGGTGACCTCGAACTCACAGAGATCCATCTGCCTCTGCCTCCCAAGCACTGGGATTAAAGGTGCATGGCACCACTGCCTGGTTTCTATGACTAACTAATGGCTAGCTCCACACTCTGATCTTCAGGCAAGCTTTATTGGTTATAGCACAAACAAAATATCATCACACAGCACCATCCTTAACAATATTCTTAACATTTGTCCCTATAGATAAATGTACTCCTCACCCCTCACCAAAGAAACATCTCTTTGTGCAAATGATGATTATAACATAAAATCAGAACTAATCAAAACACAGATTTGTGGAGCCCATTCCCCAAACAACTTTAGGGCCTAAGGCTCGAGGGACATTGTAGAAGAGAGGGTGAGAAGATTATAAGAGCCAGGGGATAATGGAGCTTGTTGTGAGACTGTGTCTCTTAGAAATTTCAGAAATTACACCTATAAAGTCTCAGCAACATGCCTGACAAAGCATGAGCTGAACAAGGACCAAGCAGACATGCTAAAGTAGACAGGAGAAAGTCCGCAAAGCCTCAACGCTACACACTAAGGAATACTGTGAGTGGGGGAAATAGCATTCTCCAGGAAGAGCACACAAACTGATTATCTGAGACCAAATGGTCAGCCCTGACATACATACAGGCATCCAGGTTGCATAACGAGCAGGTTGTATACACACACACACAAAAAAAATACACACACACTCAAACATACACTATATATATGAATACATATGTATATACATATGGGTATGTATGTAACAACAATTAATGAAAAAAGGAATTTGAAAGAGAACAAGCAAGAGTGTATGGAAGTGTTTGGAAGAAAGGGGGAACTAACAAAATTATATTATAATCTCAAAAATAAAAGAAATAAGAAAACTAAAAATAAATAAAAATTTAAATCTATAGAATGTATAAAACCAAGAGGAAGCCTAATATAAAGTATAGATTTGAGATCATAATGATGTATTGAGGTATATTCTCTAGAGCATGTACCATGAGGATAATGATAATAGGAGGCTGTGCTCCTCTGGGAGCAAGGAATGTGTGGAAACTCCGTACTTTTAAGCTCAAGTTGAGTTGGTGAGTATAAATTGTTCTAAAAAAAATACAATCTTGAAAAAAATTTAAAAAAACAAATGCCTCAAAAAATTAAAGAGTTCCCCAAAATGACGCAACTCAAAAATTTGGTAAAATCATAACATATCAAATCTAAACCCAGTTGATGACAAGAAACAATAAAAATCTATCGATGTAATAGAAATGAATAAAATAATACAAAGAATCAGTGAACTGCAGAGCTGATTCTTTGAGAAGATAAAAAAGACTGAGAGACTACTGGCTCAACTAGTCAAAAGAAATGAAGAGAGGATCCGATTAAAAGAATAAAATATGAACAGGAAAACATTACGACAGTCCTGTGAGTGAATATTTTAAAAACCTGTACTCCATTAAGTTGGGAAACTTAAAAGAAATTAGTGGATTTCTATGTTCAGCCAGATCATCAAAATTAAACCAAGTAGAAGTCAACAACCTAAATCTCACACATAACAAACAAGTGAGGAGATTGGAATATTAATAAAAGGCCTTCCAACTGAGAAAAGTTCAGGGCCAGATGGACTCACAGCAGAACTCTTCCAGACTTTCAAAGAGAAGCAGCAGCAGCAGCAGCAGCAAAAAGAAGAAGAANGAAGAAGAAGAAGAAGAAGAAGAAGAAGAAGAAGAAGAAGAAGAAGAAGAAGAAGAAAAAGAAGAAGAAGAAGAAGAAGGAAACAGAAGAGGCATTCTCAAGCTCCTTCTGCAAAGCCAATAAAGCTCTAATATTAAAACCAGACAAAAACACAACAACAGCAATAAAAAGGCAATTATAGGCTTGCTGGGCATGGTGGAACATGCCTTTAATCCCAGCACTTGGGTGGTAGAGGTAGGTGAACATCTGAGTTTGAGGCCATCTTGCTCTACAGAGTGAGTTTCAGGATGGGTAGGGCTAAACAGAGAAAGTCTGTCTTGAATAAACAAATGAACACCAGCAAAAAACCAACAAAAAGAAAATTATAGGTCAGGATCCCTAATGAAACATAGATTCAAAAATTCTCAATAAAATACTTGCAAACAGAATACAGACATACAATGAAAAGATTATTTACCACGAGCGAGGTATTTTATCCTGAAATGAAGGAATGGTTCAATATATACAAGTCAATAAATGCAATAAACCACATAAAAGGACTTAAAGACAAAAATGACTCGATCTTCTCAATAGACTCAGAAAAGGCCTTTGACAAAATGCAACATGCCTTCATGATAAAAGTCCTAGAGAATATAGGGCAGGAGGGAACACACTTCAACATAATAAAAGTTTTAAGAAAAACCCACAGTGAAAATCATCCTAAGTGGAGAAAAGCTTGAAGCAAGCCCACTGAAGTCAGGAATGATACGGGATGTCCACTATCCACACTCCTTTACAATACTGAGCTTGAAGTGCCAACTGGAACACTAAGAAAAGGAAAACAAAGAGATACAGATGGGAAAAGAAGTCAAACTACTGTCTGCACAGAATAAAATCCAACTTTTGCTTCAAAGCTGTCAAGGTAACCAAGCTCATCTGTGGGATCGCTGCTTGCTCTGCTCCAGCAACCCCTCCCTCGTTCCTCTTCTTCAAAGTTCACCTCAACCCCTGACCCCCACAGGGTTCTGGATTGGCCTTTTGTTTGAAGACTCTTCTCACCTCGCCACTGGGGTGTCAGATGACACAGAGGTATTGCTCCCCCTTTTTACTTAATGACTCATTTGGGACTCCTGATAAAATGGAAGGTACCAGCAACCGGGGGACGTGCCTCTCATTCACAGTCCTAGCTCCATGACTAACAATAATGATTATCACAGGGTAGGCCCTAGAAACATCCTGTTTGAACTGAATTGTTACTACAGATTATGGAACTCTAACCTGAGAATCTGACCAAACTACTCTAGAATCAAAACCTTTTTAAGCAGCACCTTGATGGCAGAATTGGAAAATTCCATGCCAGGAAATTGTTTTCAGATGGGAAATCATTTAAAATGTATAAAGTTGTAAATAATAAGGTATCTATGACAAATAAGTTTTGTGTTGATAATTGTGATCTATTCTGCAATTAGGTAAGATTTCATGGCATATATGCCAGTTGGATTCTGAAATCCATGACACTTCTTTCTCCAAGCATTTCAGATAAAGGCACACAACTTCTACTAGAAGAAATCTAAACTATCTGCTTATTTTTTTCTTCCCTACCTAGTATATATTTAGCACACACAAAATGCTGAAAGTTAGTATTAGCATTGTCCAAGTTTCTCTCTTACATTGTTTGACATAGATTTTTTTTATCACAAATGCTGATTTCCTTTTGTATGCATAGCTTCTTTTTCTGTGTGTGTAATTGTGTGTGTGTGTGCATGCATATATGTGTGCAGGTGTGTGTGTTGTACATATATAGGTGTGCTTGTGGAATCCAGAGGAGGACTTTGGATGTTCTGCTCATCGATCTACATTATTCCCTCAAGACAACATTTCTTACTGAACCTAGGCTCTTCATTTCAGCACGACTTGCTGGGCAGGAGTCTTTCTGTCTCTGCCTTCTACAGAGCATGTTAGTGATGGGCTTGTGTGTATACATGTCCCAGCTTGTCCTTAGGTCCTGGGGAGTGAGCTTGGGTCTTTGTGCTTGTACAGCAAGTACCCTTAAGCCCACCACCCTCACCGAGTTATCTCCTCAACCCTGCACAATTCTTAATTCAGTTATCTGGTTTTTACGTCACTTTTTAAAATAGAAACATGGTTTCTCATAAGTAATTTGTGATTATTTTTTGTAATGCCTTATTTTACTCATCCGATTTTTGTTACATATGGAGAATAATAAGGTTAAATAAATATCTGCTCGGTGGAAGTGACTCACTAGCAAGGTTCCTGTAAGACAAATGGTGCAGTTGTCTGCTTCTTGTTGGGGACATCGCCAATCTCCATCTCTTCCCTAGTTCCTCTCTTCTTGTGTTAATGATAATAATTAGGCTCATTATCCTACCTACAGATGTAGTTCTGAGTAACCATTTCAACAGATCCTGAGAGCCTCGAGATGTCATCCTGGGACTGAGTTGCTAAAATGACCTTGTAGGGCCATTTCCAAACTTGCACCCTACTTCACATTGTTGCGTTATTACAATATGCATGGCATTTAGAGACAATGTCTGGATGCCACCAGGAATTGCCTTTGTTGGGGTTGGATGGAATAAAACTCCTTTCGCTTTACAATCCTCATTATTAAAACAGATATTCAGAGCCTAGAGGGGTTGCTTTCAGAGCCTAGGTACAAAAGCTGGGCATGTACTTGTAATGCCAGTGCTGTGGAGGTAGAGATAGAATCTTTGGGGTTCCCTGACTAGCAAGCATACCGTACTCAGTGAGTATCAGTCCAATGAGAGACTGCCTTATAAGTGACAATACCTAAGGTTGTCTCGGGCCTCCATGATGACATTCATGTATGCATAGATGTACACGCAGAGGTATATACACACAATAAAATAAAGGATATTTTCCAGAAAATAGAGTAAGTCATTAAAACTTGTAAACTAGAAGTTTAGTGCATAATGTTCAGCGGGGAAATTACACCTAAGAAGTAAAAGGAAATAAAATTGGAAAGAAAGGTGAAACATGATTCTGTAGCAAAAGAGGATTCCACTGAGTCTACTGGGACACTGAGGATAGCATGATCTTCCAGCGATGTCCTAAACTAGGGCAAAATATAAGCCATATCAACTAGTGACTGGGTGACAGCTACTCCAAGGAGAGAGCATGGTCCTAGACAGTAACCCACAACTGCGACCCCTTGAAAGCACCTATGAGAGTAAGTGCAGATTGGTCCTTACAGGGATCTGGAAAATGTCCTTCAGCATATGACTGTGCTGTTTGTCAAGTTCTTCAGCTAATTTCCAATGAGATCACGCATGTGGATCAAAGCTAGCCTTGCATTTAGCCGTGAACACTCAATGAGTAGTTGCCATATGAATGAATGAATGAATGAATGAATGAATGAATGAATGAAAACTGCTTGAAGATGTTTTGGGTAACTGAGATCATATCTTATCAGCACTTGTTAGGTCCTCTGTGTTACTATACTTTACGTGTCTCTTTTTGCCTTTTTTAAAGAGGATCTTCCAGATCTCCTGTATAGGGCCTATTTCTGTTTAACAAATCAATCACTTCTCTCTCCTTCTTTGGCTGCTAGCCTATACTTCTCAATCGATCAGCAGTCCCACCAAGCTCTGATGGCTATGAACCGTAACAATGACCAGCATGGCAAGATATCCCCAAAGGTGCAACACTTTCATTCTGGAGACAGCCAGTAACTGTCTAATTGGGCAATTATAATCCCATGATCCCCAACCTGCTCCCTTTCAAATTCATGGTCTCTTCTTTCATTAATTGTTTTATATACACACACATATATACCTGTGTTTGTGCATGCATATATGTGCCCATATACACATAGATACGCATACACAAATAAATATGTGTATATATGTATGAATTTTCTTATGGGCCACATAAGAGAAGGCAAATCAGGCTTGGTACTGTAAACCTTGAGAACTATCTGGGGCTAGTGAGCTCATGGATCTTAGAGGAGAACCTATTATGGCCATCTTACTAAATTAGTACAATTCCTAACTATGTTTTAAATATTTATACTTATACCCACAGCTAAGTGTAGCTCTCACCTCTCATCAAGGAAGCTACTTTTTACATTAGAAACCATTACAAAAAAACTCCAACTGGTCAAAGTATAGAGACCAACTGTTTGTGGGGTACGCAACCTCCATTGAAACCTCTGAAATATCTAAGGCTCAGGGCACACTGTAGAAGGGGGGCCAGAAAGATTTTTAAGAACAGGAGGACCAGAAATTTTGCTGCAAGGTTTTGTCTTAGAAATGACAGTCTCCCTTACCTCAGCACTAACACAGCCTAAACAAGACCTGAGTACAACACCAATAGACATGCTTTCATGGGAGGGGAAATCTCATAGAGCCCCACCCATGGATAAAAATAGCCTACTGCTGAGAGAGGGAGACATAGTTTTCCCTAGGGATGAGCTCCAAATGTTTAGCCCTGAAATCATATATGTCTAAGCAACACTAAAGGGACTCATCAAGTTGCAGTCATACATATATATATGCATATTTATATGTGTATGCATATTTATGTGTATGTGCGCACATATATGTGTGTATACATGTGTGTATATATGCACGCACACACACAAGTATATATGTGTGTGTATAAAACAATTAATGAAGAAAGAGACTATGAATTTGAAAGGGAGCAGGTTGGGGATCATGGGAGTAGACACAGCTTGAAGGAAGGGTGAAAGGATTAAATTTTAATTTTAAAAAGTTACCAAAGAAATTGGGTCAAGTAGGGTGAGTTGGGCATCTACACAGCTACGTGACTCACCTCTGAAGACAATTTCAAGGCCTTTAAGAGGGAAGAGTTAGACTGAGAAAAGCTCATCTGTGAAAGAAGAAACTTGTGATTTTCAGGCAATAGGCTACTCTAACAAGATAATATTTTAAAATCATTTCATATTAGCTGGCCCCATACAGGCAATCTCCAGTGAAAACAAAAGAAATCTCTTGAATTAAGAGAATATCAAATTTCATGGTTGCTTTTTTTTCACATAGTAAGAGTCTTACTGGAATGAGTCCTGTAAGTTAAAGAAGTCCCTTCAGGGAGCAATAAATCGCTACAGCCAGGAGGTTGGGACAGAAGACTTGCAGCCAGCCTGGGACACATAGTGAGGGAGTTCAAGGAAGGCTATATAGCAAGACTGCTTCAGATAGCCACAAAAAATGAAAACCTTTCACTGAGTGTACTCTCGGTTTCTATTTATTTCTTTAGTGTGCGTGCGTGCGCGTGTCTCTGTGTGTGCATGTGCGCGCTCACACGTGCCTATTCCTACATAAGGGTTATGGCAAGTGTGTGAAGATCAGAGGACAACTTGTGCGAGTTAGTTCCCACTGTCCACCTTGTGGACTCTGTGGTTGAACTCAGATCATCAACATGCTTAGCAGCAAGCACGCTTACCCGCTAAGCCATCTCACCGGTCCCTAGTAAGTATATTTTCAATACATAGTATGTTTACTAACCATCTCAGAGGGTAGACGTGCCTCATTTTACAAAGAGGTTTGAGTGTTTTGCTGTCACGGGGTCTCTGAGGGCCAGAGTTGCGGCTTTTAATTTTGACTGCTATGCTAATTCCTGCCCTCAATCATTTCATAGTTACTTTGCATTATACTTTTCAAGATGTGTCTTCTCAATGCATACTCATTCACTTCTTCCATCACAGCTTCAAACATTTGTCTACCACTTAGAATCTAGGTCAAGGCTGCAAGGTGAAGAACACAGCATCTCAGAATTCAAGCACCCCCATGGGCAAGGTCACGAACTTAATCAGATAGATCAGAACAAAGGCTCAGATTTTTGTGACCAGAATATACTTGCTGCAATTTCCCTAGTATGAATTCCACCAGGAGTGTATGCAAAGCTAGGCTACTTGAGAATCTTGAAAAATTGTCTTTTTAACCGGAAGCAATCACCTCCAACTAGAGATAAATACCAAAACAGGGTGAGGTTCTTTTTCAGCTTTCAGTATGACAAACACTGCCCTTAGACGGGGCTGCCTTCTCTCAAGTGAATATCCCAAGGGAGTGCTGTTGAAACTCCAACATAAAAACATGCTAACAGTCAGGGTAAAACCACATCATCTCACACTGTATATCTTAGGATGCTAATCAGGTGATGGCCATGACTCTAATGGTAATTTTTTAAGTATTAAAGTCATTATACAAATAACAGTCATCATGATCTCGAAATTACAAAAATAAAATAAAGTATTATTCTGAAAAAATATCTCCAATGAGAGCTATCTTATAACATAGTGTCTCCCTGGAGACTAGTTATGGAATTTTCTTGCAGAAAACATTTTATGTGATAAAAACCGTATGCATGTGTTTGTTTCCTTGGAAACAAACCTTTCACCTTGATTGCACAGAATTCTAAGTGAAGGGAATTCAGTAATTAGGCCGAGAATCTACCTATTTCAAACTAGTGAGAATTCAGACACCTGATATCACTAGAAATAAGTTTGCAACAAAGCCCACTAAGGTCAGTTGGTGTCAAACAAAGAAACTATTGCAGGGCTTCACAACTTAGTCGTCTGGCTAGGAGCCAGAGCACAGACACAGCAGTACCTGAACATGCTTACACTTGTTAAACTTGGCAGTTCCTCAGCTAAAATCTGCAGCTGACTATAATAAACAGGTCATAAAGGCAAAGCCAAGAGAATATCAGATGAGCAATGAAAATACTAGTTATTATAAGCTGCAGGATGAAATCTCGATTCTGGGAAGACAGTTGCCTCAAGTCAATAAAGTCCCTGGAGTTGAAAAATAGTCCCTAAAACTGCGTTCTGTTTTCTTCATAAAATTCTAGAAAAAAGACTCTCCAGAAGTATATCCATTTTCCTCTTTATTCCACATTCTCTTTAATATAATGATTTAGATGAGTTTAAACACTATGCCTTGCCTTCAAAGTTAAACTCAGGAAAAAAATGGTCCTTCTAACACAGAATACAACCTTTTTTATACAAATTATGACACTTTGAACTAATTTTAAACTTAACAAACCTGTAAAATAATAGAGATTTAGCATACACTCATCCTTCCACTCATATGTTCATGGTGCAGTTAATATCTTGGATATCCGTGGTAGAGCAATCCAAACAAAAGCAGCAGGGCACAGTTCTCCAAACCGCCTGCAGTTTGCAAACCAGTTTTTCATTCATGTCGCTTTTCTACGCCATTGTCTGTTCAGCGTCTCAGACTGAATTTAGGACGTAAAGCTCCTTCTTAAGCTTTAGGCTGCGATGTTTCCCTTCCCTTTCTGTTTTGTGACTTTGACACTTTAGACAACCACACAGCCATTTTTTTTTCAAATGTCCTCAGAAGTAGCACACCCATTAAGAATACACTTTAGGGGATCCGAGTTCATAGGGGGACATCCTATTGGAGCTGGCCTTGAGGGTCACTTTCAATGGAACCTGCTGCATTTCTCTACTACCAGGTTATTCTTTTTGCTTTTGTAATTGGGATATGTTTGGGGGTAGACCTTTTAAGGCTATGGAAATACCTGGAATTTTTCAATCCCTCATTCATCAGTGGCTCTTGCTTGTAGCTGTTACTGTTATATGTTATTGTTTTCAAGTGGCAGAGTTTGGTTTCTTTTTTCTTTTTCTTTTTTTTGGGGGGGGGTTGAGACAGGGTTTCTCTATAGCTTTGGAGCCTGTTCTGTCCTGGAACTAGCTCCTGTAGACCATGCTGGCCTTGAACTCACAGAGATCCTCCTGTCTCTGCCTCCTGAGTGCTGGGATTAAAGGCATGAGCTTCCACTGCCCAGCTAGAGTTAGGTTTCTTTCATGTCATTTATTAACTGGAATTCTGCTGAGAGGAGGAACTTTTAATGATTTTTTAAATTTCATCTCTTACTGCTTTATTTTTCTGAAATATATACAAGTTTTAAGAGATTAAAGCCTTTATCTTAATAATGCAGGGTAAAATAAATTAATAGCACTGTGGATCAAAAAATTACAGCTACATGCACATGGGGTTAACAGAGTGAACATTACATTAGAAGTTTAGGATCCTGAAATCTTATCTGTATTTGATATTAATATTATGATAAAATTTTTAGAACATGGGCCTTTTTATAGGGGATGAATGACAATTTTCTTATTTCAACTAAAATGTTCTCAAAACACTTCTCTGATGTTGTCTGTCAAGTCAGTTCACTTCTTCTGTGTCTCCCTGGGTGTTCCTTGTGTTTACTGTACTTATTATACTGTATTTTCATTGCTGATACAATAAGCTCCTTGACACCAGGCACCTTATTTTGTGCACCCTCATATATCCATTGTTTATCAACATAGCACAAGGCCCAAAGGGTGCTGCAAGGCTGGACTGTGTGTTCCACTATCTGTCAACACAACACAATGCACACAGCGTGCTGCAAGGCTGGACGGTGTGCTCCACTATCTGTCAACACAGCACAATGCACGCAGTGTGCTGCAAGGCTGGACAGTGTGCTCCACTATCTGTCAACACAGCACAATGCACACAACGTGCTGCAAGGCTGGACTGTGTGCTCCACTATCTGTCAACACAGAACAATGCACACAGCGTGCTGCAAGGCTGGACTGTGTCCTCTCAAAATTCACATGTCAGATGGTCAGTCTTCAAATTCAAGTATTTTTGTGATAAGACTTTTTGAGAGACAAATAAAATTATATGAGGCCATGATAATGAAACCCTATGATGTCATTAATGGCTTACTTATTTAAAGACAGGGTTTTGCTCTGTAGGCTGACTTGGAACTCACTATGTGGTCCAAGTTAACCTGAGACTCAAGACAATCCTCCTGCCTCAGCTCCCTTAGTGCTAAGGTTGCCTGTAAAAGCCACCATGCCTGGATCCCATCAAGGCATGTAAAAAGAGGAAGCGAGACACAAGCTAAACACTTTCTCTCTTCAGTCACGTGATACCCTCTGCCAGAATATGATACGACAATGCTTTCCATAATACCAAGAAAAGGCTCCACCGTGAATCAAATTAATGTATTTCTTATCAATTATTCAGCATCAGGTGTTTTCTTATAATAACAGAAAGTAGACTAAAACATGAGTCTTAGTAAAAATTAATATTTACTAAAATTCAACTTTGGGGATAGATAAAGACATTGATGAGTGGAAGCGTCTGACCTCAACAAGTTAGGGCTCATGAGAATTCAAGGTGTTACAGAAAACTATGAGGAGAATACATTAAAGAGTGTTCAGGATTCAAGAAGTCAGCTGATTATACCAAAATCATTTAGCCTTTCTGAATTTTGGGTTCTCCATATAATTAACTGATTAGATGATCTGTAACACCCCTCCCAACAGCATGCCCCATCACGCTCTCATCTATTCGTATGTCACAGGTGATGAGACTGTATACTCCTCTCAAGGCGTCCGATGGAATAAAATTCATAAGCAAGTACACATCTTCTTTCGAGCACCAGAACATTTATACTTTACCCTAATTGCATCAGAACAAATTTAGATCCTGTTTCATATTACTGTCAATCTGTTAGTTCTTCAAAGCGATCATTTGCTATTTCAAGCTGCTGCATAAGCAAGCATGGTTTTTTGGTGCCTGGAACAACATGTATGCATTACGCTGGCCCTGCTTCATGCAAGTTGGAATTGTGAAGCATGTCATCTCTCATGAGACAAACCCATAATTGGAGAGGTAAGATTCAAAGCTTAATGGCATCACACAGGCTTCCTTTGGTGCAGGACTGTTTCCTCTTCATTTGCAAATGGAAATCCTTTCATGCATTTGCTTTGCCTTTTACATTTCAGAGAGGCTTTCACTGTCATGACTGTGTGTGGGGTCCTCTGGCGCCCTTTTGTGAGCTTCATGGAAGTTTTGTGCTGCTGTTATCAATATTGCTATATCCAGCCTACAGAAGGACCCAAGGAGAGCTGGTCTTTTTCCTCTTTCTGTACAAGTTAACGCCAGGAGCTTGGGGGAATCTATGGGGATTTCTCATGACTGCTTGCCTTGTGAGTCCTCGATACCACAAAGAGCATTTCAAAGTTCTTGGTTCAAAGGCACTCACAGCTAAAAAAATGGATGCCAAATAAACCCAACATCACTGATATTTGACAGACTGTGTGCTTTGGGTGGAGAAGGTGACAGGTATCTGTGACAAGGAGTTAATATCAATTTTTTTTTTACCAGATTAGCACAAGTAGAGTGACATTAAAGCCACATTTTAAAAAGAACCTCATTTAAAAATATTTTCAAAAGAAAAATTAAAGATTAAGAGAAAGAGAGAGAGTCAAGAGAGAAGGGGATGCAATTTAGAGGGAGAGGCCATTCCACCTGTGTCCCCTTACCACTCTTAAAAATCGAATGAAAAACTAGTTCAAACATCTGTGCGATGGAAATGCTTGTGTAGGAAGCAAGCTGCGCAGACAGAAGTGCTGGGAGAGATGCCCTTCTGCCCCGTGTCAGAAATGTGACATTTACACACTCCCTCTCAAGCCTCTGAGGACTGCAGCTATCAAACCTGTTGATCCTCCACTTAGAAGAGCGGGCCTATGTTGTTCTGGTCTGTAAAGCTCACAGAAAGGTGTCAGAATTTCAGGTTCACCGATTTCAAGGAATGCCTGCTTACTAGTGTTAGGAAACCACTGACCTTTTCAAATGCCAAGGTGTAATAGGCTGGATATTATTAATGAAGGAAAAGAATGAGAGATGGGTGAGTGACACAAACTAAAAGATCTGAAAATATCCCCCAAAAAAGAACCCCCAAGAATTCCTGGTTTCATCCACATAAAATATTTCACCACATCCAAGTTCCTCCATATCAGTGAGCAAAGACAGGGCTGCAGGACAGTGTCCGTTGTATAGGGGATCTCAGTGTAAAGCTAATCCACCCATCAACATGATAACATATTCTGTAATTATATGTGCCGAGGTTGTATATATGATGTTATTACAGGACAAAAAATATGTTTACAATATGAAAGTACAACTTTTATGTCTAAAATTTGTCAAAACAGGCATAAGTTTCTACTCGCCATACAAAATAGCTAGACACCCCAAGAATGCAACATGTGCCAAGCCCAGTTCTAAATGTTCTGCATGCATTAAGGCATGCATAGTCTTCTAACTTGTCAGGGAAAATTATTACCGCTGTTATTATTATTATCATTATTCTAATGTGAAGATGAGGAAGGTGAAGCTGAAAGCTCTGAGGTTTCTTCAGCCACAGGGAAAGCTGGGATTAGACACAAAGCCATGAAACTCCAAAGGCATTGATCTTGACTCTCAGGTTGCCTGTAGAGGTAGCAAGGGAGAAGAGAGGGAGAAGGGTGGAAGAGGTGGTAAAAAGAAGGAAGAAGGGAGAAAACAGTCACAGAGGGAGGGAGACAGCGAGATGCGCAGGAGATTGGAGGGCAAACTTGGAGGTAAAAGGGAGGCAGGACCATGAGAAAATCACTCAACTCGAGGATGGAGACAGCGGTTCTCTCACTAAGCAGCCAGAGCACTCAACTAATAAGTTCCCAGGGCACTTTTAACAACATAAAGAATGCTAATGCAGGCCAGGGAAAGTTGCAGCAGAATAAAGAAGACTACTGTAAGGAAGAGTTAGAGCTGCCTTGGAGAGCTGTGTTCAACCAAACTCTCCCAGGCTACAGAGAGGAGAATGATGAAAATTAAAATGAGAGATTTTCAACCTTGAAACTTTTAAATTAAATGCAGATGGGAGGATCCGTTTTTCTAGCAGGAGAAGCTCAGCACAGCCTTCCTGTCTAATTCTTACCACCCTCCCAGCTCACCCACACACACGCCCTCAGTTCAGCCAACCAGATTTATTTGCTCTCTCGTTTCTATTAAGTGCTCATTTTCTTCATGTTTGATCAAGTCCTATCATTTCATCTTTCCAAGTCTGAACTAAAATACTGCCCTCACCACTGGGAACTCTCTCCACCAGACCCAGTCAGAAGTCTATTCTGCTTCCTGGGGGTTCTCTTCTTACTTTGTCTACACCTGTCTTTATACTGATTATTTCCATCGTGAACCCACCACCCCAAGTCAGGACCAAACCTGGGTCTGTCTTTATAGACTTCATGGTAATTAAATTTGGTTTCCATATAGTAGACTGGGAGACTTCACATAGATATCTGATTTACATAATGCACATATAGAGACATTTCTGTAGTCATTATAGGACAAGGTAAGATATATAGATTTGTATAATGGGGACACATATAAGATATAAAACTTCAGCTAAATTAGAAAAAAAATTAATGTCTACCCAACTCTCAAATCCAATTGTGTGTGGACCACAAAGGTGGTGTTCATTAGTGAAGACAGAACCAGGTCTTATGTGAGATGAATAGAAGCTAGGAAATAAAATACTGCTACTGATAAAAACTAAGATGAAAGTTGCAAAGCTATGTTTAGAATCATAGGAAAACAAGAGTCAAGACACTTTTTAGTTGCTGTTTTTTCAAGATCTGGCTCCTCTGTGTAATAGTCCTAGCTGTCCCAGAACTTGCTTTGCAGACCAGACTGGCCTTTTACCTGTCTCTGCCTCTTGAGTGCTAAGATTAAAGGCATATGTCTTTACAACTGGTTATGAAGTATTCAGAGAATCTTGGATCAGCAGAACATCAGGATTTGTTCAGGTGAGTATCATGATCCATTTCTGAGGGGAGTTTGTTTTGATCAGGGATAAAAAAAAAACACCAATTCTACATACTCCTCCCATTCAAATTCCAAAACATTTGTCTGTCTGTCTACTCAGAAAGGCAGAAGGAAATGTCAGACAGGGGCTATGCCCTATGGGGAGTCCCCAGAGACCTGACATTCTAATATTATCTGATATCAGACTTGATTCTTAATTTAAGTGTGTTACTGATTTCCTTCTTAGCAGTCTTATGTAGGGTTAAAAATGTCAAATTCTGGACATCGGTATTAGAGAAATTCACCGCTGGACCCTGAAGTCCAACTACCAGGAGGTGTCACCCCAAGAGACCATCTCTCACACCACAGTTGATGTAAAAGCATGAAGATTTTTATTAATTCTGTCATGACAGAATCTTTCAGCATTAGAGAATCCAGAAAGACCCTGAATGGCTGGAGCAGGCTACTTTTAAAGTAAAAAGCCACAGAAACAAGGGGGGAGTCTGGGGGTTGTTCTTTAACTATTATGATTGGCTTATTTAAAGGGCTATTACCAAAAATTGGCAGAAGAGCGGTTGCCAGATCAGATGAGGTAAGAGGAAATATTTGAGGGTTACTTTGCTCCTTTCTCAGGGACTGAGTCAAAACATCTGTGGACATCTGTGGGTTATCTTGTCCCAATTTCAGGAATGGAACTCTATTTGGAGAACACTCACAAGGACTCTGGGATATGGAAAGTTCCCAACATTTTAGTACGTGCAGGTGTAGTTGTTAGATCCTTGGTTTCCAGGGGAGTGGTGAGCATTACTGCTGAGAGGGATCAGCTTAAAGTTCTACATTCACAAAATATGTCACCGTGTCACCTAAGCTGTGTGGCATGGTAGCACGTTGCATATCCTAACATTCTACATTTAATGTTATTTCTTGACAATAGGGGTTTTCAATATTGAATGCACACTTGCATTTCCTAGATAGCTGTTAAAATCTTGTATGTTTAGAATAATTTCAGACATTTGGGTCAATTTGATATTTTGTAGAAACTGAGCAGTGGTACGTATTAACCACTTTCTAGTTGATCCAAACTTAAGCAACTCCAGAGAACACTTCTCTACAGTAAAATCTTTGTAGGTTAAACATTAATACCTTGCCAGTAATACTTATTGCATTCATTCTCCTTGATCACACAAACTCAATGGAGGGAAATTATAGAAGGAAAGATGGTTATGTAAGAAATTAAAGAATTGTTTTGCACAGAAACTTCTCAAGAGTAATTTGGACTAAAATGTCTAATTTGGGAAGATGCTGAGGTCTGATAAAATTCAGTACAATGATGTTGTCTATGGGGTGTTCTCTGCAAGGAGTTCCACAATGGGATGAGGCATGATCTTTGTTTTCAGTCTAAGATTTTTCTTTCATTTTAGACTTACATAAGCTTTCTACGTCAATTATTTGTTCTTTATTAGACTAATACTATACAGCTAACAACTCAGGTATCACTGCTCTCTCTGCCTGCCCTTGGATTTCATTTTATCTGAGAAATCTGCTCTATTATTGGAAGGTTTGTGTAGCTTTGCTGTGGATCCTTAGGCAACTTGAGTTTCTCCATCTTTGAGGAAGAAAGCAGAACTGAGTCTGTGCAGGCAGCTATGACAAAACACCATACACCAAGCAGCTCACAAACAACAGAAATCTATGTATCCCAATCATAGAGGCTCAGCAGATGAAGGTCCAAGGCTTGTTTTCTAACTAGAAATAGGGTCTCTTCTGTATTTCCACATGGTAGAAGGGACAGGGTGACTGTCTAGTGTCTTCTTTATAAGGGTACTGGTCAATTTATGTGGTCTTGGCCTCTTAATTTAATTGCCCCCTAAAGAGCCCACCTCTTAATGTTATGGCTTCAGTGATTAGGTCATGTGATACTGGCAGAACATGAATATTTGGATCACAGCAGTTCATAATGATGAAAATGCTTGCTTTCCAATGGTCATGCAAATATTATGTGGAATTATATACATAATATGTATATATACATATATAACACAGAATCTAGCTCCAAGCACGTGCTTATTAATCAATGCCAATTATTATCTGTGAGTACTCAATATAATCAGTGAATAACTTATGACCTCTCTTGTCTTGCTCCTCTTATGTTTTAAAGAAACTAAAATCTCTTAAGAACCTCTAAAACCTGTTGATTAGAGCTCTAACAGTAGCACATGGAGACAAACTCATATTTACGGTTTTAAGGGAAGAAAAAAGAGCTGTCTTATGAGAGGGGATCCCTGTTCATCCAGTACCAAGTGCCACTAAGATAGACATTCGAGGGAGACCTCCCAATCAGCTGTCTCGTTTTTAACCAATGTTTGCGCTCTTCAGTCTCTCTGAGCAGCTGGATAATTAACATATTAGGGACTACTGCAGTGTGTATTCAATGCATGTGTGAAGGAGCTCAGATTAGGAAATGATTAAAACATAGGGCAGCCACAGTAATTTCGTACTCACTTGTCCTGATGAAACCCATTTTTTTTTTGTTTTATAAATCATTAGATATTTTCCAACTCTGCTGGATAATGTAAATTGTTGTTTTCCTCCACGAAGTGCTAGTTAAAGTAAAATCTTGGTGGCAATTATAATTGTAAATTGATCACCAGCTTTGAGATACCAAATGCAAATAAAGCCGCTCAAAGCCTAGGACATCTGGAGCAGGCTAGCAAGGCAACTCTGAGTTTGTTCTACAGAGCAAACTGTTCTGGTCGGGTAAACAGATTAACCTTTTTTGGATGCTGTTCACACATTGGACTCAAACCCGTGGGGGAAAAGCATCTTTCAGGGCTTGGAGAATTCTAAATGCAAATTGTCTTTCAAAAACTCCACATCGAGTGAGGAAAGAGCAGTAAAGAACCTTGACCCCTTCAGCAGCTGCCAGCAAGTACAGGCGAGCTACAGTCCCACTGGACTCTAAAGTGGGAGACCTGGCTTGAAGTTCTGTTGTTATGTATGCCTGGTGGTATCCTAGGGCAACTCACCACACCGCTGAGTTTGTTTTCTTTGGTTTTTCTCTTCCTCCACAGAGCTGTCACAGGGGTTGTTCCTTAAAATCCCGAAGCATACCTTAACTCCAAAACCCTTAGAAATGATCAAATGTAGTAAGGCTGCTTGTTGGTGCTAAAGGCACAGGAGTGAAACACGGAAGATTGAACAGGCAAAGGGAAAGTACTCTATAAAAAGCACACAGCCTTCCTGGCAGCAGATCCTGGGGACTCAGATGTGTCCTTGCCTGTGACTGCCATCTCGACGATGCAAACGGAATGAGAACCTACATGGAGCATCAGTAGACAGATCAGGAAATCTGATAATCCTCTTCGACTGCTAACCTATGGCAAGTTTTTGCAACTGTGTTTGTGTGCTTAATTAATGCAGTAGACATTTTCCAATGCTCCCTATCAGACTGGTGAAAAATAATGACCCATTTCCGTCCTCACCACACACAGCCGAGGAAGCAGATGTCCACTGATAATGTCTTCAGATTCCTAACTGTGAATAAATGCTTGAAACGTAAAGAATAAGATAAAGCGATCCAAGAACAGTTGATTGAGAGGTTGGGCTAGTTTCTAAGCTTTTACCACTTTTGCCTTACATGAATGCTGGGATCCAAACTCCGCCTTCATAATCATGAAGGAGGTACTCTTAACCTTTGAGCCATCTTTCCAACCCTGGGCGAGTATGTCTTCAAAAGAGCTTGGCACCCTAGCACTTCTCTCTGCATCGGTTTCATGGTTGCCATGAACTGAGCATCTTCCTCTGACCCACATATACCCACCATAATGCTCTCTCTTCTTTCTTCCTCAATACCAGCCCTAAAGCAAGCAGACTCGCTCATGAGCTAAACCTCCTGAACCCTGTAACAGACTTTGCCTCTTTGAAAGATGATAGCTGGAGATATTTAAGTACAATGAAGCAAAGCTGAATGCTATGATGAAAAACTCACAAACTAACTTGAACTATATGAGAAACATCCTATTGTAATGGAAATAACGCAATGTAAATAATAGTCTGTAGCTACAGGTACCCATGTTTGTAGAAGCATTACTCACCAAAGTTGGACACGAGAGCAAGGCCGTCTCTATCAACAGCTGAACGGCTGAGCAAAGAATGATTATTATTCCATTTTAAAAAGGAATGGCATTGTAATTCATGCTCCTATACAGCTGAATTTTGAGAACATGGTACCAATTAAAATAAACAAGATGCCAAAGAAAATTTTTGAATGAATTTCATGGCTATGAACTATGTAGAGTAGTTCAACTGCATAGAGACAGAGCATGTCAAAACATGGTGGCTGTCATTAGAATAGGGTGGAGAGAAAGCACAGTGAAGCATAAAGAATTTAGATCAGGATGATAAAATATCCTGGAAATAATGAATGGTGATTAACAGTTATACAATAGCTCAAAAGGACTTGTGCCTGTCAATGATATACTTAAAAATGCTTACAGTGATTAAAAAATGCATGTGATGTTTACATATTTTACCACAATTAAAGAGAAATTTGTGTCTATTATTTTAAAATATACAGGACAATTATGTTTAAAACTGCTTCAAAATTTATATCATTTATCAATTTGTGTGTGTATGTATGTGTGTGCATGTGTGTGCGTGTGTGTGTGTGTTTGGTGCTTGTGTGCCAGAAAGCATGAGACAACCCTCTCTTTCCATCATGTGAGCCCTGGGATTTGAACTCAGGTTGTTAGGATTATTCTCAGGTCCCTATAACTGCAGCATCATCTCACTAGCTCCATAAAAAGGCTTTTATTAACCTTAGGCATCATGTCTTCCCATGATGGTAAGAATTTTGTCTGCTCACATTTGTGATGGAAACAGAATCACTTCATCATGTGATCACAAGCAAATAATCTGAAGGTAGTTTTTATTAATTTTTATTGAGCTCTACTTCTCTGCCCCCCTCCCTGGCTCTCTCCCCTCCCATAATCTGAAGGTGCTTTATCAGATGCCTTAGTCCACATGATGACTTTCCTGTTTTTTTGTAACATGAAGGGCCGGCTTGTTTGTTGGGGTTTATGTCCCGCCCAGTACCCCACAGCCGGCAAGCCCCAAAGAAA